>JAAALK010000079.1:10848134-10907369 GCA_019279435.1 Zizania palustris
GGCTCTTCAGGTAAATTCGTTCCTCCCTGTAAAAGTTCCATGATTGAATTTTTCCAATCTGCACTAGGAATGCAAAGAATCTCTGCAGAGGGAATTTGTGGCACCGAAGGTGTACTGAGCTCTTCATAGAAAGCTTCTTCTGGTACATCCACAGCTCTGGCTGCAACTTTTGCTAAGATGTCCGCTTGCACATTTTCTGCTCTTGGTATACTCCGAATGGAAATACCCTTGAAGTGTGCTTCGATCTTACGGATTTCTTCTAAGTACTTTGCAAGCTGTGGATGCCGAACCTGAAAACTTTTATCTACGTGCCCTGCTACTATCTGAGAATCTGTCTTTATAACAACTCTTGTTGCCCCTAGAGCACGTGCTTTTCGAAGTCCCACTAAAATCCCTTCATACTCCGCTATATTATTGGTGGACTTAAAGTTGAGTCTTGCGGAGTACATTGCTCTTTGCCCTGAAGGCGAAATTAATACCGCTCCAATGCCTGCTCCGGATGCTTGGAAAGCCCCATCGGAATAAACAGTCCAAACTCCGTCACTTGACTTCTCCGGAAGCAAAGTTGCAGGTGGAGTCCATTCTGCTACAAAATCTGCTAAGACTTGCGATTTGATTGCTGTCCTTGCCAAAAAAGATATGCCGAAGGGTGCTAGCTCAACTGCCCACTTCCCAATTCTTCCAGTGGAATCCTTACTTCGAAGCATATCTCCCAAAGGATACGAGGTTGGTACAATTACATTGTGAGCCAAAAAATAATGTCTTAATTTCCTCGAAGCCATTATCAGAGCATAAACGAACTTCTCGAGTTCGGAGTATCTTGTCTTCGCTCCCGATAATGCTTCGGATACAAAATAAACAGGATTTTGGACCAACTTCCCATTGAAATCTATTTCTCTGACAAGGACTGCACTGACAGCAGAACCTGTAGCTGCAAGGTAAAGGAGTAGGGTTTCGTCCGCAGTAGGCACTGTGAGTGTAGCGAGGTTACTGAGATACTCTTTAATATCTTCGAAGCTTTTCTGACACTCCGGTGTCCATGCAAAATCTTCGGACCCTTTCAATGCTTTAAATATAGGCAAGCTTCTCTCCGCAGACCTTGATAAAAACCTGCTAAGTGCTGCCAGACGCCCAGTCAGCTTTTGCACTTGCTTTAAATTTTCCGGAGGAGCCATCTTTTGTAGCGCAGTTATTTGAGTAGGGCTAGCTTCAATCCCCCTGCTTGAAACTAAATACCCTAACAACTTTCCAGCCTTAGCTCCGAAAATACATTTTTCGGGGTTAAGACGGATCCCACATGCCCGAAGGCTATTGAATGTTTCTGCTAAGTCTAGGCTATGTTGGTGCTTTAAAGCACTCTTTATTGCAATATCATCCATATAGGCCTCCACATTGCGACCTAATTGATGACCTAGAGCTTTAGCAACTAACCTCGAAAAAGTAACCCCGACATTTCTTAAGCCAAAAGGCATTCTTACATAACAAAAGACTCCCGAAGGAGTTACGAAGCTTGTCTTGATCTCATCTTCACGCTTCAACCATATTTGATGATAACCAGAATACGCGTCAAGGAACCTTAATAACTCCGAACCTGTAGTGGAGTCGACCAATTGATCAATTCGGGGCATGGGGTAGGGGTCACGAGGACATGCTTTATTCAAGGATGTGAAATCAATGCACATGCGCCACTTTTCGGAAGATTTCTTTTTGACGAAGACTGGGTTGGCTAACCATTCTGTATGAGCCACTTCTCTAATAATCTCAGCCTTCAACAGTTTTTCAACTTCGTCTTTTGCCAGAATAGCTCTTTCTGCAGACATTTTTCGGAGTCCTTGCCGAACAGGCCGGGCCTTCGGGTTTACAAGCAAACTATGTTCAATGATATCCCGATTGACTCCGGTGATATCTTCGTCAGACCAAGCGAAGACATCTAAATTCTCTTCCACCACCTTTTCCAAAGAGGTTGCAACTTCTGGAGGTAAATCTTTACCAAATTTAAATGTATATTCTTTACCATCTTTAACAATAATCTTCGCTGCAATCTCTCCTTCAGGACTTGGTCTCGGGAAGGATTTCTTTGAAGCTTCAGAAGGAGCTGAAAAATTTTCTTGATTGTCTTGCACATTGTTTACTTGTCTTGGATCAAGAGGGGGGCCATGACCATATTCCGCTCTCCGGGCGATAGCTTGATCTCCGAAGACAGTAAGGACTCCTGCTTGTGTGGGCATCTTCATGCATAAATAATTATGATGCGCCACAGCTCCGAACTGGTTTAGCATGCCTCTTCCGAAGATGACATTGTAAGCATATGGGGCATCTACAACATCGAAGATTACTTCCTCAGTTCGGGCCAACAAACCTTCTCCAAAGGTAACTTCCAGGCCTATTTGGCCGAGTGCATCAAGCGGAGGTCCTGCAAAGCCTTGCAAAGGACGAGCCGCTGGAAGGAGATGCTTTCTGGAGATGCACAATTGATCGAAGGCTTGAACAAAAATGATGTCTGTCGAATTGCCTCCATCAATCAATACCCTTCGAACTTCAGTGCCCGCAATATCAGCAGTAATAACAAGTGGGTCTGCATGCGGAAATTTAATGCCAGCTGCATCCTCCGCGGAAAAGGATATCGGTACATGAGACCACTCTGGCATAGCAGCTGCAGACGACGAAGTCCCAATGTGGCCCACTTCTCTGACGTAGTCTCTTCGCTGTCTTTTTGACATGCTTCCGAGGGTACCTCCTCCGGAGATGGGGAGGACTACTCTTTTCCCTCGGTCTTGCCCTTCCTCTTGCTGCGGAGGTGACATAACATTGGCCACTGGAGGGTGTCTTGCGGCTTCGAAGTTTTCTATCCGCGCCACAGCCTGGACCGGCTCCGGGCGCGCTGCAGCTGGAACTCGGTCGGTAGTACCTCGACCCGAAGTTCTTTCTAAATATTCTCCTCTTAAAGTGAGTATAGCCTTGCAAGTATCAATTGCATGGCTTCGATTTTCACCATGAATGAAGCAGAAAAGGGTCTAGCCTTTGCCAGCCGTTTTCCCTGGCGGCCTCCAGCCGCTGACCTTGTTCCCCGAAGGTTGTGGAGCTCTCTGCGTGAACTTTTGCGGGGGTGCAATGTTCAAGACTTCAAAACGAGGGTGCTTTTGCCCCCTTCTCCGATCATGCTGAACTTTGAAGACTGGTTCTGGCTGCTGCACCGAAGTTTTTACTTCTACTTTTACTTCTTGCAATATGGATGGAGTAACTGCAGTTCTTCGAAGCCAACCTTCTTCCGACCTCGCATACTCCTCGAAGTATGACGTCAGCTGAGAAACCGAGGATATGCTTTTCCGATGAAGCTTATCCAGGAGGCCTTGATGAGTGACACCTTCCCGAGCTGCATCAACTACCGAAGATGTAGACAACCCCCGGATCTGCGACTTCGTATGAGCGAAGCGCTTGAAATATTGCCTCAATGTCTCTCTAGGGAGCTGCTTCACCTGAAAAAGGCTTCCCGTTGACATTGGAGGCACGAAGGTGCCCTGAAAATTGCTTACAAACTTCTTCTTCAGCTGCCCCCATGAATTAATGGATCCTGGCTTCAAAGACCAGAACCACCTTAATGCCACTCCTTGAAGAGCTAAGGGGAAGCACTTTGCCATGGTGTCTCGAACTCCTCCGCTAGATTCAATTGCTAGGGAATAAGAACGAACAAACTCTCCGGGATCTTCATCTCCAGCATACTTACAGAGCTTCGAAGTCTTAAACTTTGGATCAAAGCGAACTTTCTGTAGCTGAGGATGCAGCGGAGATTCATTATCGAAGGAGGCATTCTCCGGGGCTTCGGGATAACCGGGTTCGTCATCTTCGGGCACTTCTGGAACAATTGGGACGGCTTGAGAGCGAAGCCTGTTCACGGCTTCTTGCCGCCATCTTGCTACTTCAGCTTGGAGGCTGGCCATTTGAGTGGCCATATCTCCAAGATTGTCTTCATCTCCTCCGGAAGGGTCTTCCGGGTCTTGAGAACCAAGGGGATCAGTTCGAAGTGGGATTGAAGGTGGAAGAGGGACTCCGGGTGGTCGAAGTATAGAAGGAGTTGGCGGAGGAACTCCGTATGTTCGAGGGATGGAAACTCCTTCCGGAGTTTGAGGTGGAGGGAATGTCGAAGGCTCTCCGACCTCAACCGTGTCGGATGGTGCCTCTCCAGAGATCCGAGAGGACTTCCGAACAGGGTTACGAGGTGCGCTCCGCTTAGGAGGCATGATGTAAGAAGTTGGTAGAGAACGAAGTTTTTTGGACTAGGTTCCCCACGGACGGCGCCAACTGTTGGCGTAAAAGATTACGCTAACAGGTTTCTGTAGAAAAGAAACTAACAAACGAAATGTTTGCGAAGTGAACTGTTCTAAGCCTCCGAAAGGATAACAACTTAGAATAGTTCGAATGTGTGTATTGAATAACTTGTATTCGGTCCTTATTACAGGGTTAAACGGGGGGTATTTATAGGCCCAAACATTAAGGAAAATACCTATTTATCCCTCTGTTACAACCGACATAGTGGAAACTATTCGGTACCCTTGATAGGGCTAAAATAGTAAAAGACTAATCTAATAAGAAAAAAGATAAGTCTTCCATCTTAGCTGGCAGAAAAAATCTCAAAGAGCCTTAGCTCGAAGATATACTCCGAACCAATGCCTATCTTCGTACTTCGAGCTTGACTTAGGACATCTCCGAAGATGAATGTCTGGGAACCTTCGAATCCATTAACTGCCTTTGTGCTGTTACGGCAATAACCCTGAGGATGGGATATTTTCCCCCAACACTCTACGAAAAGGTAAAATATGGTTATTAAGTATTGTGCGAAGCATTGGATTGTTGTTCACGTCATTGTGTCCGACGGACCTTATTGCAACGCGTAAGGTCCCCCACCCACAAGGAGGGGTAGGAGGGTAAAGAACAACAAGATGCTTCCGGTGCAATTCATATTAATTTGTCATACTTTTACATCAAGAGAAATTTTGGTCTAAGCCTAGGTAAAATCGGAGACCCTTTCGGCCTCTAGAGCTACCTCTACGGCTACTTTGACCTTCGGAGCTCGAAGACGCTGAAATTGTCTTTTTTCGAGTGCTTCTCTTCTTCCTCGAGGCTCGCAATTTCTTCTACTCCTCTTGAAGCTCGGCCCAAGTCAGAAGCCTTTCGGAGTTAGCCTCCGTAGGGTCTTCAGCCTGATACTCCGAGTCAGACCAATCTATATGTTCGGAGGATGAAGATGTCTTCTCCTTTTCCTCCTCCTTGATGTAAGTTAAGGCTTCTTGAAAAACTTCGAGGGTTACCTCTCCTTTATCTCCGCGAGGAACAGAGAAGCGGGAGCAGTGGTAAGGCCTTAAGCTCTCAAGGATTGACCAGTGCTTTCGGAGCCCTTCGTTAATTTCCAGTATTTCGAAGTCAGGTTCCGTAAGACATGACAGAACCTAAAAGAATAAAACACCCGAACAAGTTCTTGTTTATAAACTTGTCATTAATGCAAAGGGCTTTACAAGATTTCTTATACATAATTAAGTGCCCTATGAGATAGACCCGCGGGTCGGTTGGCGGAGCTGGAGGTGCCGGAGCTAGCGAAGCTGGAAGCGGCGGCCTTGTTTGTGCTTGCTTCTGCCGACGGGCCTCGTCGATCCAAGCTTTAGCTGTAGCCTTGTGGTCTGTCTTCCAGGTTGACCGGAAAACTTCCCAAGCCAAGGCTACATCTGGCGAAGGATGCAACAAGTCCTCGGAGGCAAAGCTTCCGGGTGTCGAACCCCTGACCGGAGCGATAGGAATCTGAAGGGCTTCGAGGTGACGGAGGACTCCAATTCCAGCGCACTGTCCGGAGATCTCTCCGTACTGGACGCCGGAGCTCATCATCAGCGACGTCGCCACTTGAATCCTCTTCATCTTCCGGTAGAGGGACTCGTTGGCCGCAGCAGAAGACGAAGGGCACATAGTGCCAAAATATTCCAAGGTACCCTGAAGGGCATCCAAGGTATGTTTTGCTATAATAGCATTCTTCTTCTCTACCGCCTCCAACCCCATAGCAGTAGCAGACACTTCGGTCATCTGGGACAGCAGGGAGCTTTTCTGGGCCATCGCTTGCTTAAAAGAGCCTTGGAGCTCTACCAGTTGGGTGCTCGAAGTAGCCGCCGCCTGCCGGAGCTTCTCGATCTCCGCTCAGAGCACCAAGCACTCGGATTTAGCTTCTTGGGCTGAAGTCCAGAGTGTGTCGCTGTTCTGCCTTTTGAGTCGGAGGGCTTCATCGACTTCGGCCCTAGCCCTCCGCTCTTCGAGGACCTCTTCCTCCATCCGAAGTGTTTTCTCTTCGGAGCCTTTAAGCGCGAATTGGAGGGTGGTAACCTTCCTCTTGAGTGGGTTAGTTTCGACATCATTGGAAGTCACTGCCGCTCTAGCAAGGACAAAATGCTGCAAGAGGAATGAGTAAGTACCAGGTATTTACATTTGCTAGTTAAAAATAATCGTGGTACCCCTTATACCTGAAGGGCAGCCCTTTCGAGGGCTAAGTTAAGCTCCGAGGCCCTGGCTTCGCTCAAGACGGCGACCAAGTCAGAGTTGACGACTTCCTGGCTTTTCTCCGCCAAGGGCTCCAGAAGCGCCCGGAGGCCCGTCCGATGCTCCAGGAAAGGAGCCAGCAAAGGAAGCCAAGACAAAGCTTGGCGGTCGTCTGCCATTGCCTCTTCCTCCCAGTTACTTGCTGAGTGCTCGTTGGAAGAGGGTGTCGTCGTCAGAGCGGGAGGGCGTCTGAGGCTTGACATGCTTTTGCCCCTCCCCGGCACAAAGACTGGAGGCTCGACTCCGGTGGAGGTAGCTCCTCCTTCGGCAGCTGCCCCTTCGGCTGGAGCCACATCGGCAGGGATGGCCCCTACCACCGGAGCCACGTTGGCAGAAACGACCCCTGCCACCGGAGCCAGGGTGTCCAGTGGAGCCGAGGTGTCCATCAGATCCGCAACTCCAGAAGAGCCTGGAGCTTCGTTGGCAGTCGGGGCTTCATCGCCCTTCGATACACCTGCAGCATCAAGGTATTTGGTGAACATTTACGAGTAAAAATTGTTGCAGGAATTGACCAAGGTAAAAGATTCGAAGTATACCTTCGGAGGAACCTAGAGGTACAATGGTCGGGTCCTCCAAGACTTCGTACATCTAGAGAATCTCGTCGAGGTCGTCCCCCATAGTCCTCTCAGGTATAGTTGCCACTGGAGCCACAACCTCCACCGTGATCACCCTGGCTACGGGTGAGTTAGGAGCGACGGTCTCCGGCTCCGAGCTCACGACAGCGGGCGCTAGAGTATGTGCCGTGTGAGAGGCCATGCTGAATAGCATGGGCCTCATGGTTCCAGATGTGATGAGTCATTGTCAACGATAGTCAAAGAGGACAGAAGAAGAGAGGAGATCTGCTGTTTCATGGGCCACGTGTGACTCAGGTACACGGGCAGCGAGCGACGGTCGGGCTAAGAGAGCTGCGAAGTCGGGCTAGCCCAATTCGGGTACATGGGCCAGAAGAAGCAGAAGACCCACTGGGCTGTTGACCAGGATTGACTCAGGTACACGGGTGGTGAGTGATTGTCGGGCTGAGAGAGTTGCGGAATCAGGCCAGCCCAATCCGGGTACCTGGTGTAAAGCATGTGGAGGCTTTGTCAGTTTCGCCGCAAAACTGACAATCGTTGATCTTGTATCGAACTGTCCAGAAGAGAAGCCATAGTCACTAGGAAAGCTTAGCTTCCGGATAAGTCATCTGTATCTCTAGGCCCACAGTCACTAGGAAAGCTTAGCTTCCGCAAAATCCTAAGGGCAGTTTAGTCTTTTCCTTTATTTTAGCGTCTGTAAAAACCCTAAGGGGCTGGTGGAATATTCCTAAGTGTTGGGAAGCCTATAAATAGGGCCCCAATCCCTAGGGTTAGACTACCCTTTCAAGAAATCACTTTTTAAATCACTGGGTCATTTTTGTTCCCTGTTTCTCTTTCCTGTTCCTCTTCATGCGCCGCCACTCTTGATCCTGTTCACCGTGAGATTTGTTGTTCTTCATTTGGCTGTGAAGTTTATTCTCTGATCATGTCATTCGGTGGGCAGTGATTGTTGTGGCTTAAATGCTTCGATCTACGTGCGGCTGCTTCTCATTCCTGGATGTTTTCTTCTCTCTGTTGCTACTGTTCTTCACGTGAGTAGTACTAGTTCTTGCTGCTGCAAGTAGTACCTACTCTCTGTAGCAACAGTACTCTAGCTTTGCTTTTCTGCGTAGCTTTTTGATATAAGTAGACAGGACTGAGTGCCTTTTCTGGCTATTTTCTGGCGAAGCCCCTTCTCTGTTCGAAGTCCCTCAGCTCCATGAGGCAGGCTTCGATCAGACATCTTCGAGGGTTTCGCTTGAACTTCAACTTCGCTTTCTGTATTGTGTTTCTAGCTTCGATGTATGTTTTGCACTTAGTCTATTGGCTTGGCATACTTCGACCATCTTTGCGATGGTGTACTCTGACTCGGGCTCTTCGAAGTCAATACATCGACAGCCTTCGAAGTTAGCTTCGGAGCTTGTCTCTCTAGTAGACTTCGCTCGACGTGAGTTCCTTCTTGCTGTCATTTTCGAAGGTCACAGTGTGTGTGTTCGGAGCTTGTCATTCGAAGTTAGTCTTCGGGTCGAAGGTTATAACTTCGTTCATCATACCTAGATCAAGCTAGCTTCGAAGGTAGAGTGTAGGCTTCGTTTTTGTCTTGCTGTTGTTTTTATGTGCATCATGTTTGAAGCTTTCAGTTCGAAGGATAGGCCTCAATGTACACTATTCGAAGCAAGCTTCGACACTGTCATACTTCGCCTCGAAGCATACTTCGCATTTACACTTAAGCTAGGCTAGACTAAACAAACCTTCGGCACATCAACAACAACCTTCGCTCTACTTCGATGAGGGACTCCGAAGCAGGCTTTGACACAGCGAAGCAGACTTCGACACTGTGAAGCAGGCTTCGACATAGCGAAGCAGGCTTCGCCAAGTTTCGAATAGGAGACAAATTTTGATCAATAACTTCTCATCTCATTCCATGTGCACTTAGATTATTTTACTAAGAAGTTTGATCTGCCATGTCTTGAATATTTTGTTTATCTGATTCTGACACCTGTTGTTTCTAGGCTAGATACTTTTAGACTTAGGCTTTCTGTTCACACTCTGCTGTTTTGTCTTTTGAGGTGCGTTGGGTGTTGGGAGCAGGCCATTGATTCGAAAGAATTTTTAGGCGCCCATTCACCCCCCCCCTCTGGTCGCTACTTTCGGTCCTACAAGTGGTATCAGAGCCTGGTTAGGGTTTTTCCATACCTTAACCGGTTCTAAACCCCAGTAGTGATCATGACTTCTCCTGGCAAGGTCCCGTCCTTGGAAGCCTATGGCTATAACTATTGGAAGACTCGCATGCGAGCCTATCTTATGAGCCAAGGCTCGGACATCTAGGACATTTGTGTTCACGATACGTTTGTTATATTGCCGGTTGCTGAGGATGGTACTCCTGGTATCATTGACCAGCATCTGAGCAACAGTAAAGCTGTGAACATTCAATTTTCTGGTTTAGGTCCAACTGAGTTTAAGCGTGTGAGCCATCTCTCCACTGCGAGAGAGATCTGGGCTACCCTCAAGGCACACCATGAGGGGACAGCTCAGGTCAAAGCTCGGCTCTATCAGACCTACCGGCGTGAGTATGAGAACTTTACTCAAAAGCCGGGTGAATCTGTTGAAGCTTTGTTTGGTCATTTTTAATCAATCATAAACAAGCTTCGGGACAACAAGGCTGAGGGTGCTCAGTTAGTCTCAGATCACGAGCAGGCGCTCAAGGTTCTTCATACCTTGGACCCAAAGATCTGGGAGATCAAGGTATCCTCTATCGTTGAGGGCACTTCTTATGATACCTTGACCATTTCTGAGTTGTTTAGCAAGCTGAAGGCCACTGAGGTTGATATCCAGCTGAGATCAAATCTCACTGGTTCTGGATCAAAGTCCCTGGCCCTTGCTACACCTTCTGTTGATCCCACTTCTGTGAGCTGTGCTGGGTTCTCTTTGATGTCTATCACTGAGGACCAGCTTGAGTCTTTGGGAGATGATGACTTGTGTCTTTTTAACAACCTGGTGTGTCGTGTTTATGACAAAAGAATGTTCAAAAAACACGGCACAAAATCCGAGTGCTTTGAGTGTGGTGATCCAAGACACTTCATCGCCGACTGCCCCAAGCGCAATGACCACAAGAAGGGCACCGGTGGTGGCTTCCACGACACCGGCAAGCACGAGAGCTCCTCTTTCAACAAGGGCAAGCCGAAGACCAGATTCTTCAAAAAGGCCCTGAAGGACTACCGGCGAGAGAACAGCAAGCGCAACAAGGCCTTCTTCGCCGAGATGGAGAAAAGCTACTCCAAGTAGTCCACGTCTTCTTCCTCTTCATCAAGCTCAAGCGATGAAGAGATTGTCATCAGGAAGGGGAAGGACGAGGATGATCCGGCGGGCCTTTGCTTCATGGCTTTCGGGGACAGACCGAAGAGCCGTTCACACTAGCGCCGAAGATTCCGCAAGAGCTTCTACTCAATGGCTCTTGGGGATAAGGAAGAAAAGAGCTCCTCAGATGACTCCGACGACGACAATGAAAAGGTATCATCTTATGAATGTGAAATCGTTGACTTACTTGAAAGCAATCTGGAAAAACTGCTTAGGGGTGCTAAGAAGAGGATAGATGAGTTAGAGAGTGAGCTTGCCGTAGCCAACGGCAGAATTGAGAGTCTATCTTCTTCCCCCTGCTTGGGTGATAGCAGTGAGTGCCCAAAGTGTGAGGTGCTTCTGTGTGACCTGTCGACTCTGAAGTCCAGGTACACAGAAAGGGTTGATGAGAGGGACGCTTTGGCCACTGAGCTTGAAAGCGCTCAGTTGGAGTTGAAAGATGCTCCAGCCACTGTCGTCGCACCCTGTGCTGATTGCCCATCTCATCTAGTTGTTTTAGCTGAGCTGAAAGCCAAGGGCGATGAGCATTTGGGGGATTTGGAGAGAGTGAGAGCTGAGCTTGCACAAACTAGGCTAGAGATTGAGACACTGTCAGTTCCACCCACTGTCTGTGAGAACTGTTTGTCTCTTAGAATGGAATTGATCAAGTTGAAAGCCGAAAAGTCTGTTCAAGTAGAGAGTGAGTGTGAGACCTGCTTGTCTCAGGTGGAGGTTCTAGCTTCCTTGAGAGAGGAGCTAGCTGATTCTCAGAATCAGAACTTTTACCTCCGTTCTATCTTGAGTTGGATCAGTGCTAGAGAGCCACATCTCGGCATGATGATCCAGTAGTTCAAGAGGCAGGATGGGTTTGGGGTAGGTTACACCTGAGAGTGCCATTAGCCGGGCAGTGGAGTGGAGTAAAATGACTCCTGAGCAGAGATACCCCAAGACTCACTCCACTAAGTCTATCCTAGCTAGTCAGCCCAAGGATGGAGTGATCCATGAACAGCCCAAAGCTCCACCCAAGAAGCCCAACTGGGTTACAAAGCCCAAACACCTCCACACTTCTCTTGAGTCTCTTCCTAGGCCCTCTCAACACAAGAAGACTACACCTAACACCACTAAGCCCAAGAATCCCAAGCCTCGACCACATCCCAAGAAGCCCACCTATCATTGTGGGTACTGTCAGAAACACGGGCATCTTGCGGAGTTTTGCTTCAGGAGGAAGCGGGTTGAGAGAACAGAGAGAGCTCGTGGTGGTCAGGAGCAGTTCTACCAGCAGGGTGGTAGACTGCGTGTTCCTCGACGCGGGGAGAGGCTGGAGGCCAGGCCGCGTCGTGTAGGTGGTGGTAGAGGAGACGACTTCCATGCCCGTGCTCCAGATGGTGGTGTCCGTTCTGGCAGAGCTCCAGGCCATTTTGGCTACGGACCTGGACCTCGTGGTCGAGGCTTTAGGCAGAACCGAGGACCGCGCTTTGAGCCGCGTTTAGGTCAGGTCTCTCATAATGATTTCTGTTTTCCGTCTTTTGAGCAGAGGGCTCGACACTGGTTTAGCTCTTTTGCTAAACCTGGTGACGGACCATTTGCTCCCACTTACAGCCACTGATTGTGCAGGATCGGGGATTGGAGGATGTTTGGATCATGGACTCAGGATGCTCTCGCCAAATGACAGGACATCGCAGGTGGTTCTCCAGTCTCACTCCCCCGAGCTCCAAAGAGTACATCACATTCGGGAACAGTGGTCAAGGGAAAGTAAGTGGCATTGGCTCAATTCGCATTTCAGATCATTTCTCTTTGAAGAATATTGCCTTGGTTAAGAATTTGAACTTCAATTTAATTTCTGTTTCGCAACTTCTTGAGGATGGTTTGGAAGTGCATTTTAAGAAGGGTAATTCTTCTGTGTTTGATTCTACAGGGTCTTTGATTTGCCAGATTTTACCATTCGGTAAAGTTTTTCGAATTGACTTCTCTAGTTCTTTTGGCCCTTCTCGCTGTTTGATTGCTGGATCTTCTTCTGAGCTCTAGAAGTGGCATAGGAGGTTAGGTCATTTGAGTTTTGATCTGCTAGTCAGGTTAAGCTCTATGGACCTCATCCGAGGATTTCCCAAGCTTAAAATGGAGAAAGATCTAGTTTGTCATCCCTGTCGTCATGGGAAAATGGTTGCTGCTTCTCACTCACCTGTGACTCAGGTGATGACTTCGTATCCGGGCGAGCTGTTACACTTGGACATCGTTGGTCCAGCTCGGGTACGCTCAGTCGGTGCGAAGTGGTACGCGCTTGTCATTGTTGACGATTTTTCTCGATTCTCGTGGGTTTTCTTTTTGGAGTCTAAGGATGAAACTTTTCAGTTTGTTCATGACCTGATTTTGAAGCTGAAGAATGAGAACAATGGTCGGATGCGAGCAATTTGCTCCGACAATGGCTCTGAGTTCAAGAACTCTTAGTTTGTCAGCTTCTGTGGTGATCAGGGCCTGGACCATCAGTTTTCTTCTCCTTACACTCCCCCACAGAACGGCATTGTGGAACAAAAGAACCGCACGCTAGTCGAGATGGCCAGGACGATGCTCGATGAGCACAGGACTCGTAGGCGTTTTTGGGCTGAAGCCATGAACACGGCTTGCTATCTGGCCAACCGCATTTTTCTTAGAGCTTACCTAGGTAAGACCTCATATGAGTTGCGGTTTGGTAGACAACCCAAGGTGAGCCACTTGCGAGCGTTCAACTACAAGTGCTTTGTGCTCAAGAAGGGAGGGCATTTGGACAAGTTTGAGTCTCGTTGCTAGGACGGTGTTTTTCTTGGCTACGCTTTGCGTTCTCGAGGCTTCCGTGTTTGGAACCTCGAATCCCAGCTGCTTGTCGAGACTTGTGAGGTTTCATTTGATGAGTCCTTTCCTTCTTTGACTCCTTTTGAGCCTTCTGATGGTGAGCTCGGAGAGTCCATCTTCGAGGAAGATGAGGATACTCCAGCCGCTAATGAGGGTGGGCCTTCTGCACCCCCTGCAGAGCCCACACCTTCTGAGACTTCTACTGAGGACGAGGGCGGACCTCTGACCACTTCTTCCACTTCGATCGAGCCCCCTCAGTCGAGTCCAGAGGTGCCAGCTGCTGACTCCGGTGAGGTGACTTCAGATCACCAGGGAACCCGAGCAGTTCAGCGTGATCACCCCTCAGAGCTCATCATCGGTGATTTGACTGAGAGGACTTTGCGTTCATCTGGTAACTCTCTTGCTGTGTTTGCTGAATTTGCTTTTGTTGCATCTTTTGAGCCCAGAGACGTTTCTAATGCTCTTTCTGATTCTAATTGGATTAACGCTATGCAAGAAGAGCTTGAGAATTTTGTCCGTAATTGGGTTTGGACACTAGTTGAGCCGCCACGAGGATGCAACCCCATAGGCACCATGTGGGTGTTCAAGAACAAACAAGGCGAAGATGGGGTTGTGGTGCGCAACAAGGCTCGATTAGTTGCCCAGGGTTTTTGCCAGAAAGAGGGTATTGATTTTGAAGAAACTTTCGCCCCTATTGCCCGTCTTGAGTCCATTCACATTCTTTTAGCTTTTGCCGCTTCGAAGGGTTTTAAGCTTTTTCAAATGGACGTTAAGAGTGCTTTTCTGAACGGGTTCATAGAGGAGGAAGTTTATGTTAGGCAGCCCCCCGGTTTTGAGAACCCTAAGTTTCCTCGACATATTTTTAAGCTGCAAAAAGCTTTATACGGGTTGAAGCAAGCCCCCAGGCTTGGTATGACCGGTTAAAGAGATTTTTGTTGGGGAAGGGATTTGTGATGGGTTCTGTAGATAAACTCTTTTCTTGCTCAGAGATGCTTCAGACTTCTTAGTTGCTCAGATTTACGTGGACGATATAATCTTTGGCGGTACTACTAATGATCTTGTGTCCAAGTTTTCTGAGCAGATGCACAGTGAGTTTGAGATGAGCCTCATGGGAGAGCTTAAGTATTTCTAAGGACTCCAGATCAAGCAGACCAAGGACGACACCTTCATCCACCAAGGTAAGTACACTCATGACATGCTTAAGAAATTTGACTTTGGTGGGGAGTTGAAGCCGCAGATGACCCCAATGGGTACATCTGGAGGACTGGACAAGGACGAGAGCGGCGTCAAGGTCAACGAGAGGGAATTTCGAGGGATGATTGGTTCGCTGTTGTACTTAACGGTGACAAGACCGGACATTTAGTTCGCTGTGGGACTTTGCGCGTGTTTCTAGTCTTCGCCACGCGCGTCTCATCGGCAGGCTATCAAGCGCATCTTCAGGTATCTCACTTATGCACCTGATCTTGGTCTTTACTATTCAGCGTCATCATCTCTTGATTTATCTGGCTTTTCGGATGCCGATTTTTGTTGGTACCGGTTGGATCGCAAGTCAACTTCTGGTACCTGTCAGTTTCTTGGTTCTTCTCTTGTCTCTTGGTCTTCTCGAAAGCAATCTGGCGTTGCTCTTTCGACCACTGAGGCTGAGTTTGTAGCTGCTACTAGCTGCTGCTCACAGTTGGTTTGGATGATTTCCACTCTGCGAGATTTTGGGTTGTTCTTTCCTACCAGGGTTCCATTGTTTTGCGACAGCACCAGTGCTATTAGTGTAGGGAAAAACCCTTGCCTCCATTCAAAAACCAAACATATTGATGTGTGCTTTCATTTTCTGAGGGATCAATATGAGAAAGGTGTCATTGACCTTGTTCATGTTGATACCCATCATCAGTTGGCTGACATTTTCACCAAACCCCTAGATCAGTGTACATTTGAGCGTTTACGAGGGGATTTGGGTGTTGTGTATCGTTTCTATGATATTTTTGCGTCAGTTTTCTTTCTTCTTTACTCTTTTCTTGAGTCTTTTTGTGTGTGTTCATATCTTGCATATTCACATATCACACATTTGAGCTACTTCTGTTATATGATTGAACTGCCTTACTCCTTCTAGCTGGTACATGATTTTGATTACTTGTCAATGATCATGCTTTGGTTCAGTTCACTTGATATGTCTTATATCTGTCATATGCATGGTTTTTACGCTTTAAACTTGAAAAATGATCACCATTGCTTCTGGTAACTAGCATGCATAGGCTGAATGTTCTTGCTATCTGTTACATGCCTTGTAGCTAGTTCCTGACTTAGATGCAAACATGCAACTTGGACATCTTTCTGCTTTAAAACATGGAAATGTACTATAAAAATCATGAAAAATCAAAATTCCATGCCTCTTTATGCATAACTTGCCAATATCCAGGTGGGTTTGCTTTGTCGCATTCCATTGTTCTGGACTGCATACCATAGCACTTTGGTATGAACTAGGACAATGTAGTGTATGCCAAGACCAATGTCTTAAGCTTCTGATGGTCCAGATCTGGCCTAGGCTTGACTTGGTCAGTCAGCATAAGGTTTGACATGCAAATAACCCCTGGCAAAAATAAAAAAGGAGAAAAGTAAAAGCCTGAAAATTGAACTGATAACAAGTTTGCTGAAGCACTTTGTCTTTGGACAATGCTTATCTTGGTAGATATCAGTTAGCTTCTACATCTCATGCTTTACCTTGCTTGTCAACTGGAAAATGTGGTGATGCTTTTGTTTGCAAAAACTGAAAAATGTGTGCTAATGACTTTCCTTAGATATCATCTGTTGCACTGATCATACCATGAGTCTCAGACGGTATGTCTTTCACTATACTTGTTAGATGTTTGTACTTGCAGTCAATCATATCCGAGAAGCATGCTTTCTACACTCCACATGCGAGGGGGAGTTGCATTTCTGGGGGAGTCTGTGTCTTTTTCGAGTGCTTGATGAGTTCACTTGTCAACAAGGGGGAGAAATCTTGGGATATGAGTTTATGGGGGAGTTTTTGTCCCGTTTGTCCTTACTCTTTTGCTATCCTTGTTGATGATTCCGAGATTCCACTCGTTTTGAGATTTTACCTTTGGTTAACCATAATGACCGCTTCTTGCTTTTGTTTGGCATCTGGTCATTAGGGTTTAACTTTTACTTTATTTTCTTCTTCTTTGTTTTCTTGTGTTTTGTTTTCATGTTTCCACAGTTGTTTTCAGGTACTGAAGAGCTGAAGAAGTGAAGTGTTGACAATGCACTCATCAAGGGGGAGATTGAGGAGCCATGCTGAATAGCGTGGGCCTCATGGCTCCAGATGTGATGAGTCATTGTCAACGATAGTCAAAGAGGATAGAAGAAGAGAGGAGATCTGCTGTTTCATGGGCCACGTGTGACTCAAGTACACGGGCAGCGAGCGACGATCAGGCTAAGAGAGCTGCGAAGTCGGGCGTGCCCAATCCGGGTACATGGGCCAGAAGCAGCAGAAGACCCACTGGGTTGTTGACCAGGATTGACTCAGGTACACGGGTGGTGAGTGATTGCCGGACTGAGAGAGCTGCGGAATCAGGCCGGCCTAATCCGGGTACCTGGTGCAAAGCCGGTGACTGCTTTGTCAGTTTTGGCGCAAAACTGACAACCGTTCATCTTGTATCGGACTGTCCAGAAGAGAAGTCGTAGTCGCTACGAAAGCTTAGCTTCCGGATAAGTCATCTGTATCTCTAGGCCCACAGTCAGTCAGTCGAGTCTGTAAAAACTCCTAAGGGCAGTTTAGTCTTTTCCTTTAATTTAGCGTCTGTAAAAAACCCTAAGGGGTTGGTGGAATATTCCTAAGTGTTGGGCAGCCTATAAATAGGCCCCCAATCCCTAGGGTTAGACTACCCTTTCAAGAAATCACTTTTTAAATCATTCGGTCATTTTTGTTCCCTGTTTCTCTTTCCTGTTCCTCTTCATGCGCCGCCACTCTTGATCCTGTTCACCGTGAGATTTGTTGTTCTTCATTTGGCTGTGAAGTTTATTCTCTGATCATGTCATTCGGTGGGCAGTGATTGTTGTGGTTTAAATGCTTCGATCTACGTGCGGCTGCTTCTCATTCCTGAACGTTTTCTTCTCTCTGTTGCTACTGTTCTTCACGTGAGTAGTACTAGTTCTTGCTGCTGCAAGTAGTACCTACTCTCTGTATCAACAGTACTCTAGCTTTGCTTTTCTGCGTAGCTTTTTGATCGAAGTACAAAGGACTGAGTGCCTTTTCTGGCTGTTTTCTGGCGAAGCCCTTTCTCTGTTCGAAGTCCCTCAGCTCCGTGAGGCAGGCTTCGATCAGACATCTTCGAGGGTTTCGCTTGAAGTTCAACTTCGCTTAGTGTTCTGTGTTTCTAGCTTCGAAGTATGTTTTGCACTTAGTCTGTTGGCTTGGCATACTTCGACCATCTTTGCGAAGGTGTACTCCGACTCGAGCTCTTCGAAGTCAATACTTCGACAGCCTTCGAAGTTAGCTTTGGAGCTTGTCTCTCTGGTAGACTTTGCTCGACTTGAGTTCCTTCTTGTTGTCATTTTCGAAGGTCACAATGTGTGGGTTCAGAGCTTGTCATTCAAAGTTAGTCTTCGGGTCGAAGGTTATAACTTTGTTCATCATACCTCGATCAAGCTAGCTTCGAAGGTAGAGTGTAGGCTTCATTTTTGTCTTGCTGCTGTGTGTTTGGCTTCGCTTATCTTTCGAAGGTTGTTTTTCTGTGCATCGTGTTCGAAGCTTTCTATTCGAAGGATAGGCTTCAAAGTACACCATTCGAAGCAAGCTTCGACACTATCATACTTCGCCTCGAAGCATACTTCGCATTTACACTTGAGCTAGGCTAGAAAAAACAAACCTTCGGCACGTCAACAACAACCTTCGCTCTACTTCGACGAGGGACTCCGAAGCAGGCTTCGACACAGTGAAGCAGACTTCGACACTGCGAAGCAGGCTTCGACACAGCGAAGCAGGCTTCGCCAAGTTTCGAACAGGAGACAAATTTTGAATAGTAACTTCTGATCTCATTCCACGTGCACTTAGATTATTTTACTGAGAAGTTTGATCTGCCATGTCTTGAATATTTTGTTTATCTGCCTATTAGCACTGCATTGGTGTTTCTCTGATTCTGACACCTGTTGTTTCTAGGCTAGATACTTTTAGACTTAGGCTTTCTGTTCACAATCTGTTGTTTTGTCTTTTGAGGTGCGTTGGGTGTTGGGAGCAGGCCATTGATTCGAAAGAATTTTTAGGCGCCCATTCACCCCCTCTGGTCGCTACTTTCGGTCCTACACCGTGTCTGCATCCGCAGCCTCTCGAGCAGCAGCTTCAGTTGGGGCCCCTGCTTTGTCTTCATCGCCTTCCAGGAGGTAGTTCTCGAAGTCCTTCGCCAGTTGGACGTCGGAGCCCTTGCTCCCGGAGCCTTTGCTCCCAGACTCCTCCGAAGCCGGGCTCTGAATGCCCAAGGACGAGGCGGACGAAGCAGGGGTCAGTTGAGGAGGGATCTTCACTAACTTTTTCCCCTTCTTGACGAGGGTTTTGCCAGCCTTCTTCGGAGGTTCGGCGATGGCTTTCCTCTTCCGAGGGGCCACTCCGGCCGTGTTGAAATCGAGCAGAGGAGGAGGCACCATTCCGAGGTCTTCCCACACCCTGTTGGAGCGCTCCCAGCTCCCCACCAGTTCAATCCTCTTTTGCCTTTCGGCCACCGTAGTGGCTCCGAGGACCCATTTGGTGGCCCGTGCTATCTGCTCCAGGGCTAACGCCAGTGGAGCCGCTGAAAAAGGGTAACATATTATAAGTATGTTATTTCTTCATCTAACATGTTATTGCATGATTATCAAAGTCTTACCTAGAGTTCGGAGTTCGCCCTCCGAAGCGTGTTGAAACACTATCGGCCAGTCTGCCCCGAGGGGTGGAATTCGAAGAGCGATGAACACCTCGGCAAGATCGCGCATGCTCATGTGACTGGCCACCAAAGTCAGTAGCCCTAGCCACGTTGAGAGCAGGCTAGGGTTCGGGGTAACCACTGCCTCCTTCCGAAACCAGATCTCTTGGAGGGGTCCAGCGAGAGGGGAATCCTCTCCGACTTTGGCGTAGAACCACCGAAGGATCCAGTTAGTGTACCATCGATCATTGATGGCCTTCGCTGGAAAATGCTGGGCGTGCTCCCTCCGCAGATGTAAGTTGACGCTTCCGAAGGCTATTATCACCTTGGTGTCCCCAGGGCCATCTTGTGGCTTCAGCTGGCAGATGGCTTCATGGGTGGCGGCGAAGACCTCTGATCGCCCCTCGCACCCTTCGGCCTGAAGCACCCATTCGAAGACAGCCAGACGGGCGATAGCATTGGGAGAAAGCTGAGGCAAGGTAATGTGGAACATGTCCAGTACCTCAGATAGGAAATTGATGGCAGGAAGCCCCAGGCCTACTTCGAAGAAGGCTTCAAAGACCACGACCTCTCCGCTTCATGGCCGTGGAGTTGATTCCGGTCCGGGGACTCGAGTCCTCATTCCGGACCCCAGCTTCCCTTCCACGGCCTCTTCAATGGATTTGGTGGTGCTTATGGATTGGCCGATGAGGAAACTTTGAGGGATCATCTTCTTGGATGGCGGGCGGAGTTCTCAGGGGTTCTTGGGCCAGGCGTCTCTCGGAGCTCCCGCCATCGCCGCTACGGCTGAAGCCGCCCACGCTTGCCTCTACCCCAAAGTGCCCGCCGCCGTTGGCATGGTGTGGCTGGTCCTCGCAATGGCTTGGTGGCTCGATAAGTTGAGAGAGTTGGAGGTTGAAGAAAGTAAGTTTCAGATGATAGGCACGGTAAAAGGCTCTTGGTAAATTCCAATCCCCTTTTTATTACCTTTCGCTAGTTGCTGTGCTTCGATTGCATTCACACTGCAGGTTCGACATCCATCGCTGGCAGGTGGGTCCAGGAAGCGAAACGGTGTGAGTCCGCCGTAAATTTCGACCGTTACCTTTTAGGAGCGTAACGGCTACTTGCATGGTAACGGTTCTAAGTAAACGGCTCTTCACGATGTTTGGACTTTGTAACGGTTCTCGTTCCCACAAAGCGTTCACATGGCGGTTGTAGGTTCGAAGACGTAGTGTATTCAAACTTCTCTAAGTCTCAGAATATGAAAATGTTCCTTGCGTATACTGCTTCCCTTCTATACAGGTCAAATTCGGAGAATCGTATTCGAGGGGCTACTGTTGGGGGAAAATGCTTCACTTTCAGGACTTAGAGATTAACAATTCAAAATGACTTATTATCTTCGGTGCTGATGGGCTCATGCAGGAAGGTGGAGGAGTCGTTAAGCCGAAGGGTGCTCCGATTAATGATCTGAAGGAACCCTCCGCATGATATGAGGATCCGGAGATACGACGGCGAGGTTGATAAGATGTTTGGCTTATCTACTTGGTCCAGGTAGATTTTACCATTTTAACCCTGTTCAGGATACCGAATAGTTTCCACTATGTCAGTTGTAGTTGAGGGGTAAATAGGTCTTTTCCTTAGACTTTTTTGCCTATAAATACCCCCTTCTTACCCTGTAATGAGGATCGAATACTCAGCTATTCAACACACATATTCGGACTACTTAAGCTATTATCCAATTCGGAAGCTTGAGATAGTTCCTAAACACGAACTCACTGTTTGTCTGTTCTTGATCTTAGAGAACCTGTTAGCGTAACCTTTTATGCCAACAATTATAGCCCCCAACACAAATCAATCACAAAGCCCTAGCTTTGAACCGTACTTTTACCTTTTATTTACTTTTCTGCACAACCTTCGTGGGTTTGCTTGTAAGCCCTCCGCCAGCCACGTCGAAACCGTGGTAAGCCTTGTTACTTCGCTCGTAAAGTACCCATTAATCTACGTAATAGATTGCAATTGCCTTGTTACTTCCCTAGTGAAGTATCCGTTAATCTATGTAATAGATTGCTACCTTCGTTTCTCTACTGCATCGCTTAGCAAATTTGGTCTCCGGGTCGAATTGGCACTTGATCTCTGTTCTGTTGTAGGTTTTCATGCTTGGCGCCCCTTCGCTGGAGGTGTCCGCAGCCAGGAGATTGGTTTCGAAGGCTGCCAGAACACGCTTAGGTGGAACCCCTGCTTTGACTACCCGTGCCGGACCTGTCACGCTGTTATCAGTCTAGTTAAGTCCCGCACGCCAAGGCACTCCGCAGCAGTCTTTGTCGCGTCAGGCTTCATCATGCCTACACTTCACTCCGGACGAAGTCGTGCCAGCACGTTGCGTTGGAGTATTTGTGTCGTGTTAGAGACTTCACACTGAACCCTACTGTTCGGAGGTGATTTCGCATCGAGATCTCTTTGGAGCCCGCCTTCGGCTAGATCAGTATGAACACCGAAGGCCACCTTCGGTGGACCCTTCGCACTAGACGCCGAAGGCCCCCTTCGGTGAACCCTTCACATAGAACACTTCGAACTAGTTCGGCTCCGGTCAGCTACCTGGTTTATTTTATCTAATATATTTCTTTTCAGCTAATTGGATTTTTTTTATGATCTGATTACCTGGCGACTCCACCCCCCTTGCCACTATTAAGGGTAGTTGGAATACGACATCAGTGTTTTGTTACGCTTAGGCTTGTTCCTAAGCGTCCACACACTTTTGGATCATCGAACTGACCCAAGTGCGGGGCACGTTTTTGTGTCAACACACTTTTTGGCCACTCCGCTGGGGAAGACTACGCCAACATGACAAGTACATCTACATCGACCGCGAGTATGTCTACAATGACAACTTTGTCTACATAATTGATGGATCTCGTGGGAGGCACAGATATCAATAACTGCAAAAATGAAAGCGCTACAGGACCTCATGATTGGGAGCTACGTCAAGACACGTGCGAGCTTCATCAAGCGCGACGCCAACATCTCCGACCTCACTCGAACCCATGTAACACCGCTATCGCCCCCTTTATCTTCCTTAGAAATTGAGAAAAAAATAGCCGCATCAGTACATCAAGTTGTTAGCGCTTCGCTAGCCAACCGTTTAGATTCAGTAGTTAGCTCTCAGGTAGAGGTGACACTTAGGAGGTTTGGCTTTACCGAGGCCATACCTCCAGCTCCGATTGCTAGTGCACCTCCGATGAATCATATCTATAGCAGAACTGACGGTAGTACTAGCAAGACCATCATGTCTCCGGCCCCAACGTATATGGCCGAGACAAGTCATTACCAAGCTTACCTTGTTCACTGCACACCACCTACACCTACGCCAATTATTGCCGCATTGCCTGCGCCGCATGCTCCCGCTCAAACGCATAGGCACGAACACGTCATACATTGATGAGGACATCACTTCACATGATACACACATGCACCACCATGATACACACATGCACCAACATGATACACACATACACCAACATGATACACACATGCACCACCGTGATACACACATGCACCATCAATTACAGGGACCAATCACACGCGCCTGTGCCCATGTATTTTGTTGCTTAGGAACATGTGAGATGTAATAGAAGAGTTGGAGTTGAAGACGGAGTCGCACAGATGATTTGAAGTCAAGAATTCGCTGGTTCGGACTACATCAACCACCATGCACTAAAATGGGCATAACTTCCTCATACGAAGTCCGATTGGCGCGTTCTTGGACTTTTTGGAAAGCTAAGGAGAAGACTGATCTTTTGGCGTTCGTTTCGCCTCATTTGGAGTCACGAGTCGTACTGTGTGACTGAAACAATCCTGCGTGACAGAGTTGGGCCGAGTTGGACCTTGTACTGAGTTGTAGGCCGTGTTGGCCCATAGTCCGAGTCGTGTGCACCTCCTACAGGCTGCCCACGCCTTATATACTCACGCCAGCCACCTTTAGGGTTAGGTTTTGCTTTGTTTGCATCTACACTTGTGTGTTTAGATCCCGCTCGTGCACCGGACCGATTGGCTGCTGCATCAGCGTTTGTGATTTGGCATTCGACTTGTATCTTCCTGTTCTTGCTTGTGTTATTGGGTTCGCTTGCAGGAACTAGCCTTCATGGCGAGGTCAATCGCACCCTGCGTGGTTGATAACCGATGGAGACAGTGGTGTAGTGATTGCAAGGTTTTGATCCGCCGGACCGGAGCCTTGGATCGTCAACGTCGAGATTCTCCACGAATCTAAGTTATCCTTACCTAGCGGAAGATCGGGACCAATCCCCCATTATACATCCCGAGCTAGCACATAAGGAAGGACCCCGTGGATGGCACGCCGACATACTGCCACGTGTTGTGCCCCGCATGGGAAACGTGCGCAGGCAGTAGGCCAAGATGACATAGTGGAACGAATCTGGGTGCTATTTAGGGAGTGCACCAGCTTCATACCTAGGTGTTAGGCTAGGGTTTACCGGAAGTCGTACCCCGACCATTTTGACACTATACCATACCTCGCGGCTATAGAGTAGCTGAGTTCACCAAGTTCGATGGTGAGGGTAACAAAACCACACTAGAGCATGTTAGTCAATTCTTAGCACAGTGTGGAGAAGCTAGTGGGTCGGGCGCTCTAAAACTTAGAGTATTTTCTCTCTCACTATCCGGCACCGCTTTCACTTGGTTTTCAGCGCTCACGCCGAACTCTGACCAAACGTGGGCTGAATTGGAACAAAAGTTCCATGACTATTTTTATACAGGTGAGACAGAACATAGACTTTCACACTTGACATCGGTTAGACAAAAATATAGCGAGAGTGTCTCTTTGTATATCAAGCGCTTTAGAGTTACCAGAAACTGATGTTTTAGTCTCAATATTTCAGAGAGGGATTTGGCGGATATAGCTTTCAACGGGTTGCGTTCTGAGATTAAAGAGAGGCTAGACAACCAAAACGTTTTAGAGGTTAGCCAAGTTTTACAACAGGCTCTAGTCCAGGACGGCTGAGCAAAGGATAAAAAGTTTATTAGAACATTTAACAAGCATAGGTCTGAAGTCCATGTCATGGAGCACTCCAACGATGAAGAATCGGAGGAAGAACAAGATTTGGCTGACAAGTATGCGGCCGAATGGGTTTGGAATGCTGAGAGCAAACCCGTCACTTCTTCTGAACTACGATCGTCTCCCACTAAGAGTCGGCCCAGCGAATCAAATACTCGTTTGATATAACTAAGTGTGATAAAATATTTGATTTACTCTTAAAGAACCAGCTTCTTAGCTTACCTAAGGGCCAAGTCATACCATGTGCCGACGAGCTAAAGAAACACCCCCACTGTAAGTGGCATGATTCACATTCTCTTTATACTAACAACTGCAATGTTTTTCATCGACAGGTTCAATCGGCCATAGAGGAAGGACTATTGAAAATAGACCCCAGTCCAAAGATGAAGCTGGACAAAGACACCTTTCCCGTGAACACCATCGACCTCGACAAAAAGAGAGTACTGACTCAGCCAGACCAGGCCGAGTCAACTAAAGGGAAAGCGGTCATTATCAGAGAATCGCGCACATGCACACTCGTACCAAAGAACCCTGAAGTAGGAGTGTGGAAAAGGAATGTTAACACATCTCCTTCGGCTAGGGCTCGCAAGAAGCCGAAGGTGACATATTAGATGCTGTTGAACAAACATAAAAAAAGCTAGAGCAACAGGCCCCTGCGCAAAAAGTCTAAGACAGCCAAAGGGGCTAGGGCAGTCGGAGGATGGCTTCGGACCACAGTGATCGAACCCTCCACACCAAGGCTTCGGACCACAGTGGCCGAAACCTCCGCACAATAGCTTTGGACCCTAGTGGCCGAACCCTCCACACATCGAGTTCGGGCCTCGATGGCCGAACCCTTCGCACAATGAGCTCAGACCCCAATGGCTGAACTCAGCTCTGCTCTGGGTGAACCCTCCGGCAGGAGGCCTTGGCCCACAATGGCCAAACATACCTTCGGCCTAGCAGGACCCTTCGCTAATATGGTCCGAAATATCATCGACTTTGTTGATCCTCCCTCCGGGTAATGGTTCGGCTCAGTGGGCGAAGCCACTGGAGCCACCGATGGCTCTGCCATATAATTGGGCAGGTGAGGAACCATGTTGAAGATCATGGGCCTCATGGCTCTAGAAGTGATGAGTGATTGTCAACGGAAGTCAACAGAGAGATGTGAAGAGGAGACAATACTTGTCGTGTCTTGGGCCGCGTGTGACTCAGGTACATGGGCGGCGAGAGACTACCGGGTAGAGGGGCTACGGAGTTAGGCCAACCCAATCCGGGTACATGGGCTAGGAATGACAGGGGATCTGCTAGTCTATTGACCGGGTTTGACCCAAGTAAACGGGCGGCGAGCGATTGCTGGGCTGAGATAGCTGCGGAATTGGGCTAGCCCAATCTGGGTAACCAGTGCAACGACAGCAGACGTAAAATCGACACAATCATCCAAGACTGCCCATCAGAGATCTGACAGTACTGAAGCGAAGCCGTAGCTGCTACGAAAGCTCCGCATCAGGACAAGTTACCTTTAGTTAGGATTTTACTATTTTGCCTGTTGGGCTCGCGGTTTTATTTTTGCGTCTGTGTAAATTACCCTAGTGGTAAAACTGTCTTTTCCCATTTAATGGGCTGCCTATAAAATGGGCTTGTATCTCCCAAGGGTTTCTAACTCACCAAAAATTACAAATCAGAGTTCACTTTATTTTCTCTTGTCTTCTTCTTCCTGGTTCACCATCTTCTTTGGGCGTCGGTTTTGATTTTCAGCACCGTCACTGGTTTTTGTCCACCAGCAGTTTAATCTGAGCTACAATCATCGCTCTTTCTTCCACGCGAGCCAAGCTAGCTTCTGGTTTTTTCTCTGGTTTGTCACCCGCAGCCATCTGTTTTTCTCTAAAAAAACCATCGGCTGGATCTTGTGGCCTCGGGCGGGATTAGAGCATGCAGGTGTACGGCTCGAGTCACACACGTGTGGGAAGGCGTGGGTCTTCGAGTGGCGTGGGCACGCCAGGAGAGAGCGGCGTGTGATGACGTGGTTTTTGCCTTTGGCGGTGTATCTATTGCTGGGCGGCACTCGGCGCCAGCTGTTTTGGCATTGGGGAAGCAACGCGTGGCCTTCGGTGGGAACGGTGTGTGGGCCCACACAGCGAGAGCCGTTCGGCACTGAGGCAGCCAGCATAGCACGCGCACAGATCAGACATGCAGGAGCAGCGCGCACATCATGTGTGTTCGGCCGAATGTACACAGGAGACAAACTCAGAACAGTAATTGATTTCTCCTCATTTTTTCATGCACTTGCATTAAATTTCTGGATAGGTTTAATTACTGCAAGAATTTTATTTGAGCTTGCACTATGGTTGGCCATTGATATATTTTCGTATCGTTAGTGCATTTCAATCCATCTATAAGCAAAATTTTTATCTGCAGTTATTTTTTTTGGTTAAATGCATGTGATGATTATCCCTATGATGCTTGAAATGCCTGTGAGTTGAATGCATTATTGGTCTGCCTTTAAACACTTTGTTGGTGTCTTTTCGATTAAGACACCGGTCATTTTTAGTCTAGATTATTTTAGAGCGTGTGATTTATTTTGGTTCTACTAATTGTCTATTGAGGTGCATTGGGTGTTGGGAGAAGGCCATTGATTCAAAAGAATTTTTTAGGCGCCCATTCACCACCCCTCTGGTCGCTACTCTCGGTCCTACAAGTGGTATTAGAACCTGGTTAGGGTTTTTCCATACCTTAACTGGTTCTAACCTAAGGTAGCGATCATGACTTCTTCTAGCAAGGTTTCGTCACAGTCCCGAAGGCCCCAAGAAGTACCAGTCCCGAAGGACCCATCGCCGAAGCGCGACGAGGTAACTCCCCTGGTCTAGCCAAGGCCAGCGCCGGAGCCCGGTCCGATAGGCCGAATGAGGCCGACCCAACTGACAAGGTCCACAGCGAAGTATCCTCTGATTATGAAACACGCGAGGCCGACCTAGGTGGTACCTCTTTGGCCAAAAATCACAGAAACAGAATGGTGGTGCCTGGTACCAATCCACAACCATCTTGGGCACCTCCGGGCATGTCCAAATCACAGAAAAGGCGTCTACGACATCTACGGGCGTAGGAGATGCACAAGAAAAAGGCCGAGGATGAAAGAGACGCTATATTTGAGGAGATCCGCCCTCAGCCAGCTACAAGACAGGTATTGAGGATCAAGCCG
This sequence comes from Zizania palustris, assembly GCA_019279435.1. Classification (NCBI taxonomy): domain Eukaryota; kingdom Viridiplantae; phylum Streptophyta; class Magnoliopsida; order Poales; family Poaceae; genus Zizania; species Zizania palustris. The sequence goes on from JAAALK010000079.1 coordinate 10,875,534, forward strand.
GTTGAGATAACCAACCCGGCTCCTAGTCCGAGCGACGACGACAACATGCTCAACGACGACTATTTTCCTGTCTCTGAGGGGCTCGCACCTCAGGCAATGGACATCAATGTCATAATGCTGTCTGTCAAGTTTTCCGTACCATAAGTTGAGGCCGAGGTCACTCAGTTGAACCTCGGCCCACGCAATGCTATTTTTGAGTAACCCGAAGATACAGCTCGCCATCTAAAACCTCTCTACGTTAGGGGTCACATTGACGGGAAGCCAATCTCTAGAATGCTTGTCGATGGTGGCACCACTGTTAACCTAATGCCTTACTCTCTGTTGAAGAAGCTTGGCAGGGGCGAGGAGGACTTAAAAAACTAACCTAATGCTGAACAGCTTCAACGGCGAGAGTTCCAAGGCAAAGGGTGTACTCTCCATGGAGTTGACAGTAGGTAACAAGATGTTACCAACATCATTATTCGTCGTTGACGTTAAAGGTAACTACAACGTACTACCTGGGCGTGACTCGATTCATGCAAATTGTTGTATCCCTTCTACTTTACACCAGTGCCTTATACAGTGGGATGACGATGACGTAGAGGTCATACAAGTAGACACTTCGACCGAGGTAGCATTAGACGATGTGTCCATTGACGCCATCCACAACAAAGTAGAGTGTGTATCAGGTAGGGACGTTTCAGATTATGACTTCATTAGCGTGTCCGGATGATGTTTCATACCAGTGTATGTAAATCTAGCTCGTGTAGCACGGCTATTTCTAAATTAGTAATCATGACTAGTAAAAATATTCTTGATTGGCTAAGATCGCGCGTTGAGCAATATTGGTCTTCTAAAGATGGTATTGCCGAGGCCATTGAAGACTTTAGCAAAGTAGAAAAGTTAGGACAAGGTTTTGTGTTGGGCGATCCCTTAGAAGAAGTCGATATAGGCAATGGTATCATTCCAATTTTGACTTTTGGAAACAAAGATTTACAGGTTTTTGAGAAGGCTGAAGTAATAAAGTTGCTTCGGTCGTACGTTGATAGTTTCGCATAGTAGTATAGCGAGATGTCCGGATTAAGCCACGAGCTCGTGGAGCATCGGCTACCTATTAAACCCGGGTTTACACCTTATAAACACCCCCTTGTCAATTTAATTCTGTCGTGTATGACCAATTTAAAGAAGAGGTAGAATGTCTACTCAAGGCTAAGTTTATTAGACCATGCTTGTATGCCGAATGGGTCGCAAATATTGTGCCTATAGAGATGAAAGGGAGCGGCAAAATAAGAGTTTGTATTGATTTCAGGAATCTGAACAAGGCCACTCCAAAGGACGAGTATCCCATGCGGATAGCCGACATGTTGATCAATGATGCCTCAGGACGTCTACAAGATAGCCTTTCCATGCCCTAGTTTTGTCGGCTTGTTTTAGTGGGTCGTCATGACTTTTGGTTTAAAGAGTGCCGACACTACATATCAACGTGCTATGAACTTGATCTTTCATGACTTGCTAGGAGTTATGTTAAAAGTATACATAGACGATGTTGTATTCAAATCGGATGCTATGGGGAACCACTTAGCCGATTTTAATGTTTCTTTTGATAAAATGCGCCAATATGGTTTAACAATGAACCCGCTCAAATGTGCTTTTGGCGTGTCGGTAGGAAAGTTCTTAGGATTCATGATTCATGAAAGAGGTATTGAAATTGATCCTAAGAGGCTTGAAAATATTAGAAACTTTGCAACACCGACATGCAAAATTAAGAGATGTTCAAACATTGCTAGGCAAGATGAATTATTTGTGTCGCTTTATATCTAACTTGTCTGGCAAGATCGATGCTTTTGTACCTATACTCTAGCTAAAGAATGAAGCCAAGTTTAATTTGGGGGAAAGCCAGAAAAGCGCCTTTGAAAAGATCAAAGAGTGCTTGTCGTCGCCGCCCATTGTAAGAGCACCAAAGGCCGGAATTCCGTTTCGGCTATACATCACCGCAAAAGATAGCGTGATAGGAGCCGTGCTAACTCAGCAGGTGGAGGGGAAAGAGTACATTATCAGATTCTTGAGCTGCCACCTAGTGGACACCGAAACCAGGTAGGTGTTTGTGGAGCATTTGTGCTTGTCAGTTTATTACGCATGTACCAAATTACATCACTATCTTCTTCCTACCACATGTATTGTTGCATGCCAAACTGATGTCATCAAATACATGTTGCAAAAGCCGATTCTAAGTGTAATAATTGGAAAGTGGTCTTATGCTTTGATTGAGTACGATGTGGCTAATGAATCTCTAAGAGCTATGAAAGGCCAAATTGTCACTAATTTTATAGTTGATCATCACATAGATGTCAGTTGGGGTAACGATATTGCTTTAATTGAGGTAGTACCGTGGAAACTTTATTTTCATGGTTCAACATGTAAGAATGGCCAAGGTATTGGGGTAGTTCTCATATCACCTAGTGGCGTGCACTTTGAAACCTCAGCCCGTTTAGAATTTCCTTCTACTAATAACCAAGCCGAATATGAAGATTTATTACTAGGGCTTGAATTGCTAAGATCCATAGGTGCCAAACATGTTCATTAGTATGGTGATTCTCTGTTAGTAGTACAACAAGTAGCTAAAAGTGCTCAATTTTTTAATGGCCTACTAAATAGCTACTTGGATAAATGTTTGGAAATAATTGCAACTTTTGACGACTTCAAAATTTCTCACGCGTGTCAAGAGAAGCCAATTCAGTTGCAAATGATTTGGCTCAGCAATCATCTAGCTATCAAGTCAAGAGAGGAAAATTTTATGTACAAGAAGAGACAATGCTTGGCCTCAATACCGGAGCGAGAAATTTTGGGCAGATGCGAGGTCCGCTGGACCCTCCGTGCCGGACCCCTCCGGTGACTGGAGGGTGTTGCATGAAGGATCCCCCATGTCGGAGACCTTCATCTGCCGAAGGGCACTACGCACCAGAGTGCTCATGCCGAAGCCTTCTGGACGACGGAGGCCCTCACATGTCGGACCCCTCCAATGGAAGGCTCCGCTCTGATGTGCTCTGCATGGCCAATTCAACTAGCCTTCGGCAGAAGCAGGAAAGGCTCGGGGGGAAATCTGAAATTAGCAGTTTGGATATCACTCCAGCAAACCCTCCGAATGTCCATAAGGATGATTGGAGAATTCCAATCATCCAGTATTTAAGAAATCTCAATCAAAGGGTTGATCGGAATGTTCGGCAACAGGCGTTAAAGTTTGTGTTGCTAGGTGATGTATTATACCGCCGAACTATTGATGGAGTGATTTTGATGTGCTTAGAAGCCGATCATTCCAAAGTGGCTACGAGAGAAGTCCATGAAGGGCTTTGTGGCACTCATTAGTCGGCCCAGAAAATGTGTTGGATGCTCAAAAGAGTAGGTTTCTACTCGTTGACCATGACCGAGGATTTTTTTAGGTACTATAGAGGGTGTGAAGCATGTCAAAGGTTTGGTAATAGTAAGTTAGCCCCTACATCTTTACTTAATCCTATTATCAAGCCATGGTCATTCCGAGGTTGGGGTTTAGACTTCTTCGGCCAAATTCATCCTCCCTCTTCAAAAGGGCATCAGTTCGTGTTGATGGGAACTAACTACTTCACCAAATGGACCGAAGTCGTGCTTCTCAATAATATGACTCACAATGAGGTAACTGATTTTAACTTGAAGCACATTATACATAGATTCAGTATTCCCCCAACTCTCACTATAGATCAAGGTACTTCATTCGTTGCTAAAGAAGTGAGAGACTTTGCCGAATTTTATGGTACTAAGTTGATAAACTCTTCACCATACTATATGGTAAGGCCGAGTCTAGTAATAAACTGTGATTAACCTCATTAAGAAGAAAATTGAAGAGTTCCCTAAAAGGTGGCATGAGGTGTTTTTAGAAGCATTGTGGGCTTGTAGAGTAGCAAAGCATGGTGCTACCAGAGTTAGTCCATACGAGTTAGTATATGGCCAAGAAGTTGTTCTACACGTAGAGGTGGATCTTGGTTCTTTAAGATTTCTTAAGCAAGATGGCTTATCGGTCGATGAATATGAGACTCTTTTAAAAGATAACTTAGAAGAGGTTACCGATAAGAGATTAAGGGCGTTAGAAGATATAGAGAAAGACAAAATAAGAATAGCTAGAGCTTACAATAAGAAAGTTAAACCAAAATCATTTCAAGTTGGTGACTTGGTTTGGAAGACGATTTTACCTTTAGGCACTAAGATCCCCAAATTTGGTAAATGGTCACCTAGTTGGGAAGGCCCTTTCAAAATAGCCAAGATCGCTCCAGGTAATGCATATGTGTTAGAGTCTCTACAAGGAGAGAAGTTTCGAAGAGCTTTGAATGACAAATACTTGAAAAAGTATTTCCCAAGTGTGTGGCAAAGCGCTTGAAAGTGTTGAAAGGGCCGATATGAAAGGTATCGTCCTTAGCCTGTTATGCTTTTAGTTCACTTAGTTCACTAAAAGGCAACGGGCATGTGTCGATAGCAAAAAATAGCATTAATAGTCAAGATTGTCAAAATATCAATTTTGGTAATTTGGGCAGAAAATACACAAGTCCTGGATCAGGCCAAAGCCCTATAGGGTCGAAGGCCCATCGAGCATTGGGCTTCGGAGGCCCTCTAGTGACCTGTTACCTTTGGCCTGAAGGCCCATCGAACATGTGCTTAGGGAGCCTTCTAGCGGCCTGCTACCTTCGGCCCGGTGGCCTTCAGAGGCCTACCTCGCTGAAGCTTTGGCCCGAGGAGAAGGCTTCGGTAGGCCCTGCCGAAGGCCCACTTCGGGTTGTTTAGGAGATAGAGTTTGAGTCCGATTGTGGCTGTTTTTATCCCTAAGCTTGATTAGGCCGAATCCTACCAGATTAGACTTAGAGATAAGAAGACTAGCCGCTATAAATATAGGGGTGATGCCGATTCATTAGATCCCCCAACACAAATCAATCATAATGCCCTAGCTTTGACCCGTACTTTTACCTTTTTTTACTTTTCTGCACAACCTTCGTGGGTTTGCTTGGAAGCCATTCACTGGCAATGTCGAAACCGTGGTAAGCCTTGTTACTTCGCTCATGAATTACCCATTAATCTACGTAACAGATTGCTATCGCATTGTTACTTCGCCTGTGAAGTATCCCATTAATCTACTTATTAACAAATTGCTACCTTCATTTCTCTACTACAACGCTTAGCAAATTCTGTCTCCAAGCCGAATTAGCACTTGATCACTATTCTGTTGTTGGTTTTCACACTCGAAGACCCTTCGTCAGAGGTGTCCGGAGCTAGGAGACTAGGTTCGGAGCCTGCCAGAACACCCTTCGGTGGAACCCCTACTTCGACTACCCATGTCGGACCCGTCACGCTGTTCTCAATCTAGTAAAGTCCCGCACGCCAAGGCGCTCCGTAGCAGGTTTCGTTGCGTCAAGCTTCGTCATGCCTACACTTCACTCCGGACGAAGTCGTGCCAGTGCGTTGCGTTGGAGTATTTGTGTCGTGTTAGAGACTTGGCACCGAACCCTGCTGTTCGGAGGTGATTTCACGTCGAGATCTATTTGGAGCACGCCTTCGGCTAGATTAGTCCAAACGCCGAAGGGTACCTTCGGCGAGACCCTTCGCACCAGATGCCGAAGGCCCCTTCGGTGAACCCTTCGCATAGAACACTTCGAACCAGTTAGGCTCTGGTCAACTACTTCTTTATTTTATTTAATATATTTCTTTTTGGATAATTGGCTTATTTGCTTTTGATTTGATTATTTGGTGACTCCACCCCCCCTTTTTCACTATTAAGGGTAGTCGGAACATGACGTCGATGTTTTGTTACGCTTAGGCTTGTTCCTATGTATCCGCACACTTTTGGATCGTCAAACTGACCCAAGTGCGGGGGCACATTTTTATGTCAACAACTGTGTAGGAATACAATCATAATAAAAGCGAGGTCTTCTTCCAAAGTGTTCAGATCTCCTAAAATGACTTGGACCAAAACCTCTAACACATGGTCTGACATCATATGAACCATGATGTAAGCCACAATGGGTATAGTTACTCATATAATCATGAAGAGCCTCAAAATTAGAATAAGAATGATAATCATACTCGTGCAAATCAAAAGATGGATAATACAAATCATCAAAGTTCATAGCATGAGCACGATGTTCATCCTTGATACGACGATAAAAAAACCAAATCAAATGACCTACACAATGACAATAAGAGCAATGATAAACTTTCTTGTGTGTAGGTTCATAAGTTTCCGTTGCAAACCACATAATTTTTTTGGGGGTTTTGCTTGGAGTCAGTCTTTGATGGTGGAATGATTATCCTTTTAGGTTGAGTAGGATTCTTGGATTTTTGAGTGGTGTCTAACTGGGCTCTCTCTTTCTCAAGGGTAGTAGGTAGAGTGAACATAGTTTTGCTTGGGGTATTTGGTGTAGTTCTCTCATAACCCAACCATAGAGATAACCCTGCCTTGTCAGCACACATTTTTGTTTTATCCAAAAGCAAATCCATTTTACCCTTTCCTTCGGTACACTTATCCACCATTGAAAGAAGATAATCATTCTCACACTTAAGTTTTTCGACTTGCTCTCTAGCGAAGTTGAGTTGATCCTTAAGGATGATGCAGGTCGAACATGATGGCTGCACATCCTTAGAACACTCTCCAATCTAGCCTTAAGTTCGTCAACATGCTTATCTCTCAAATTAATGCTTTCATTGATGACACAAGGACTAGACTCCACCTCCAAAAGTTTTTTCTAAACAATTTTAAGTTTTTCAAGATTTTGAGCATGAATCAGACACAACTGAGCAAGTTCATTCATTACAACAAGACAAGACTCACATTCAGCATTTTCAAACTTAGACTTCAACAAGACAAGTTCAGTAGAAAGAGATTCAATTTTGAATTTTAGTTCCTTTCATTCTTCAGTAGCAAGTTTCAGTAGTCTATCTTGTGAAAAGATTGCATCATGTAATTCATCATTTTGAACAAGAAGCTGGTCATGAGATAAACTAACCTCAGATGAGTCTAGCTCATCATTGTTGTGCTTGTCATTTGCCATGAAGCAAAGGCTGTTGAAGTCTTTTGTATTTTCCTTCTTTTCTTCATTCTTGCATGTATCTTCTTCATCGGAGCTTGGCTCCTCACTTGAGGTGTTGTCGATGTCGCTAAGAGCAGCCACGAACACTCTAGCTACTCTTTTTGCCACTTTTCCTCTCTTGCATTTGAAGAAGGGTTTTTTCTCTCTTTTCTTGTGTTTGTGTTGATGTTCATTCTTTGCTTTCAGTTTTGGGAAATTAGCTTTTATATGGTTAAGATCACCGCACTCAAAACATCCTCAAGAGCCTCCTCTCCTTTGATCTCTTCTATTATTGTAGAATCTAGTGAAATTTTTGACTATGAGAGCAAGCTCCTCATCGTCCAACGTGTCCACTTGTTCTTTAGTGATAGAAACCAAAGAAGACAAGGCCAAACCTCCAGAAAAAGCACAAACTCTAGAAAGATTACCTCCATATGAGGTGCCAATGTTCGAACTGGAAACTAGTGTGAGGGATTGTGGCAAAGAGTTCCCAATTCCAGAACGAGATGCCTTGGCGATCTCGGTGGACTTAAGCTTACTGAAAAGTTCATCGCAAGTCAAGATGTCAAAGCTCGTGGACTCTTCAATATTAGAGATCTTTACTTCTAATATGCTACGATCAAGAGCATAGAGAAGTTTGATTTCCCTGTCATGATCTGAATATGCTAAAGTCCTAGCGGAGTGCAAGTTGCTCACAATTCCATCAAATCGAGCAAACATGGAATCTACAGATTCACCGGGGCCTTGCACAAATATTTGGTATTCGTGGTTATATGTGCTTTGCTTCCTAGCCTTAATCTGAGAAGTGCCCTCATGAAAAGTTTTCAAAGTAGTCCAAATTTCTCGTGCAGTTCATAGGTGTTGGACCCTATCAAACTCATTGTGACTCAGACTGATGAACATTATGTTTCTTGCTTTGCTATTACAGTCGTACAGTAACTTTTCAGTCTCTGAAGTGTGAGTTTTAGGGATCACATATTAGGAATCAACAATGTCCCAGAAACTAGTGCCAAAGGATGAGGCAAAGAGTTTCTATGCACTGAAAGAGATGTCTTGGCGATCTCTGTGGACTTCGGCTTGCTAAAGAGCTCATCACAGGTGAATGTGTCATAACCTGTGGACTCCTCAATACTGGATATCTTCACTTCCCATATGCTACGATCAAGAGCATAGAGAATCTTGATAGCCCTACCATGATCATTGTAAGAAAGCGTCCCATTGGACCGCAAGTTTGTCACTATTGCATGAAATCGAGAAAAACATGGCAACTATAAATTCACTAGATGCTTGCACAAAAAACTGATACTGTTGATTGTATGTGCTTTGGCGCCTAGCCTTGATCTGAGTAGAGCCTTCATGAAAAATAGTGAGTGTAGTCCAAATCTCTCTAGCTGTCCTCAAGTGTTGAACCCTAACAAACTCACCCCTACTCAAGCCAATGAATAGTATATTTCTAGCTTTTGAGTTAGAATTATACTGATCTTTTTTCTGCCTGAATGTTGTAGGTTTCAGGGATGTAGTATTGTGAGTCCACAATATCCCAAATTGCATTTCCTTGGCTTAGCAAGTAAGCCTCCATGCGCACCTTCCAATATGCAAAGTCCACCACATCAAACAGAGGTATTTTACTAACTCTGTCCATGTCGCCAAAATATCATAAAACCGGTTAAGGTCAACTAGTGATCTTAACTAGGCTCTAATACCAATTGTTGGACCGAAATGGGCGACCAGAGGGGGGGGGGGGTGAATGGGAGCTTTCAAAAACTCAGACTAAAACTAGCCTTCTGTTTTTAATTCTGTCTCCTATAGAACAGACTTCGAACAGGCCCTTCGGAGATCTGGTTAGCTCCAAACACATGCTTTGCAAATGGTACAAAGTCGATGACCAGGAGACTTCGCTCACACCTACAAACCCAAAAACACAATTCTGCAAGAATAGTGTAGGCTCCGCACACGAGGTTCCTTTGAGCAGGCTTCACACTTTACACTTTGCAGTAGTAAGTTTTCCCTCTGAGGACTTCGAACAGATACTCCACAATAGAAACTCGTACTAGGCTTCGTATTTCGAAGGGCAGAATGTAGAAAGGACAGACCGCAGAGAACCTCGACTGAGGAAAGAAAACAGGCTTCGAGCCCAACTTTACTCAGTGCTTCGCTAGAAATCAGAGAGGACTTGCCTCTAGTTTACACAGAGCAAGCATACACTGAAAGACTCACGAAACAAGCACGAAAAGGAAGCAAACACACTTCGTTATAGAGGAAACAGAGCAAGAAACTCAGGGTGATATAGAATGAAGTGCAGCACAGAGATCTCAATGCATGCAGTGCAAAAACAAGAATACAAGTTCAAGCAATAGACAAAACATAATGGAATTTTTATTGCATGAATAGGGAACACAAAAGACTCACAGAACTGAGTACATGGGTGTGGCGGCAAGCTCTGGGAGTTCTAAAAGTGGTGGCTCAAAGTGTTACCAAGACCTAGCCAGCCTCACTATTTATAGGCACAACTCATCCATGAGAATAGAGTACATTACCCCTAGGGTTTATACTGTTTTTATCTTAGCCATACAAGGGGAACAGATGGTAGTCTACTTTTTTGGAGGCTTCTTTTGTCAGCTTCGCAGAGGAGACAACATCAGCTTTTGTAGAGCAGACATGATCAACCTTTGTATAGTGGAATCTTCTAAAGCCCCCTTCGCACATGAAGTGTGCAGTAGCTTTAGTGACAAGTTTCTAACCTGAAGGCCTTCGCTTCACCGAAGACAGTCTTCGATACCATGACAGTTTTGAACCGAAGTCGTCAAAGCTCTTGAGCCTTCGCACCATCACCTGTGGAGTGGACCACTATGGCCTCACAGCTACTCCTAGCTCAAACTTCGTCAGTGTGTGTACCGAAACCGTGCATGGCCGAAGTACCTCAAGTGAGCCACACTCTGAAGCCCCACCTTCGGAGTACCTTCGCCACCTTTCGAAGTTCCTCCGTCCAAGGCCTCCGCATGAAGCATATCCATAATCACCCTTCATAGTGTCTCAACCCCAAGAATATTCTACGAAGACCCTTATCTGGACCATGCCTTCGATGCACCTTGACTTTTGAGACATTCGTTAGGGGACCCTTCGAGTGCCTCCCTTCGGAGCTCACTTTGAACGACTTGCCTCAATGTTGAGGACTTTGTCCACCATACTCCGAAGTCACTCTTTCTGGAGCACCCTTCGAAGTGCCTCGCCTCTGAGGACTTTGCCTCGGGGTACCTTAAGCTAGAGCCACAAATCGCACTTTCTGCCTTCGCCTCATGGACCTTGATTCGAGGACTAACCTCAACCCCACGCAGCCTTCATGACTGATCTTCCTGCTCGCCTGGCTTCAAGCCTCCCCCTTGACCCAGGCTCACTTGCTGCGAACCGTCTATCACCTCTGAAGTCACCTACGCATCACCAACAAGCAAACAAGTGTTTCCAGTACCCTGGAGACCTCTCCGGTAAACAACCTTTGGTACACACTCCGGTGTACCACCCAAAGTACCTAGCCCTTCGGTACCACCATGTCATCGTGCTATGTCGATCCCCTCTGACAGACACACTCTGCTGCACAGCTGCAACCAGTAAACACTGAACCCTTCGGTAGAACACCTCCGAACCCCTTTGGAGGGACCCCTTCACTCAAAAGAGAACTTGTCAATCACTCATCACAGACTTGAAACCAAGGCACATTTCAACTTGGTTTCTCAAGCTCCCCCTTGATGAGTCCATTGACAACCAAATTCAAGTTCAAGAAATTTTGAAAATTTTCAGCACACAAGCGACCATAAAAGCTCAGAAAAGAGCCAAAACATGCCACTTGACATGTATTTCTGTCGATTTAACTCATGAAAAGCCATTTGTTAATAATTCCTTTTTGGTAGCAAAAAATTTCTTCCCCTATGAGCTTCATCACTTGTTCTCCCCCTTAGGTAGGCAAACCAGGCATTTTTCTCCCCTTTGGCAATGCAAGAATCAAGGAGCAAGAAAAGATGCAAGGCTCCAAGATGATGAAAAGTGGAAAACATAAGGTGCAAGAATATGCTAGGTCATAATATTAGGCTTAGATGCTCAGCTCAAGTTAATATATGCCAAATTCAATGTTTGATGCATGAGTTTTTCAAATTGTTGAAAATGAATGCATCACCACTTAGACTAGTCATCTAGAAAGTGAAAGCAGGAACTGCAAAACCTAACCAATTTCTACTGAGGAAAGCAAGTCCAATTTCATGGAGCTTTTAGCAAACTTGATAAGCAAAGAATTCATATTTTGTAATTCTTTTTATATTGCCATGGATTGTTTGCTCATCCACCTTATGTTTTCCAACCATGCCAAGCCTAGGTCAAGAAAGACCATTAGAAGCTTAAGGCGGTGTTTTTGGCAGACACAGAGTTATCCCAGTTCATACCAAGGTGCTATGGTAAGCAGTCTAGAATAAAACAGTGCGACAACAAACCCGCCTGGATCTTGTCAATTTTAGCACACAAATCATGGATATTGATTTTTGTTGAGATTGTTAAAAAATTCCACGAAAAAGCAGTATTGTTTTCAAGTTGCAATTTTTGGCATCCAAAGTAAAGGATTCTAGCTACAAGGCAGATAAAAGATAGCTAAAGCAGTTCTCCACAACACATGCTAGACACAAGACTAAGCAGTGATCAAATTAAGGATTTTCTAATTTAAAATCATGCTCATTATGAAGTTAGATATATTATATAGAGCTGAAGGCATCATGATAATGACAAACAGACAAAGGCATATAAAAGCAACTAAGTGTATCAACAAATCATCATAAGAAATCCAATGCAACACACATAAAACGTGCTCCCCCTCACAAAATGCCGTAAGGATGACAAATATCAAGTTCCCCACGCAAATAAGCAAATCGAGATGCATCAAGGGGTTTGGTGAAAATATCGACAAGGTGGTTTTGGGTATCAACATATTGAAGCTCAATATCACACTTCTCATTGTGATCTCTGAGCAAATGATATCACACATCAATGTGTTTGGTTCTGGAATGCTGAACCAGGTTGTTGGCAATGCAAATAGCACTAGAGTTATCACAAGACAGTGGAACCTCTTATAGTCTAACCCGAAATCTCGTAAAGTGGAAACCATCCATAAAATCTGTGAGCAACAGTTAGGTGCAGCTACATATTCGGCTTAAGTCATAGATTGTGCAATGCTAGACTGTTTGTGGGAAGACCAGCAAACAAGAGAAGTACCTAGAAAATGACAAGTACTGAAGGTACTCTTCCTATCAATTCGACACCCAGCAAAATCCGCATCTGAATAAGCATGAAGACACACAGAGGAAGATGCAGAATACAAAATGCCAAATTCAAGGGTATGCTTGAGATACCTGAGAATGCGCTTTACCGCTTGGTGGTGCGAAGCTCGTGGCGAAGCCTAAAAATGAGTGCACAGACATACGACGAAGTGTATGTACGGCCTCATAGCAGTCAAGTAGAGGAGGGAGCCGATCGTGCTTCGGAACTCCTTTTGATCTACGGCTTCTCCATCTTCATCAGGGTCCAATGTTACAGAAGTAGCCATTGGAGTGGCGAGGGGCTTCGCATCAGCTGTTGGGGGAAAATGCTTCACTTTCAGGACTTAGAGATTAAGAGTTCAAAAGGACTTATCAGCTTCGGAGCTGATAAGTTCATGCTCGAAGGCGAAGGAGTCGTGAAGCCGAAGGGTGCTTCAATCCATAGTCTGAAGGAACCCTCCGCACGATTTGAGGCTTCGAAGCCAAACGACAGGATTGATAAGATGTTTGGCTTATCTACTTGCTTTGGGCAGATTTTACCATTTTAACCCTGTTCAGGGTACCGAATAGTTTCCACTATGTCGGTTGTAATCAAGGGGTAAATAGGTCTTTTTCTTAGACGTTTTTTCCTATAAATACCCCCCTCTTTACCCTGTAATAGAGAAGAAGAGACTGAGCTTTTCCAATACACCTATTCGGACTACTTAAGTTATTATCCATTCGAAGGCTTGAGATAGTTCTTAAACACGAACTCCCTGTTTGTCTGTTCTTGATCTTAGAGAACATGTTAGCGTAATCTTTTGCGCCAACAGTTGGCGCCGTCCGTGGTGATGAGGACATCACTTCACATGATACACACATGGAGCCTCCACCTACAATTCAATTACAAGGACCAATCACACGCGCCCGTGCCCGTCGCTTGAACCATGAGGTTAATTCTTTCCTTAGCAACTATGTTAATATTTGTTTGGACGGGATGCTACTGAATACTAGTGATATTTTGTTGCTTAGGAACATGGGAGATGGAATAGAAGAGTTGGAGTTGAAGACGGAGTCGCACGGATGATTTGAAGTCAAGAATTCGCTGGTTCGGACTACATCGACCACCATGCACCAAAATGGGCATAACTTCCTCATACAAAGTCCGATTGGCGCGTTCTTGGACTTTTTGTAAAGCTAAGAAGACGGATCGTTTGCCGTTTGTTTCGTCTCATTTGGAGTCTCGAGTCGTCCTGTGTGTTTAAAACAGTCCTGCGTGACAGAATTGGGCCGTGTTGGCCTATAGTCCGAGTCTGTACATCTTCTAGCCCACAGCCCAAGTCTGTACGCCTTCCACAGGCTGCCCACGCCTTATAAACTCACACCAGCCGCCTTTAGGGTTAGGTTTTGCTTTGTTTGCATCTACACTTGTGTGTTTAGATCGTGCCCCTTGCACCGGACCGATTGGCTGCTGCATAGGCGTTTGTGAAACCTCACCTTTTCTTCATTTGTCTGTGATTTGGCATTCGATTTCTATCCTTCCTGTTCTTGCTTGTGTTCTTGGGTTCGCTTGCAGGAATTAGCCTTCGCGGCGAGGTCAATCGCGTCCTGCGTGGTTGATAACCAGCGGAGACAGTGGTGTAACGATTGCAAGGTTTTGATCCGCCGGACCAGAGCCTTGGATCGCCAACGTCGAGATTCTCCACCAACCAAAGTTATCCTTTACCTAGCGGAAGATCGGGACCAATCCCCCATCAGTTGGTATCAGAGCGAAGGTTTCCCGTTAGGTAATCTCGATCTGCTTTTATTTTTACCTAGAGTCCTGAAAACCCTCACAAAAAAAATCCCCACCGAGAACCCCTTTGTGCCTTGCGATTTTAATTTCAGTTTTTAACCTTGTTGACTTTGTGTTCTTGGTCGAGTCTTGTTGCTGGTTTAGTAATCCCTTTGTGTCATTTGAGTAGTAGTTGTTCTTGTGTCTCAAAAAATTCCCCACCCGAAACCCCCCCACAACCCTATTTTGTTTTCCACATCGAGTCTTTGTGACCCCCCTTCGGTAAAACAAGCATAACTTTTTGCTCGTTTGGCAGAAAAATCTGAAATTTTTTGAGCGTCTTCCTGACCCAATTTGGGGGGGGTACCCTAACACGGTTTCCCTGTTAGCCCTTACCAGAATCGCCAAAAAAATCAGGAAGATAAAGAAAAAAATTGGTCAAAGTTTTTGCTCGCCGTTCAGCGAACTTGTTGTATTTTTGTGAACCACATTCCACCTCAGTTGCAGGTGCCAATTTTTGTGGTTGCATCTCTGGTCATCCTTGTTCAAAAAAAATAGAGTGAAAAAAAAGAAAAAAACAAAAAAAGAAGAAGAACCGGACCTGTCTATTGCTTGTCCGAACCCTTGTCCGATCTCTTGTCCGATCCCTTGTCCGATCAGCGGCAGTGGCAGATTCTGCTTGTTTGATCTCTTGTCCGAACTCTTGTCTGATCCCTTGTCCGATCTGCAGAGAGCTGAATTTGGCCTGTTATTGCTTCCATTTGAGTTTTGGGCACATAGTTTCCCTCTATTGCTTGAATTATCACATTGGGAGCACTAAGGCCAGCAACTTTGACGAGTACTAGGGAATACTTATTGAACTTGGTTTAACTGTTATTACTATCGCTAATCCTTGCTACTCAGATTGCCTTCCAAGCTACACCTTTCTCTTGGTCAGGACAGGATCATTTCTTGCAATTGCACACAACCCTCCACTTGGTTCATCACCTGTAGGCCGGTGACCTCACTGCGGTGTGGTAAGAACACTTGCAAGCGTGGGTAAGGCGCTTGACGGATTGCTTCCACCACACACCCACCACCCCACCTAGCTGTTTTCATTAGGATTATTCTTTGTTGTTTTGTCTTTCACTAACATGGCAGATAACAGCGGTACCCCTCCATCTGATTTTAATGACTGTGTCTCACGACGTGCTCTACTAGAGTCTCAGCGGCAGACCCAACATTCCATCGAACGTCTCGCGCATACTGTGGCTGACCTAGTGGACCGGATGACTGCCCTGGAGACACGATTGCCTGCTGCACAAGCCGACGACGACCATGTTGAGGAGGAAGACGACCTATCCTATGCCGGAAACAATGCCATTAACCCTGACGAGGCTGCACGTCATCGCTTTCAGTTCAACTGTCAAGGTATGGGTGGCCACCACAACCGCCGTCCACGAGGTAACAATGATAACCACAGGAACAATGATCCCTACTCTAAGGTAAAATTTTCAGTACCTCCTTTTGCTGGCACCTATGATCCAGATGCATATTTAGATTGGGAGATGCCAGTCGAACAAAAATTTAATGCTCACATGGTTCCTGCTATCCACCACGTGCGCTTAGCTACTAGTGACTTCAGTGGATATGCTCTTCTTTGGTGGACTGAAATAGTTCAGGTTGGCAATGAACCACAAAATTGGGATATGTTAAAACAGCAAATACGTGGTAGATGGGTTCCTCCTTCATATAAACGTGATTTGAGAAAAAAATTGCAGCGCCTAAACCAAGGAAATAAATCGGTAGAGTAGCATTATCAGGAGATGCAAATAGGTTGCATGCGTGCTGAAATTGAGGAGGACAATGAGGATAAAATGGCCCGTTTTTATGGTGGTTTAATACCTGAAATTCATGATATCATTGATTATAAAGAATACAATACTATCACTTGTCTTTTCCACCTTGCTATGCTTGCAGAAAAAGAATTGCAGGGTCACCAACAACCACAACGCAGCATGAGGACCAACATTGGTGGTGCTACTTCACGCTCAAGTGGGCAGCAGCAACGACCACCACCTTCTCGACCGATGGCTACATTAGCACCTTCTACATCTACAGCCCAGGCTGAGAGCTCCAAGGCTGCAGCATCCAAGGCGCCAGCCAAGCCCACCTCCTCGGCGGCCTCTACTGCACGTTCTGCAGCGATCCAGTGTCACCGATGCAAAGGATTTGGCCACGTCATGAAGGACTGCCCTAGTCAGCGGGCTTATATTGCTACAGAAGACGGTGGCTACGTAAGTGCTAGTGATGTTGAAGATGAATATGCACTTGCTGCTAACATTGTAGGAGATGATGATACATCCGACGATGACGCTGTTTTTACGCCGGATGCCTCTGCCGACCATGAAGCACTTATTGTACAACGTTTCTTGAGCACTCACATGGAGCAGGACGATCGGGCCCAACGGAATAATCTGTTTCAGACCTTCTTCATCTTCAATGACCGTCGTGTACGTGTCATCATCGACAGCGGTTGTTGCAACAATTTGGTGAGCCACGACATGGTAACGAAGCTTCAACTTCCCACACGTGCGCATCCACACCCTTACCATGTGCAATGGTTCAACAATAGTGGTAAGGTCAAGGTAACACAAACTGCTCACATCAAATTTTCCATTGGTACATACTTTGGAGTTGCTGATTTTGATGTAGTACCAATGCAAGCATGTTCTTTGTTACTTGGTAGACCTTGGGAGCATGATGGTAGGAGCAATAAGTACACATTTATGTATAAAGGAAAGAAAGTTACATTGCTTCCTATGACTCCTGCTGAAATTGTGAAATTTGAACAAGAAAAACATGCTAGGGACGCACAAAAGAGCAAACAACCTTATGAAAATCAGCAAGTAGCCAAAACGCTTTCGAGGCAACAGAAAGATAAACTTGCTTCTCCTTCTTCATCACAAGTTATTAATCTGAAAGGACGTGTCATGCTCGCAACTAAAACTGACCTTGCTGAAATTTGTGATGATACTCCCGTGATATATGGCTTGATTTGCACGAACGTGATGTTTTCACTTGCGAACATTCCTAGCTCTATTCCTGTTGCAGTCACTGACCTTTTGCAGGAGTTTAACGATGTTTTTCCTGCTGAGATACCACCCGGGCTGCCACCGATACGCGGCATCGAGCACCAAATTGATTTGGTCCCGGGAGCGTCTCTTCCTAATCGTGCAGCGTACCGTACCAATCCAGAGGAGACAAAAGAAATTGAGCGCCAAGTACAGGACCTTCTTGATCGTGGGTACGTCCGTGAAAGCCTTAGTCCTTGTGCAGTACCCGTTCTTTTGGTACCTAAGAAAGATGGTAGTTGGCGCATGTGTGTTGATTGTCGTGATATTAATAATATCACCATTCGATATTGACACCCTATTCCTAGATTGGATGACATGCTTGATGAGCTTAGTGGTGCCATTATCTTTACTAAAATCGATCTCCGTAGTGGCTACCACCAAATTCGCATGAAACTAGGTGATGAATGGAAAACTGCTTTTAAAACAAAGTTTGGATTATATGAGTGGCTTGTCATGCCTTTTGGACTTACTAATGCACCTAGTACCTTCATGCGCTTGATGAATGAAGTCCTACGACACTTTATAGGACGCTTTGTGGTTGTATACTTTGATGATATCTTGGTTTATAGCAAGTCTCTCACTGAACATGTTGAACACCTACGTGTTGTCTTTTCTGTCCTCCGAGAGGCTAGAATGTTTGGTAACCTTGAGAAGTGCACGTTTTGCACGGATCGAGTTGTGATTCTTGGATATGTTGTCACTTCACAGGGTATTGAGGTTGACGCGGCGAAGGTAGAAGCAATCAACAGCTGGCCGCAACCCCAAACTATCACACAGGTACGTAGTTTTCTTGGTCTTGCAGGTTTCTACCACCGTTTTGTGAAAGATTTCAGCACCATAGCCGGTCCTTTACATGAGTTGACCAAGAAGGGAGTTACTTTTACTTTGGAACCAGCACAAGAACAAGCTTTTGCCACACTCAAGGATCGCCTTACACATGCACCTTTACTTCAGCTACCCGACTTCAGTAAGCCTTTTGAGTTAGAATGTGATGCTAGTGGTTTTGGATTAGGAGGTGTGCTGCTACATTATTCTACCTATGATAAGGAATTATATGCCTTAGTGCGTGTGCTTGAAACTTGGCAACACTACCTTTTGCCTAAGGAGTTTATTATTCATTCGGATCATGAAGCATTGAAGCATATACGTAGTCAAGCAAATCTGAATAAACGACATGCTAAATGGGTAGAATTTATTGAGACTTTTCCATATATCATTAAGCATAAGAAAGGGAAAGATAATGTGATTGCCGATGCTTTATCTAGACGTTATACATTGCTTTCTCAACTTGATTATAAGATCTTTGCTTTAGAAACATTGAAGGACATGTATGCTACTGATTTGGACTTCAAAAATGCTTTTGCAAATTATACAGATAACCGTGCTTGGAACAAATATGTGCTGAATAATGGATATCTTTTTCGTGCTAACAAGTTATGTGTGCCGGCTAGCTCTCTTCGCTTGTTGTTATTGCAGGAAGCACATGGTGGTGGTTTGATGGGTCATTTCGGATCAAAGAAAACCGAAGATGTGCTATCCACACACTTCTATTGGCCTAGGATGAGACGAGATGTTGAGCGCTATGTGGCACGATGCACTACTTGCAATAAAGCTAAGTCCCGTCTAAACCCACATGGTCTTTATATGCCTCTGCCCGTTCCTAGTGTACCTTGGAGTATATTTCTATGGATTTTGTGTTAGGATTACCTAGAACTAGGAGGGGGAGGGATAGTATTTTTGTGGTGGTAGATCGTTTCTCTAAAATGGCGCATTTTATACCTTGTCACAAGAGCGACGACGCTACAAATGTTGCTGATTTGTTTTTCAGAGAGGTCGTACGCTTGCATGGAGTTCCCAATACCATCGTTTCAGATCGTGATGCTAATTTTTTAAGTCATTTTTGGAGGACATTGTGGCATAAGTTGGGGACGAAGCTGCTATTTTCTACTACTTGTCACCCCAAATGGATGGGCAAACGGAGGTCATCAACCGTACATTGTCCACCATGTTGAGGGCTGTTTTGAAGACCAACTTGAAGCTCTGGGAAGAGTGTCTACCTCATATTGAGTTTGCATATAATAGGTCAGTACACTCCACTACCAAGGTAAGTCCGTTTCAAGTGGTCTATGGCTTTAATCCGCGTGCTCCTATTGATTTGCTACCATTACCACCATCTGAAAACTTGAATTTTGATGCTACTACACGTGCTGAATTATTGGTTAAGATGCATGAAACTACTAAAGCAAACATAGAGAAAATGAATGAGAAATATTGTGCTTATGGTAGTAAGGGTAGAAAAGAGATAACATTTGAACTGGGTGATCTTGTTTGGTTGCACTTGCGCAAGGATCATTTTCCTGATTTGAGAAAGTCTAAATTGATGCCCCGTGCCGATGGTCCTTTCCGTGTGCTTGAGAAGATAAATGATAATGCATATAAACTTGAGTTGCCTGCAGCTTTTGGGGTTAGTCCCACATTTAACATTTCAGATTTAAAGCCCTATTTGGGAGATGACGATAAGCTTGAGTCGAGGACGACTCCAATTCAAGAGGGAGAGGATGATGAGGACATCACTTCACATGATACAAACATGGAGCCTCCACCTACAATTCAATTACAAGGACCAATCACACGCGCCCGTGCCCGTCGCTTGAACCATGAGGTTAATTCTTTCCTTAGCAACTATGTTAATATTTGTTTGGACGGGATGCTACTGAATACTAGTGATATTTTGTTGCTTAGGAACATGGGAGATGGAATAGAAGAGTTGGAGTTGAAGACGGAGTCGCACGGATGATTTGATGTCAAGAATTCGCTGGTTCGGACTACATCGACCACCATGCACCAAAATGGGCATAACATCCTCATACCAAGTCCGATTGGCGCGTTCTTGGACTTTTTGGAAAGCTGAGGAGAAGACGGATCGTTTGCCGTTGGTTTCGTCTCATTTGGAGTCTCGAGTCGTCCTGTGTGTTTAAAACAGTCCTGCGTGACAGAATTGGGCCGTGTTGGCCCATAGTCCGAGTCTGTACATCTTCTAGCCCACAGCCCGAGTCTGTACGCCTTCCACAGGCTGCCCACGCCTTATAAACTCACACCAGCCGCCTTTAGGGTTAGGTTTTGCTTTGTTTGCATCTACACTTGTGTGTTTAGATCCCGCCCCTTGCACCGGACCGATTGGCTGCTGCATAGGCATTTGTGATACCTCACCTTTTCTTCGTTTGTCTGTGATTTGGCATTCGATTTGTACCCTTCCTGTTCTTGCTTGTGTTCTTGGGTTCGCTTGCAGGAATTAGCCTTCGTGGCGAGGTCAATCGCGTCCTGCATGGTTGATAACCAACGGAGACAGTGGTGTAACGATTGCAAGGTTTTGATCCGCCGGACCAGAGCCTTGGATCGCCAATGTCGAGATTCTCCACCATCCCAAGTTATCCTTTACCTAGCGGAAGATCGGGACCAATCCCCCATCACGTGGGGAACCTAGTTCTAGAAGCTAGTTCTCTACTGCTGACAGCACTTCGAAGAGCACTTACGGAGGAGGCCTCAGAGTCCCAGGATTCCGCGCACCCTTCGGTAAGGGGCTTCCAAGTGCGGTTCGAAGGCCTTCCCTCGCCTTCCCAGATCAATCAAAGTCCTCGGTCTTTGGACCTCTCCGTTTCTAGCTATGCCTCCCAACCGAAGGCAAACCTCGGGTCCTCTCCGAAGGTCCCCTTGGACCAACGAAGCGGGACCCTCAGCTGTTCCAACGGTCCCCGAAGGTGTCACTGGGCGTCGAGTGCCCAGAGGCCCTCGGGCTCCTCCTACGGTGCTCCAAACTGATTATCTCAGTTCCCAAGATTCAGAGCTACCCTCCAGCGAAGACGAAGACCTTCCTGAGGCCGAAGCTACTCAGATAGCATGGCTTCAGGATGAAGTGGCTAGATGGAGGCAAGAGGCCACTGATCGCCTCCGCTCCCAGGCCTCCACCGAGACTCCAGAAAGGCCCCAAGATGGTGGTGCTCGCAACCATCCCGAAGCTGGTCAAGTCCCGGAGGAGGCTGAAAACGCATCTTTCGACGATGAGTCTCCGCTACATTCGGACTTGCAAAGGGTGCCTTTCGATCCCAGATTTAAGGCCTAGAAGTTGCACAAGTACTCCGGCGGGTTAGACCCCGCAGAGTTCGCTAGCTCGTACGCCCTGGCGATAGAAGCAAGTTGAGGGGTGCACAACACTATGGCAAAGTGCTTCCCCCTCGCTCTCGAAGGTGTAGCGCTCCGGTGGTTCTGGTCCCTGAAGCCAGGATCGATCAGATCGTGGGAGCAGTTAAAGAGGAAGTTCGTAAGCAACTTCCAGGGCACCTTTGTGGCTCCAATGTCGACAGGGATCTTGTTCCAGGTGAAGTAGCGAGAGGGAGAAACACTTTGGGAATACTTCATGCGCTTCGCCCACACCAAGTCGCAGATCAAGGGCCTATCTACCTCCTCGGTAGTCGACGCCGCCCGTGAAGGGGTGCTGAACCCCGATCTCCTCAGCAAACTCCATCGGAAGCCTGTGTCATCCGTGGCACAGCTGATGGCATACTTCGAGCAGTATGCCAATGCGGAGGAGGGCTGCCTTCGACGGGCCATAGCACCCGCACCTGCCCTCTGAGAAGTGAAGACGGATCCCGAAGCCTCAGCTTCTCTACAACCCCCTCAAGACAATCGCTTCGGAGATCACAGGCGAGGAAAGAATCATTTCCGTTCGGAGGTGTTGAGCATCGCACCCTCCGTTCCAAAGTCACCTGCCAGTTATCAGCAGGCGCAAGGCTTCAAGGCTGGAGCGCCGAAGCCTCAAGAAAGAGTACCTGGCAGGCGCCAGAGTTTTTTCTGCTGCGTGCATGGCGACAATAGAATCCATGACACGAAGGACTACAAGTCGGTGTTAACTGATGGGGGATTGGTCCCGATCTTCCGCTAGGTAAAGGATAAACTTGGGTTGATGGAGAATCTCGACGTTGGCGATCCAAGGCTCCGGTCCGGCGGATCAAAACCTTGCAATCGTTACACCACTGTCTCCGTTGGTTATCAACCACGCAGGACGCGATTGACCTCGCCACGAAGGCTAATTCCTGCAAGCGAACCCAAGAACACAAGCAAGAACAGGAAGGATACAAATCGAATGCCAAAACACAGACAAACGATGATAAGGTGAGGTTTCACAAACGCCAATGCAGCAGCCAATCGGTCCGGTGCAAGAGGCGGGATCTAAACACAACAGTGTAGATGCAACAAAGCAAAACCTAACCCTAGAAGTGGCTGGCGTGAGAATATATAGGGAGGCGGTCTGTGGAAGGGGAACAGACTTGGGCTGTGGGCTAGAAGACGTACAGACTCAGATTATGGCCAACATGGCCCAGTTCTGTCATGCAGTACTGTTTTAAAAACACAGGACGACTTGAGACTCCAAATGAGGTGAAACCAACGGCAAACGATCCGTCTTCTCCTCGGCTTTCCGAAAAGTCAAAGAACGCGCCAATCGGACTTCGTATGAGGAAGTTATGCCCAGTTTTGTGAAAGGTGGTCGATGTAGTCCGAACCAGCGAATTCTTGACTTCAAATCATCCGTGCGGCTCCGTCTTCAACTCCAACTCTCCTATTCCATCTCCCATGTTCCTAAGCAACAAAATATCACTAGTATTCAGTAGCATCCCATCCAAACAAATATAATCAAAGTTGGTAAGGAACGAATTAACCTCATGGTTCAAGCGACGGGCACGGGCGCGTGTGATTGGTCCTTGTAGTTGAATTGTAGGTGGAGGCTCCATGTGTGTATCATGTGAAGTGATGTCCTCATCATCCTCCCCCTCTTGAATTGGAGTCGTTCTCGACTCAAGCTCATCATCATCTCCCAAATAGGGTTTTAAATCTATTATATGCAAACTCAATATGAGGTAGACACTCTTCCCAGAGCTTCAAGTTGGTCTTCAAAACAGCCCTCAACATGGTGGATAATGTGCGGTTGACGACCTCCGTTTGTCCATCCGTTTGGGGGTGACAAGTAGTAGAAAACAGCAGCTTCGTCCCCAACTTATGCCACAACGTCCTCCAAAAATGACTTAAGAATTTGGCATCACGATCTGAAACGATGGTATTGGGAACTCCATGCAAGCGTACGACCTCTCTGAAAAACAAATCAGCAACATTTGTAGCATCGTCGCTCTTGTGACAAAGTATAAAATGCGCCATTTTAGAGAAACGATCTACCACCACAAAAATACTATCTCTCCCCCTCCTAGTTCTAGGTAATCCTAACACAAAATCCATAGAAATATCCTCCCAAGGTACACTAGGGACGGGCAGAGGCATATAAAGACCATGTGGGTTTAGACGGGACTTAGCTTTATTGCAAGTAGTGCATCGTGCCACATAGCGCTCAACATCTCGTCTCATCTTAGGCCAATAGAAATGTGTGGACAGCACATCTTCGGTTTTCTTGGATCCAAAATGACCCATCAAACCACCACCGTGTGCTTCCTGCAATAACAACAAGCGAAGAGAGCTAGCCGGAACGCATAACTTGTTAGCACGAAAAAGATATCCATGATTCAGCACATATTTGTTCCAAGCACGGTCATTTGTACAATTTGCAAAAGCATCCTTGAAGTCCAAATCAGTAGCATACATGTCCTTCAATGTTTCTAAACCAAAGATCTTACAATCAAGTTGAGAAAGCAATGTATACCGTCTAGATAAAGCATCAGCAATCACATTATCTTTCCCTTTCTTATGCTTAATGATATATGGAAAAGTCTCAATAAATTCTACCCATTTAGCATGTCGTTTATTCAGATTTGCTTGACTACGTATATGCTTCAATGCTTCATGATCCGAATGAATAATAAACTCCTTAGGCAAAAGGTAATGTTGCCAAGTTTCAAGCACTCGTACTAAGGCATATAATTCCTTATCATAGGTAGAATAGTTCAACTGTGGGCCATGTAATTTCTCACTAAAATAGGCCACGGGTTTACCTCCTTGCAGCAGCACACCTCCTAATCCAAAACCACTAGCATCACATTCTAACTCAAAAGGCTTATCGAAGTCGGGTAACTGAAGTACAGGTGCATGTGTAAGGCGATCTTTGAGTGTGGCAAAAGCTTGTTCATGTGCTGGCTCCCACGCAAAAGTAATTCCCTTCTTGGTCAACTCATGCAAAGGACCGGCTATGGTGCTGAAATCTTTCACAAAACGCCGGTAGAAACCTGCAAGACCAAGAAAACTACGTACCTGTGTGATAGTTTGGGGTTGCGGCCAGCTGTTGATTGCTTCTACCTTTGCCGCGTCAACCTCAATACCCTGTGAAGTGACAACATATCCAAGAAACACAACTCGATCCGTGCAAAACGTGCACTTCTCAAAGTTACCAAACATTCTAGCCTCACGGAGGACAAAAAAAACAGCAGGTAGGTGTTCAACATGTTCAGTGAGAGACTTGCTATAAACCAAGATATCATCAAAGTATACGACCACAAAGCATCCTATAAAGTGCCGTAGGACTTCGTTCATCAAGCGCATGAAGGTACTAGGTGCATTAGTAAGTCCAAAAGGCATGACAAGCCACTCATATAATCCAAACTTTGTTTTAAAAGCAGTTTTCCATTCATCACCTAGTTTCATGCGAATTTGGTGGTAGCCACTACGGAGATCGATCTTAGAAAAGATAATGGCACCACTAAGCTCATCAAGCATGTCATCCAATCTAGGAATAGGGTGTCGATATCGAATGGTGATATTATTAATAGCATGACAATCAACACACATGCGCCAACTACCATCTTTCTTAGGTACCAAAAGAACGGGTACTGCACAAGGACTAAGGCTTTCACGGACGTACCCACGATCAAGAAGGTCCTGTACTTGGCGCTCAATTTCTTTTGTCTCCTCCGGATTGGTGCGGTACGCTGCACGATTAGGAAGAGACGCTCCCGGGACCAAATCAATTTGGTGCTCGATGCCGCGTATCGGTGGCAGCCCGGGTGGTATCTCAGCAGGAAAAACATCATTAAACTCCTGCAAAAGGTCAGTGACTGCAACAGGAACAGTGCTAGGAATGTTCGCAAGTGAAAACAACACGTTTGTGCAAATCAAGCCGTATAGCAAGGGAGTATCATCACAAATTTCAGCAAGGTCAGTTTTAGTTGCAAGCATGACATGTCCTTTCAGATTAATAACTTGTGATGAAGAAGGAGAAGCAATTTTATCTTTCTGTTGCCTCAAAAGCGTCTTAGCTACTTGCTGATTTTCAGAAAGTTGTTTGCCCTTTTGTGCATCCCTAGCATGTTTTTCTTGTTCAAATTTTACAATTTCAGCAGGAGTCATAGGAAGCAATGTAACTTTCTTTCCTTTGTTCATAAACGTATACTTATTGCTCCTACCATGGTGTGTAGCATCAGTGTCATACTCCCAAGGTCTACCAAGTAACAGAGAACATGCTTGCATTGGTACTACATCAAAATCAGCAACTCCTAAGTATGTACCAATGGCAAATTTGATGTGAGCAGTTTGTGTCACCTTGACCTTACCGCTATTGTTGAACCACTGCACATGGTAAGGGTGTGGATGCGCACGTGTGGGAAGTTGAAGCTTCGTTACCATGTCGAGGCTCACCAAATTGTTGCAACTACCACTGTCGATGATGACACGTACACGGCGGTCATTGACGAGGAAGAAGGTCTGAAACAGATTGTTCCGTTGTGCCCGGTCGTCCTGCTCCATGTGAGTGCTTAAAACACGTTGTACAATAAGTGTGTTGGGACGACGGATCGAACCAGCAGGTTTTAGTGGAAAACAAGAGTAGTGTATTCAATGCCTTGGTCAGCTTGCCTATTACAACTGTAGTGGGGGGTATTTATAGGGCGCCCCGCCTAGAGGACTAAGCGCCTCTGGGCTGCCAACGGCCACCCGACCAACCCTGACCGGTAGTACAGACAAAGAGATACATAGTACAGACAAGAAGATTCGACTCTGACAGCGCATCGGCTGTGTCGGGTGCTTCCTGCGCCGCCCGACACGGCTCAGAAGATCACGATCCTGTCCTTTCGTACGACCGCCTAGTCCTTTTCCCGCCACGACTCTCTTCGGGCCCGTCTTGCCGGGTCGGCCGAGAGCCCCGGGCCTTCAGCCTCCGGAAGACGAGCTCCCGTGTCCTACGCCGAGGGGCGGCCTCCGGCTTCCTCCCACCGGAAGGTGGCCTCCGGCTTCGCTCCTCCGGAAGGAGATCTCCGGCCATGCTCCTCCGGAGGGAGACCTCCGCCTTGCTCCTCCGGAAGGAGACCTCCGGCCTTGCTCCTCCGGAAGGGGACCTCCGGCCTTGCTCCTCCGGAAGGAGACCTCCGGCCTTGCTCCTCCGGAAGATGGCCTCCGGCCTTGCTCCTTCGGAAGGCGGCCTTCGTCATTAAGCCCGGGCCCTCCGGCTGGGGGCCCACCCCGTCGACTCCAGGGATTATCTCCCCCAACAGTAGCCCCTCGCTTCTTCCCGCTCGTAGTCCTGCAATAAGAGGGGGTGGAAGCGCACAAGATAATCCCGCCAATTCACACGAGTGCGTACCTCACTTTAGGGCGCCGCATCCACCGGGGCGCCGAAGTGCACTGAGGCAAGGAGTCGAGAGGCCGGGGGATTGAGCCCTGCCTCGGGCTTCCGGCCGTTTCCAAGACACTGAGGGGAGTTGACCGAGCTGACGGGAGGCTGGCGCATCTTGACCCCGGGGGCACCAACCCCGAGGGGCCGGGCGAGCGCCGCCAAGAGCAATTAATACGCGCGCCGGCGGCACCGAAGAGGCGGGTCACCGGGAGATCGCCCCCGCGCCCCGATGCGCCAACCGGTTTTAAATGCGGCGCCGCGCGAACCGCCACGTTCACACGTTAACCGAAACGGGAGTCGAACCGCCGGCCTTGCCGAAAGATATATAATCGCCCTTCACGGCCTCCTCCTTCTTCACCCTCACGCGCCAACTCCAGCCGCTTGGTCCACTGTTCACTCGTCCTCTGAGCCCTGCACTCCTTCCATCTGTTCTCCAAGAATGTCGAGGAAGCCAGTCCCTGCAATGGCGATGGACCCGCGTTTCCTGCAGCGCCAGATGGCGGCGGCGGCGGCGGCGGCGGCGGCGGCGGCGACCGACACGCCAGAGGTGCGCGGCGCGCCCGAGCTCCGCCCCGCTTCCGAGCGATTCCGAGAGCAGACCCTGGAGCTCGGGGCGTCTGCGTGCACTGAAGCTTCGATCGAACAGGCGACCAGAAATCGCCTTGGTCCAGAGACGCCAGCGAGGAGGCCGGGGCGGGAGACGGCCCCGCGGCCGCGGGAAGGCGAGGTCGTCGTCTTTGAAGCCTTCTTCGACGCAGGCCTGGGGTTCCCTGCCTCAGAGCTTCTTGCTGGGGTTCTGGAGGCGTTTCATCTGGAACTCCCGCAGCTGTCTCCCAACGCCGTGGCCCGCCTCGCCATCTTCGAGTGGGCCATGCGCGCCGAAGGCTGCGAAGGGAGAGCGGAGGTCTTCGCGGAGATGCACGAAGCCCTCTGCCAACCGAAGAAGAAGGACGGTCGGGTGCTAGCTTTTGGGAGCATCAACTTCCAGCTCCGGAGGAGGTACGCGGACTCCTTCCCGGCGAAGGCCACCAACGAAAGGTGGTACTCGAAGTGGGTGAGCCGGTGGTTCTACGTCCGCGTAGGGCTCACCTCCGGCCTGGCCGGAATACCACGCCACATCTGGTTCCGGAGAGAGGCGCGGGTCGAGGTCAACTCCGGGGCCATCTCGGCGAGGGTACAGCTTCTCCAGATCGTCGCCCGCCGGATGAGCATGCGGGACTTGGCGGAGGAGTTCGTGGCCCTCGAGATCCCCCCGCTGAAGGAGGAGTGGCCTGCCTTGCTCCGGAGCAGTCGAGACGCGTCGGTGCCGGCGGAGCTCTCTCGCCAGCTTGGTAAGTCTCAGCTCTCTTTTGCCTTCAGCCTTGCTTTTGCGTGCTCGAGGGGTACCCCGGCCCTGACGAAAAGATGCAGGATCGCTCGTCGCTCGGACACCCGAAGAGATCGCTCGCTTGGCGGAGAGGATCCTGGGGGTTCCCACCGCGGCCGAGCGGGCCCGCCGGTTGGAGCTGGTGGGCTCCTGGGAACGCTCCAACAGAGTGTGGGGGTCGCTCGAGCTCACGCCCCCGCCTCTCCCGAAGGGCGAGATCCTCCGGGACGTCTCGAAGAGGAAGGCGGGCAATGCGGATGGCTGCCTTTCTCCGGGCCGCTCGAAGAAGAAGAAGATCGTGAGGGGGCCGAAGCGCACGTCACCGGGACCTTCCTCGGCTTCTCGTTCGGAGGGAGGGGGCTCCAGCGAAGGAATCCAGTCGGAGTCAGGAGACCCTCCGGAGATTCTGGCTCCGGCTCTGCCGATCCGGCCGAGCACCGGGGGGCGCGAGGATGTTCCCCTTCGCCCGAACCCAACGGAGCACGCGCCGGGCGCCGATCAAGAGTCACGCACTGTCAGAGCGACGCCCCGCCCGGGGACCGCCTCTTCGCCGATACCCGTTTCGGCGGGCGGCTCCGCGGGCTCCCTCGAGAGCAGGGCCACGGACAGCTTGGGCCGCGGGGGCCTAGCTGACCCACTCGGCGCCGTTGAAGGGAGCGCCGACAAGGAGGTGGAACTGGCCGCGGCGGTGGCGAGCTCTCCGCCGAACTCCATCGATAACCTCTTCTTCCGCCCAAGCCCGTCGGGCCATCTTCAGCCTCCGGACCGCGTCGACGATACTGCGGGTGCAGGTACGGTAACTTCGTCGTGCCCCTTCGTGCGCAAGGAGCTTTTCCGTATTTAACTCCCGTTCGCTCGTGCAGGTACCTCGGCCGGAGGCGTGGAGCCAGTCGGCCGCTACCCGGCAGATGCTCCGGACGCGAGGTCCGGAGCCCCTGTCATCGCGAGGGGAGGCTCGAATCCGCAGGACGAGGCGGAGTCCCGGAGCGCCGAGGGGGCCCCTCAGGAGCCCGCCGGGGACGTCGGGGTCCGGCATCAGCCCCCACCGACCTACGAACCGCGTGCGGCTCCGTGCCGCTTCTGCGCCCTTTCCTGATGGATGGAGAGGACTTCGCCTCGAGAGTGGCTCCAATTCACGACTACTACCTGCGGCTGCGCGATGCCCCGGTGATAGGCGAGCTGGGGCGATCGGATGGCTTGGACCTCGGAAGGGCCATTGAGACGGCCGCGGGCCAGGTACTTTCCTTGGACACACTTGACGCCCTCGTCGCGGCTCTTCTGACCACTTTTCTGCATGCAGGTGGTGGCGCTAGCGCAGGGGCAGATGTCCGCTCTGCTTCTCGAACGCCAACATCATGAGGCGTATGCCGCAGGGCTCACGTCCCGGGTGGCTGCCGCGGAGAGGTTGGCCCGCGAGCGCTCGTCGGAGGCCGAGGTCCTCCGATCCCAGGCGTCGAGGGTTGCGGCGCTGGAGGCCCGAGCAGCGGAGGCGGACTCGCTCAGGGCCCGGGTCGCAGAGCTGGAGGGGCTCCGGGCCTGGGCCGCCCGCGTCGACGAGCTGGAAGCGGAGGTCGGCGTCCTCCGAACCCGAGCCGCTGAGGCGGAGGTACTCCGGGCCCGGGCCTCGGAGGCGGATCGGCTGGAAGGAGAGGTTTCCCGACTCCAAGCTCGGGCCTCAGAGGCGGAAAGCAAGGTCGAAGCCCTCGGAGCCCGGGTGACTCATTTGGAGGAGGTCGAGGCGGGCCTCAACGCGCGGAACGGGAAGGCCGCCGAGGAGCTCGCCGAGGCCGGGAAGACGGCGGCCGAGGCCGCCGAATCCTTGCGGAAGATGTTGGCGCGCTACGGCACTGGCTGCGGCACGTTCGACGTCGCCCGGGAGCCCCTGGTCCGCCGGGTGAAGTTCGTTCGTTCCGCCGTCCGGCAAATACACCTTGCCATGGCGCAGTACGGCGAGGTGTCCGCTCGGGTGGCAGCGTACGGAATCCTCCGGCACCTCGAGGCGTCCGGGCTTCCGCTTCCTTCGCCTTCGAGCCCGCACCCGGTCGCCTTCACGGGGGACCATCTTCGGACGCCAAGCCTCGCCCTGACCCAATCTTGGAGGGCGCTCAAGGCGACCTGGCAGACCGAAGGCCCTGCGGCGATCCAGGCTTGGCTGGAGGATGCACTCCGTGCGCGCGACCCTCCAGCCCCTTCGAATCCTTCAACCTCGGCCCGCTTGCCGGACCCGCAGGTGTAGCTCTAGGGATTGGTCACAGCCTTACCCTGTAATAGCTTAGGGAACTTAGTTGTATTAATAAAGACTACTTTTCCGGGACATACTCAGGGTGTTTGCGGTCGCGATCTTGATGTCGAGGTACTTGAACCGGACGACGCCCTTCGGCATCGTTGGGCCATCCTCGAAGCTGTGCGGGCAAACCGGCCCGCGCGCTTCGTTCTTCCCCGCGGCAGTGACGGGCGTGTGGACTCCGACGTCCTTCAAGGGGTTCTGAAGCATGTGAAGGAAGAAGAGAGGGGGTCCCGCTCGCCGTCCTCGTCCTCCGAACCGGTTGACTGGTCCGATACGGAGGCTGACTCGAGCGGAGCGCCCCGGAGGAGGGCGGTCTGCGCAGCTGGGCTCAACTCCAAGCGGACCAGAGAACTTTCCGCGCCCAAAAGAAGGAAGAGGAGCGCAGGAAGAGGAAGGAAAGGTCCGGTCGGGGGGCGAGCACGACTTCCGGGCCGTCTAACCGAAGGGGCCCGCGGTTCCTTCTTGGCTTGGACGAGAACTTTTCTTGACCTCCTCCTTTTGCTTGTAACGAACATTGTATGCTTATGTGCTTGTTGTTGTACGCTTCATATGCTTGCTGCAGCCTGCCCTCGCTCTCTCTCTCCCCCCCCCTCTTGGCGGGTAGCTGGTTGACTAGCTGGGCGCTAAGTAGCTTAGGAGAGGGATAGCGGACGGTGCGCGTCACATCAGCGAATGAGAGGGTGCGTCGAGTCGGAGCTCGGAACCCGAAAACGAGGGTGCATCGAGGCGTAGCTCGGAACCCGAATATGAGGGCGCGTCGAGCCGGAGCTCGAGACCCGAATGTGAGGGCGCATCGAGCCGGAGCTCGGGACCCGAATGTGAGGGTGCGTCGAGCCGAGCTCGGAACCCGAATATGAGGGGTGGTCGAGCCGGAGCTCGGAACCCGAATGTGAGGGTGCGTCGAGCCGGAGCTTGGAACCCGAATGAGAGGGTGCGTCGAGCCGGAGCTCGGAACCCGAAAACAAGGGTGCGTCGAGGCATAGCTCGGAACCCGAATGTGAGGGTGCGTCGAGGCATAGCTCGGAACCCGAGTGTGTGAGGGTGCGTCGAGGCATAGCTCGGAACCCCGAATATGGGGGCGCGTCGAGCCGGAGCTCGGAACCCGAATGTGAGGGTGCGTCGAGGCATAGCTCGGAACCCGAGTATGGGGGCGCGTCGAGCCGGAGCTCGGAACCCGAATGTGAGGGTGCGTCGAGGCATAGCTCGGAACCCGAGTGTGAGGGTGCGTCGAGGCATAGCTCGGAACCCGAATATGGGGTCGCGTCGATCCGGAGCTCAGAAAAAAGCTGGGTACAGCGGAAACCAAGGAGGCGGAACCCGAATGTTGAGGGTGCGTCGAGGCCTAGCTCGAACCCGAG
>JAAALK010000079.1:10908369-10945388 GCA_019279435.1 Zizania palustris
AGACACTTCTTGAGTTGAGACCATGAAAATACGTCATGCACTCCAGCCAATGAAGGTGGTAATTCCAACTGATATGCGACTTCGCCCTGGCGTCTAATGACGAGAAATGGTCCAACATATCGAGGGGCCAACTTTCCTCTCATGTTAAACCGTTGAGTCCCACGAAGAGGTGTAACCCGAAGGTAGACATGATCTCCTTCTTCAAAGGCTAAGTCTCGACGGCGATTGTCTGCGTAGCTCTTCTGTCGAGATTGGGCTGTCTTGAGTCGGTCTCTGATAATCCGTACTTTCTCTTCGGCTTCACGGAGAATGTCGGTTCCGAATACTTGGGATTCACCAGTTTGGTCCCAAAGTAGAGGCGTTCTGCACTTACGTCCATATAGGGCCTCAAAAGGAGACATCTGAAGACTGGCTTGATAACTATTGTTGTATGAAAATTCTGCATATGGCAAGCTCTTGTCCCAAGTGGCTCCAAAATCCAAAACACATGCTCGAAGCATATCCTCTAGTATCTGATTTACCCTTTCTGTTTGTCCATCTGTCTGAGGATGGTAGGCGGTACTGAAATTTAATCTCGTGCCCATCTCCTCTTGGAGGTTCTTCCAAAATCGAGAGGTGAACTGACTTCCTCGGTCAGATACTATCTTCTTGGGCACTCCATGAAGACATACTATCCGGGCCATATATAGCTCTGCTAGCTTAGGGCCACTGAAGGTCGTCTTGACGGCTATGAAATGAGCTACTTTTGTAAGCCGATCGATGATCACCCAAATAGAATCATACCCAAGTTGGGTCTTTGGTAATCCGGTGATGAAATCCATACCGATTTCTTCCCACTTCCATTCCGGTACTTTAAGTGGCTGTAACAATCCTGCAGGCCTCTGATGTTCGGCTTTTACTCTTCTGCAGGTGTCACATTCGGCGACGAACTGGGCAATCTCTCTTTTCATGCTAACCCACCAATAGCGTTCCTTCAGATCTTGGTACATCTTGGTACTGCCGGGATGAATGGAGTACAACGTCTCGTGGGCTTCTCTTAGGATAAGAGTCTTTATTTCAGGTTTATCCGGCACACATATCCGAGTTCCAAACCATATGGTGCCATTCTCGTCTTCTGAAAATCCGGGGGCCTTTCCTTGTCTCATATTCTTCTTAATGGCAGCTATATCCGGGTCCTCTGACTGAGCTTCACGAATCTGCTCAAACAATACCGGTTGGGTCTCCAAGGTGGCTAGATATGCTCTGGTGGTCACTCCAAGATTTAAGTTTTCCATCTCCTTGCATAACAAGGGTGCGTGTTCCTGAATCATCATGGCCGTGCAATATCCCTTGCGACTTAAGGCATCAGCTACCACATTTGCTTTTCCTGGGTGGTAGTGAATACCCAAGTCATAGTCCTTGATTAGTTCCAACCATCGTCTTTGCCTCAGATTAAGGTCAGGCTGTGTGAAGATATACTTCAAACTCTTGTGATCC
This sequence comes from Zizania palustris, assembly GCA_019279435.1. Lineage (NCBI taxonomy): Eukaryota > Viridiplantae > Streptophyta > Magnoliopsida > Poales > Poaceae > Zizania > Zizania palustris. The sequence continues at coordinate 10,909,846 of JAAALK010000079.1, forward strand.
GTAAAGATCTCACAGCGATTTCCAACCAAATAGTGCCTCCAAATCTTGAGGGCGTGCACTACGGCGGCTAATTCCAAATCATGGGTCGGATAATTCAACTCATGGGGTCTCAACTGTCTGGAGGCATAAGAGATGACTTTTCCATCTTGCATAAGAACACATCCCAATCCCTGGCGAGATGCGTCGCAATAGACATGGAAGTCTTTGCGGATATCCGGTAGGGTCAGTATAGGTGCAGACACCAAACGAGTCTTGAGGGTGCGGAAACTTTCCTCGCATTCAGGAGTCCATTCAAACTTCTCTCCTTTCTGCAACAACTTGGTCATTGGCTTGGCTATCTTAGAAAAATTCTCGATAAACCTTCGATAATATCCGGCCAATCCCAGAAAACTCCGTATCTCAGATACGTTAGTGGGTGGCAACCAATCCGTGACTGCTTCTACGGTGGCAGGGTCTACTGCGATTCCTTGCGCAGAGATGATGTGTCCAAGGAACTTTACTTCTGCCGTCCAAAACTTGCATTTGCTGTACTTGGCATATAATTGGTGTTCCCTTAACTTTCCTAGGGTTAACCGGAGGTGAGTCTCATGCTCTTCCTGATCCCTGGAATAAATGAGGATGTCGTCTATGAAGACCACGATGAACTTGTCCAGATATTCCATGAATACCTTATTCATCATATTCATGAAGAATGCAGGGGCGTTGGTTAATCCAAAGGACATAACTGTACACTCATATAAACCATAACGGGTAGTGAAGGCCGTCTTGGGTATATCTTCTTCTCGAATCCTCAACTGATGGTAACCAGATCGCAGGTCAATCTTCGAGAATACCGTAGCTCCTTTGAGCTGATCGAAGAGATCATCGATCCGAGGCAATGGGTACTTATTCTTGATCGTTACCTCATTCAAGGCGCGATAATCCACACACATACGCTTTGCCTTGTCTTCTTTCTTCTCGACAAAGATGACGGGAGCACCCCATGGTGATGTGCTTGGTCTGATATAACCTTTCCTTTCAAGATCCTCCAACTGTTGCTTCATTTCAGCTAACTCATTGGCGGCCATCCGGTATGGTCGCTTATAAATAGGAGTCGTTCCGGGCACCAAGTCAATCCTGAACTCGATGTCCCTCTTAGGTGGCATCCCTGGTAGATCCTCTGGGAATACATCTGGGTACTCACAGACTACTGGTATTTCCTCCAAGGTAATCTGATGTAGTCTTGTCCTTCCGGCCTTCATGCTGGGCATCTGGAACGTGACTATAATCCCTTCTTCATTAGTCACCGTTACTTTTCTCTGGGCACACTCTATCACACCTTGGTGTTTATTTAGCCAATCCATCCCTAAAATGAGGTCCAAACCTTGACATTCTATTAGAATGGGGTCGGCCCAAAATATCGTGCCTTGGATATCTACCCATATCCTTGGACTAAAGGAACAAGCGAGGGTTTGCCTTCCCGGGGTAGCTATTAGTACTGGCCTGGGTAGTTCACTTATGTCCAATGCATTATTTTCCACAAAAGCAGTTGATATAAAGGAGTGGGTAGCTCCGGTGTCAAATAATACCACTGCATGCGATGAATGAACCATAAACTTACCCATGACAATCTCTGGTGCAGCCTGGGCTTCTTCGGCGGAGACGTGGTTCACTTTGGCGCGGACGGCGGGGTTGGAGGTGACTCCTTGAGCTCTCTTGGGGTGGGGGCACTGGTGGGAGTAGTGTCCCTCTTGGCGGCAGTTGAAGCATACCACAGGCTTGCCATGCCTGTCTCTCAAGACCTCCGGCTTCTTGGCCGGGGCGACTGGGGCGGTAGGTGCGACTGGAGCGGTGCGAGGTTGACTGGCCCCGGCGTTGGCAGCTGGTGGCGCCGGGCGATACACTGGCCGGGGGTGGTACTGTGGCGCTGGTGGAGGTGGAGCAAAGCGGGGTCTTTGGGCCATGCCCTGATTCTGCCTGAAGGCAATCATGCGCTTCTTCTTCAGGTCGACCTTATTTTGTTGGGTCTCCTGCATGATAGCCTTGTTCACCAACTTCTGGAAGTTGGCGAAGTCTCCGGAGATAAGCTGTAGAGACAGCTCATCCTTCAGTCCCCGGAGGAACTTAGCCTGCCTGGCCGCATCCGTACGAACCTCTTCAGGTGCGTACCTGGCCAATCGGTTAAATTCATGCAGATACTCGGTGACAGATCTGCTCCCTTGCTGCTGTTGGGGGAATATATTTCCCTTGCACAGGGGCCAAATGACGTCAGCCTCCGACAGCCTTCGGCCCAGAGCCAGGTTCTGTCGGAGCCTGTTTTCTTCGAGTATTATTTCCAGGTCCTAAGATGCTTCCCGAGGCCTGTAGCTTCGAAGCCCCCCAAGCCAGGAGGTTCGGCTCGAAGCCCTTAGTTGAGTCCAGTTCGGAGGCCACCCTCCGGAAGCCAAGCCCGGAGGCCGCCCTCCGGAGTCCAGTTCGGAGGCCACCCTCCGGAAGCCAAGCCCGGAGGCCGCCCTCCGGAGTCCAGTTCGGAGGCCACCCTCCGGAAGCCAAGCCCGGAGGCCGCCCTCCAGAGTCCAGTTCGGAGGCCACCCTCCGGAAGCCAAGCCCGGAGGCCGCCCTCCGGAGTCCAGTTCGGAGGCCACCCTCCGGAAGCCAAGCCCGGAGGCCGCCCTCCGGAGTCCAGTTCGGAGGCCACCCTCCGGAGGCCACCTCCGGAACCAAGACCGGAGGCCGCCCGCCGAAGCAGCACTTCGGAGCCCCCCCCTCGGGTGCACTCCGAAGCCCCCTCCGCTCCTAGCTTGTCGTTTAGCTGGTCAAAGGCTGGCGCAGCCTGACACGTCTGTAAAGCTATAAAGCTGTCGGGTACCCGTGTACAGTAGCCAGCCCCCTTTCCCTGTCTACCCCTATGAGCCTAAGGGCCCATGGAGGGTATCTTGGTCTTTTCCTTAAGGCCTGCGTGCCTATAAAAGCAGGGCCAGGCCCTTGTAATGGACACGCGCTCCAGGGGGCCATGAAACCCTGGGGTTACCCTCTCCACACTAAGGCATACCATGCCAAATCTACCACAAACTGGACGTAGGGCTGTTATCCCCTAGGGGAGGCCCGAACCAGTATAAACCCTCTCTCTCTCTGCGAGAACCCATCGAGGTTCATTCTCCATATCATATTCCACCACAGAAAAACCTGCTGGAACTAACGCAATTGTTCCAACAGTTGGCGCCGTCCGTGGGGAACTTAGTCCTAGAAGCTAAGTTCTCTACCACTGCCTGCAACCCGAAGTGCGCCCGAGGGGGGAGCATCGAAGCTTTCTCGCTTCGCGCACCCTCCGGCAATGGGCTTCGAGGGCAGATCGAAGGCCACCTTCGCCTTCCTCCATCCTTCGCATACCGGAGCCCACTCTCCGGCAAGGGGCTCCGCTCCACGTTTCAAAGGTCATCGGAGCCCGAAGGCTACAAGGTAAGTACCGCCCGAAGCCTTACTTCGATGCACCAATCTGCAGTTACATTAACATAAGCTCGAAGCCATGCTTCGCTTTACTTAAAACCGAAGCCACGCTTCGCCTTGTTCAAAAACCGAAGCCATGCTTCGTCTTACTTAAAACCAAAGCCACGCTTCGCCTTGTTCAAAAACCGAAGCCATGCTTCGTCTTATTTAAACCCGAAGCCACGCTTCGCCTTATTTAAAACCGAAGTCTTGCTTCGCTTTATAAAACCCGGAGTACCCCTCCGAAGGCTACACAGTGCCCCCGGGCCCGTAGCAGTGGGCTAAAAGGACTCCGGGCCACTGGCCCGACGCGTCCAGGGATTCCGGGCTCCGCGCCCGAAGCATCCCAGGGATTCCGGGCTCCGCACCCGAAGCATCCCAGGGTCGAAGGTGACCCAGAGTCGAAGGTGGCTCAGAGTCGAAGGCTACACAGTGCCCCCGGGCCCGTAGCAGTAGGCTAAAAGGACTCCGGGCCACTGGCCCGACGCGTCCAGGGATTCCGGGCTCCGCGCCCGAAGCATCCCAGGGATTCCGGGCTCCGCACCCGAAGCATCCCAGGGTCGAAGGTGACCCAGAGTCGAAGGTGGCTCAGAGTCGAAGGTGGCTCACATTATCACAGGTTCGGTGAATCCACACCAATTATCCTTCTCATTACAGGACCAAGCTCCGAAGCCCAGCTTCGTTACCCAAGCACGCTCCGAAGCCCTGCTTCGCGTGTTAATATAATATACGCCCGAGCGTCCCGAAGTCTTATTTCGCTAAAATCTAAGTGCGTTCCAGAGCCTCGCTCATGCACAACATCCAAATCCTAGCGTGCCGAAGCATGCCTCGCTAAACTTGGTTATGCCAGAGCCCTGCTCCGCACCAAGTTAGCGCGTACGGAGCCCAAAAGAGGGCTCCGCTCAGTGAATTTCAGCAGCCGAAGCATTGCTTCGCACCCAATTAAGGCATTCGAAGCCCAAAGGGGCCTTCGCTTGAATAAAATTTCATGCATTAAGCCGCCGAAAGGCGCACCCTTCGCATCTTTTATTTTTTGCCCGTACCAGCAACGGCTAAAGTCCCTAACTGCCACGTGCAAAGGGGGGAAGCATATATGCGAGGTGTGCGAATGTAATGTACAGTACGAGCGTGACAAGCTAAGCGTTCGAAGCCAAACAATGCGAAGCATACAAACGAAGTATGCGAGTATAATAAACTCCGTTCATTAAGAGAATTGAGAAGTATGTTACAAATATACTTCGAAGACAAAACTACGAGTAATCTGTATCTAAGCCTAAGAAGAACCGAGTGCGAGGTCCCGGCCCTCGCTTGCCTCTCCTTCGGCGGGGACCCCCTCGGCTGGACGTTGCCTCATCGGAGCCCGCTCTCCCTCGACCGGCTCGTCCAGGCTCCGAAGCCCGCAGGCTTCGGCTTCCGCTTTGCAGGTCGCTCCAAGTTCGCGAAACAGGCGGTGCCGTATCGAAGGCAGAAAAATCTAGGGCTTCGTCGCTCGCTAAGGCCGCTCGCGGAGGCAAAGGTAAAGAACCTTGAAGGGGCTCCGTCTTCACAGCGGCTAGCAAATCCTGAGCTATTTCGGAGATGGCTTCGCCCCGAGGCCCCCTCGGCAGCTTAAACCGAGGGGGGCCTTCGGACCTAGCTACTTCAAGGATCGCCCACAGCTGTTGAAGCTCTTCAGAGTCCTCGAGGACTTCGAGGTCTACGCTCGAAGGCTGAGCCTGGGCAGGTATAAAAAACCCCCGCATTCGTATTAATGAACTGATAAGCCTTTACAAGCCTACAGCTAGGTATTACAAGGAAGCCTAAGGAGATCTACACCTTCGGAGGCGGAGGCGTCGAGGTCGAAGGCTTGTCCGGGTCAGTGGGCCCCTTGAACCGGCGTTGTCGGAGGGCCTTCATGAGGTCAAGGACTGCCTCGCAGCCTTGCTCCTTCCAGGGATCCTGCAGCCGCCGCCAGGCCCCGCGGACTTCGCCCGGAGGCGTCACCAAGTGCGGACCCCCGAAGGCCACAGGGGCCACGGAGGTTGCCGCCCGAAGGTGGTCACACCCCGCGGCGTGGAGCATGTGCAACACTCCTTGACCGGCGACGCGACCGGCCATGAGAGCGAAGCCTGTCAGCGCTTCGTCCGCAATTGAAGCCGCCGTCTTCAAATAATCGACGCGGTCCCCAATCGGGTCTTGGTCGCCAAACTCCGGAGCCCGGCACTCGGTCCCTATTTTCTCAAGGACCTCGGTCAGGCTCTGGGTGGCCTCGCCAAGGTTGGCCACGACGAAGCTCTCGAGGTCCCGAGCCCGTTGATGTAGCTCTTCGATCTCCTTCGCCTGTCGGGCCTCGGCATCCTTCGAAGCCTGGAGCTCCGCGCGAAGCCGAGCCGTCTCCGAGGCCAAGGCCTCCTTCGCCTCCTTCGCCTCCGCAGCCGAAGCTTCGGCCCGTTTCCGCCCCTCGGCTTCCTCTGAAACCTCGCGGCGAAGGGCCTCCTTCTCCGCTACGAGGCGCTCCAACCGCCTGTCGGCAGCAGTCGAAGCGGCTGCGTTCAGTGCGAAGGCCTGCGGAAGTTGAAGAAGTCATAAGTACCAAGGAAAAGCTAACATATAGTTCGAAGTTGCAAGGGGCTTCGCTCACCCGCAGGAGGACTTCGTTCGAGCTGACGAAGAGATCCGCGGGGTCCTGGTGGCTAAGCTGGGCCACCAAGTCCCCCTCCTCCGCAGAAGCACAAGCCTCGCGGAAACCGCGGATCGCCGCCACCGTCACACCTCCCCTCGGCTTGAAAGGGTGAATCACGGCCACGGTCCCCTCCGTGGGCTTCGGCGAAGCGGGGCTCAAGCCCACCACGTCGACATCTTCTTCGCCTCGAGGGTCCACGCGGCCCCCGCCGCCTTCGCCGTCAGACGAAGTACTCCCGGACTCCGACTCGCTGCTGCTGCTGCTACTGCTGCTGCTGCTCGAAGCCTCCGCGGGCTCCGCCTCGGCGGACTTCGACCCGCCTTCGCCGGCCGGCTTCGCCGCAGTGGGCCTCGCATCACCTTCATCCTCTGCGAAAAGCCAAGTCAAAACCTGCATATTGAAGAGAGGCTTGCAAAGAGAAAAAAGGGTTCACCATCATCAGAGATCTCCTGGAAGGAACCAGGGGCTAAGTGTGTCCTCCAGCTCCCTCGCTGCGAAGCTGGCGCATCCACCTTCGCGCCCGAAGTTGGTTCCGCCGGAGCATCAGTGGCCTCCCTGGCAGCCGGAGTGCGCGCATCGGCCTCCTCTTCCGAAGCCCTCGCCGCCAGGGGCTTCGCGGCCTTCTTGGGGGTCGGAGTAGCTGCGGGCTTCGCCGCAACCTCCCCCGAGGCGTCCGCTTCGTCCTCGTCCCCCCTCTTCCTCTTGGCTCCGGCCGACGAGGCAGCCAGGTGGGCGAAGTCCGGCAGAGCGGGGAGCCCTCCGAGGCCAAGCGCGGTCCACACTCTGTTCCAGCGCTCCCAGGACCCCGCCAGGGCGAGGCGCTGGTTCTGCTCCTCGGGAGTCGGAGTCCCGACGACTCGGTCCGCCGCCGCGATGGCCTCCTCCGGGGTCCTCATGTCGAGGTCGGCTACGCGAAAAGGTTGAAGTTAGGAGCAAAGTATTCTAAGTATTAAAAGCAAGAAGAGCGCGAAGACTTACAAAAGCGGTCGAAGGCCAGCTCGCTGAGTTCACCTCGATCCGAAGCCTGGAAGAGACCCTCCGGCCAAGAGCGCGCGAGGGGGCTTAGCCGAAGGGTGAGGAACTCCTCTGCGAGGTCCCTCATGCTCATCTTCGCTGCCACCCTTCGGAGCAGCGAGATCCTCGATTGAAGGAGGCCTTCGCTGGTCTTCACCACCCCTTCGCGCCGATACAAAATATGGGCGTTGGTGCTCCGAAGGGGGGAGTTGGCTCCGACGGAGGCATAGAACCACTCTTGGTCCCACCTCGAGTGCCACTTGTTGTTGACGGCCCTCGCCGGGAAGGCGTCCTGATACTCCTTCCGAAGTTGAAAATTGGCGCTGCCGAAGGCCAGCGCCCTCTTGACGCGGTCCGGCCCCTCCCGCGGCTTCGGTTGGCAGTTGGCATCATGGAGGGCGACGAAGACGTCCGCGCGGCCCTCGCAGCCCTCGGCCCTCATGGCCCACTCAAAAACGGCTAACCTCGCCACGGCGTTGGGCGAAAGCTGTGGAAGCTCGAGGTTGTAAGCCTTGAGGACTTCGCTCAGCATCCCTACCGCTGGCAGGCCGAGGCCGGCCTCGAAGAAGGCCTCGAACACCACCACCTCATCAGCGCGAGGCCTCGGCTCAGCCTCCGACTTCTCCGGGACCCGAAGCTGGATCTTCGCCGCAATCTTCCCTTCGCAGGCCCTCCGGACCGACTCCTCCGTGGAGATCGAGGCCCTCATCTCCAGGGTCTGCTCGAACTTGTCGGAGGGGGTCCGAAGGTCCCTCGGCCCCATCCGCCTGGGCGCAGTCTTCGCCGCCGCAGCCGCCGCTGCCTGCACCTGGGCGGAGCCCGAACTCGAGCCCAAAGCAAGAGGCTTCGCCATCGCCTTCTTCGGCATGTCGATGGGACTTCGGCGCGAAGAGCTAAAGCTAAGCGAGGGGGGGCTCGGAGCGAAGCTAGAAGAGGAGCAGAGCGAGGTTTGCAAGGCAACAAGAAGAGAGCAAATGAAGGTGTGCCGAAGCCGCACGCGGTAAGTCTCTATTTATAGGCGCGGTAAGAATTCCAACCGTCGTGGGCCGAACCCACCGCCAGATGGGCCCTCAGCAAAAGCGAACCGGCCCAGAGCAAGGTAACGGTAACATTTTCGACCGTTGCGGAGCCGTGCGGGCTCCCCGAGCCCCGAGGCCGTTCTGACGGTAAGCGCGGGCATTTATTGCTCCCGGATGTCGAGGCCGCCCTCGGTCCAGGCGCCGAAGGTATGTTTTCTCTGTAGTTATGTTTCCAGGTCATTTGTCCTAAGGACGCGTGCACCCCTTCGTTCCGAAGGCCTACACGCGAGGGGCTACTGTTGGGGGAATATATTTCCCTTGCACAGGGGCCAAATGACGTCAGCCTCCGACAGCCTTCGGCCCAGAGCCAGGTTCTGTCGGAGCCTGTTTTCTTCGAGTATTATTTCCAGGTCCTAAGATGCTTCCCGAGGCCTGTAGCTTCGAAGCCCCCCAAGCCAGGAGGTTCGGCTCGAAGCCCTTAGTTGAGTCCAGTTCGGAGGCCACCCTCCGGAAGCCAAGCCCGGAGGCCGCCCTCCGGAGTCCAGTTCGGAGGCCACCCTCCGGAAGCCAAGCCCGGAGGCCGCCCTCCGGAGTCCAGTTCGGAGGCCACCCTCCGGAAGCCAAGCCCGGAGGCCGCCCTCCAGAGTCCAGTTCGGAGGCCACCCTCCGGAAGCCAAGCCCGGAGGCCGCCCTCCGGAGTCCAGTTCGGAGGCCACCCTCCGGAAGCCAAGCCCGGAGGCCGCCCTCCGGAGTCCAGTTCGGAGGCCACCCTCCGGAGGCCACCTCCGGAACCAAGACCGGAGGCCGCCCGCCGAAGCAGCACTTCGGAGCCCCCCCCTCGGGTGCACTCCGAAGCCCCCTCCGCTCCTAGCTTGTCGTTTAGCTGGTCAAAGGCTGGCGCAGCCTGACACGTCTGTAAAGCTATAAAGCTGTCGGGTACCCGTGTACAGTAGCCAGCCCCCTTTCCCTGTCTACCCCTATGAGCCTAAGGGCCCATGGAGGGTATCTTGGTCTTTTCCTTAAGGCCTGCGTGCCTATAAAAGCAGGGCCAGGCCCTTGTAATGGACACGCGCTCCAGGGGGCCATGAAACCCTGGGGTTACCCTCTCCACACTAAGGCATACCATGCCAAATCTACCACAAACTGGACGTAGGGCTGTTATCCCCTAGGGGAGGCCCGAACCAGTATAAACCCTCTCTCTCTCTGCGAGAACCCATCGAGGTTCATTCTCCATATCATATTCCACCACAGAAAAACCTGCTGGAACTAACGCAATTGTTCCAACAGCTGCAGATCTCTGAATTCCTGTTGCTTCTGAGCAACGATGCCGTCAGGGATGTGGGCGGCACGAAAAGCGGCCGAGAACTCCGCCCAAGTGGGGGCGTGGCCCTCGGGCAGGGTCTCACGATGGTTGTCCCACCACTCTGCGGCGGGACCATGTAACTGGTGGGTGGCGAAGGCCACCCTCTCCTGCTCAGTGCAGGTCAGGAGATCGAGTTTCTTCTCGATCGCCCGCAACCAATCCCCAGCCTCCATGGGGTTGGTGGTGCTCGAGAAGGTCGGTGGGCGGACTCGGAGGAACTCCGAGAGCTGAGTTGCGGGAGCGGGAGCTGGTGTGGCGGGTCGGGGCAGCTCGGGCTGTTGGTGGAGGCGGAAGAAGTGAGCCTGCTGCTCTTGCATTTGCTGCTGCTGCTGCTGCATCTGGTGCAGAAGGGCTGAGACCAACTGGTTTTGCGTGGCCATCATTTCAGCCAAGGTGGGGTGGTTGGCGACCGGGGCCTGCCTCTGCCCGGTGGCTCCCCATTGTGGCAGGTTGCCACTCTCCCCTCCGTTCTGAGGAGCGTCTGATCCCTGGGTGTTGGTCATCCTGGAATTTCCAATGTACACATATTTATTCTGGGTGAACTTATTTATTTCAAAAGGGTACCGTTCTCGCGGTTACATTTATTAATTTCCTCATTCATGCCTTATATTGTGACATGAATGCTAAATACAAGCAATCAAAATAGAAAGATAAACAATCAATCGTTAATACTATGTCTAAGGCAGCTCGGGGGACGGCTCAATCTCGGGCTCGTGGGAGACGGGTGGGGTCGAGGAACTGGACGGTCCGGCGGGTGGTGCACTGCGGGAGATCCTCTTGGGCCTCACTGTGGGAGTCTGGATGGGTTTCTTCCGGCGAGGCGGAAGAGGTGCGATCTCCTCTAGGTCCTTCTTCAACTCCCTGAGCTGCTGTCGAAGCTGGGTATGGACCATGGCGCCCTGGCGCAGAAGCTCGTTCTGACGTCTCAACTCCTCTACCTCAAGGGTCAACAGAGGGTTCTGCTCTAGCTGTCGACGGAGCTCGGCGTTCTCCCTGGTCAGGTTCTCCGAAGTGTGGCGGTAGAAGTCGATGGTGTCGTGCTGGCTGTCTGCGTCGAGGACTGCCTCTGTGTGGAGGTTGTCCATGGCCTCCAAAAGTCTCATCGTGCGGGTGATGGCTGAGCTGCTCTGGGTGAGGGGGCTGATGTAGATGCTGCGGTGACTCCCGGGTGTGCGCATGGGCATGAAGCGGTAGACGGTGTCGCGGAGGTGGCAGTCGTAGACCAGTCGAAGCTCGGCGAGGGACTGGAGAGCGGCTCGCTGGCTGGCCACCACGAAGGAAGGTCCTCCAACTCCATGGGTGTAGAAGGGTGGCTGCGTGGAAGAGGGGCGGATCACAACCGTGACCTCGCAGTAGCTCTCGTTCGCATCGGGAAAAATCCCGTGGAACGCAGGCTCATGGGGAAATCCCAAAAAGTCGACGAGCACGCGAAGCTCGCGGATGAATCCGGCCTCGTCACGAAGAGTCCCGCTCATGGTGTGAACCGGCATCTACAAAAGAGAGAAAATTTTGTGAAAATCTTAGAAGATGAGAGGATAAGTAATCTTTTGTAAAATATAGTGAATATATATAAGTCCTAAGGTCAGGTCTGTTTGGCTTCCTACAGTCAAGTCGGCTCTGATACCATCTTGTCGCGCCCCGATTTAATAAATCAGGACTTTATTGAAATTCCATAGAAAATCAATAAAACAAGACGTTCATCATGCGACCACGTACAATACGGACAATCATTTACGGTTCGTAGACCGCATTAATACAAAAGTGAATAAGGGTGAAGAGAAACTAATAAAATAAGGGTCCTAGATGAACGCCTCCTTCCAGTCTCGCCTTGACTGGGTCGCTACTCCAGACCTTCATCCTCCTCGTAGTAGACTGGCTCTGATGTTGTAAGTCAACGGGGTGAGTACAGAAGTACTCAGCAAGCCACCGAATGCAAATATAATGCAAGGTAATAACAAGGGAGTTATTGGCTAATTTAGCGGAAGCAGCATATGTGTAAAGCCTTAAATGTGAGCAATTTATTAGTACGGAAAAGTAAACATGTGCATGTGTATCATCATCTTCTAACTCGAGGGGTACAGTCAGCCCCACCTCGCTCAACAGTCCTTACGTGCCATGAATATCTTGATCATTCAAACAATTGTAAACTAACTGCGAGTAGTCACACAACCCGCCCTTGACCGTGGGCTCGGCTTTTCGAAAAGATTGAATTACTCTGATCAGAGATGTACCACTGTACCCACAAGGCACGCACTCATCACCTACACCGAAGTGTAACGAGATGACCCATCACACGGGAACTCGTGCCAAAACCTTCCATATAGTCCTCCCCGACTCAATAGCACCCTCTTATGGGTTTCATATGGTGTCCCGACGCATCGGAGCCCCACCATACCCCCCCTTGAGCCTCGTCGGTACAAGTCGCCCGCAGGCTAGCCCCTTGCCCCCTCCTCTATGGTGCATCAAGCCGGAGTATTCCATACTTCCAGTTAGGACTTACCCATTAGACTTGTGGTTGGTACGGAAGTGCTTTGCAACAGATCCCGCAGACCGGTCCTTATAGTGCCCCGGGTGCGACAAACCAGTGCCCGAGCTTGCACCCGGAACCCACCATACTTATAACCTAGCCAACTCCAACAGAGTCCAAAGACGAGAATAACAGGGAAATTCATATACAGAATCCAGCTATCTACGACTCGTTCTTTTTATCCTATAGCAGTTGTGCCGGTACATTGGGCACTAGCTAATATTTTTATAGTAGAGTGACAAGGAGTTAAGGCTCAATAAGCATGGCTTGGGTTTGCACACAAGGACGGGGATCTAATAAATATAAGTGTAAGGCTTGAATATTTGACTAATGCAATATTAACCTATGGGTTATAGCGATAATTTATTGAAACATGGGCTCAATATGATCAACTATTTCCACAGAGGTGGTCGATGACTTGCCTTGATCAGCAAATGGGGATGGAGGAACCTCGGGATAGAACTCCTGCTCCTCGACGAACTCGTAGTCTTCTTGATACGGAAAAGTAAACAATACATTCACATTCAATAAAACAGATAAAATTCACCAAATAAAGAACATACATTGTTGTGGGTGAAGTAATATTTATTATTCTGAGTCTTTACATATAACAGTGAATTTTAACCTTTTTAGGATTTTTCATAATTTATTTTGTTGGAATAATAATTTATCCTAAAGGGGTTCTTATTCATTTATGGATTAATAATATTTTGGGCAACAGAAACATACTGTTTTTATTGCATTAATGGGTAGAGAATAATATTCTGGTTTTAACAAAATTTAAATGGTGAAATTTGGAGTTAATTTGAGCAAGATATGAATTTTCAAAGTTTAAATCAATTTTCTGGATTTTATTTAAACTGAAAAACAGTCCCTGGTCCACGGTGAACCAGGTTCACCGTGAACCTGTGACTATGCGCGTGGACCGGCCGATCCAGAGCCGTCGGATCTGGATCTGGCGGTCGGACGCGAGGCGGGAGGCGCAAGTGAAATTGGACGGCCACGATTAGATCTCGCGAACCGGTACCACGTGGACGCACCAGATCGATCGGGGCTTTAAGTGGTGATCGACGACCGAGAGGCCTCGATACCCCTTTGACCAGATCCGAGGGCCTAGATTAAATCCCGGAGGCATTTAATCCTAGCCCTCCGATCGCGATCGGGCGGTCGCGGCGCGATCCGGCACGGCACGACGTAAGGGGGCGCGTACCCCCTTCGTCTCCGGCGACGGCGGGTTCGGGCGCGGTGGCAGCGGCGGCGGCGAGCGCCTCCGTGCCTAGCTAAGGCCAAAAATGGACTGCGGAGGTGATGGGGATCACGATGGTACCTCTAGCGGCGAAGATGGGGACTTGGAGATGACCGGCGGCGAGCGTAGACGGCGGAGCTCTTCGGGTTCTTGACGGCGACGGAGATCCGACGACGCCCACGGCCAACGGAGTGGATGCCGAGGACGGGCGGTGGTCGACGATCAATCCGGTGGCGGTGGCTAGGGCGAAGGGGGTCGGGATCGACGGCGATCGCTCGCCGGAGGTGGAGCAGAGGGGAAACCCGAAAACGACGAGGGAGCGCTCTGGTTCACTCGAGCTCGGGCTTTGGCGGTGTGGGCTGAACGCGGCGAGAGGAGGGGCTTTTATAGGGGTCGTCGGCGGTGGATATGGTAGGGTATCGGAGGAAACCGAGAGGGCTCCTTCCAATTTCCGGCGAGGGTTCCATTTTCCTCGGGTATGCTTCCTTATGCGCGAAGATGCGTTGCCACGGATGGAAAGGGGGCGGCGGTATGCGAGGGAGGCGATCCGAGGCGATCCAGGGCGATCCGGTGGCCGGCGGCGAGGAGACAGAAGGAGATCGCCGGGAGAAAGGAAGGGGGCGATCCCCTTCCATCGGAGACGAAGGACCTGACAGGTGGGCTCCACCTGTCAGTGGGCGAACGCGAGCGCACAGAGGCTGACGCGTGGGGCCAGGTGGGGCGCGGGCGGGAGGAGAGAGGGGAGGCGAGCGCCGACAGGCGGGACCCACGGGTCAGTGAGGGAGTGGCGATGGGCTGGGCCAAAAAGGCCGTCGGGGAAGGTTTCTGGGTTGAGGCCCGTTAAGCTTTTTAATTCTTTTCTGATTTAAAATAATTCCAGTAATTCATTTATTTGATTAAGGGTTGAATCACTGTTGATAAAAATTTGTAAAAATTCCTGAAATTATAACTTGGCCTCTAGTTCATCTCATAAAATTTTCAAGTCCAGATTTTGAGTATTTCCCCCTGTTTGGTTTTATTTGGGTTCTTTTGTGATTTTTCTTTAATAATAAATCCAGAAATAATTATAAATAATGTTTTCTTTTTATTTTATTCCTTTTAATTTTTGGGGTGTTACAGTCGATCAGCGATCAAGGCTTGGATTGATGAAGGACTTCGCTACAAGCAAGCATGGTCGGAAGCTTCGAGCAGCCAACCCCCACCAGACCCGAAGGTCTAGTTTATGCTTTCATCTTTTATGAATAAAAAGACTTATTTGGAAATGTTTTTATACTTTCCGACCTTTTATGGATGATCTCGATTAGAGGTTAACGAAGAGCTTCGCCTGCTATGGGCTACCTTCGAAACTTTAAGACCTCACAAACGCCCTCGATTTTCAATTCCTCGAGAATGCTCCGGTGTAATTGCACCTAAAATATGCAAAGATATATTATCTTACATTAAAGAGGAGGAAAAAGAAGTTAACTTGGAATCATCTTCTGAAGACATTGAATGGTCCGAAGAAGAAAATACTGCTGAAGAACAAACAAAGAAAAACCTTGAATAACTTCGAAGCTGGGAAAGAAGCCTCGTCCGACTTCGAACTTGGACTGAACTTCAGCAGGAACAAAAGGATTTCCGAGCTTCGAAAGGAGGGAGAAGAGTTAAATGTAAAGTTATTAAAACTCCCGGCTCCGGAACTAGTCACTCTAGCTTTAGCGGTAGTTCTAGGGATCTAAGAGGTCTTCGTTTCCTTCTTTGTATAGATACAAACTTTTCATGATGTAATGTAATTTGTTTGAATGATAAAGATTAAAGTTTAAATATTGTCTCCCTACTTCCCAGCCCCTCTTCGGGTGTAAGCCACTTCGAAATTCATCGAAGGTGGTTACGGGCATCGAAAATAACTTTAGTTAGGAGTACAATTTTGGCGGCTCAAAGCCCCTTAACAACTCAGAGATTGATTAAAATCGCAAAAAATGTCTTCACCTACTTGGGGTCTGAAAACTGGTAACTTAGTACCTTTTTGTTTGAATGTAGTCACTTCGCACTCTTTTTTAGGATACCTTAGCATCCAAAACAATTGGTCGCTTTGGACTCTTTTTACAGACGTTCTAAGATATTATCTCAAAGTCTGTTTTGTTTGGCCTCCTTCGGCTCTTTTTGCTAATGCTATCAAACCAGTGGTTTGGAATTCGCATAGTGGTCTCCTTGGTCTCTTTTTACGGATGCTTTCAAGCCGAAGCCTTGAATCCGTATCATTTGGTCTCCTTGGACTCTTTTTATGGATGCTTTCAAGCTGGTGGCTTGGAATCCGTTTTTCTATGACTTTCTCATCTCGTCGGAAGCTTCGAACTAGTTGTTCAAAGTCTGCAAAATTGGTTCAAATGAATGACACTTCCCTCACAACCAACTTCATTCCTCCAGTGCGTCCACTAGAAGTATGAAGTGTTTGAGAGGTAGGCATTATTTGAACCATGAGCTTTATTTATTCAGAAGGTGTTTACAGATGATTACAAGGAGCCCCTATGCGAAATATCGCTTTAAGTGCTCCGCATGCCACGCATGCTTTAACTCTTCGCCTTCTAAATTATCTAGTTTAAAAGAACAAGGGCGTCTTGAACGCAGAATGATATATGGACCTTCCCACTTATTTCCTAATTTCCCTGGTGCTATGATGCTTCGCAAAACTAAGTGACCTGGCTTAAGTCCATTAAGCTTATCTTTCAGGTCATACCAAGTCTTCGTTTGCTGTTGATATTTCGACAAATTAGCCTTGTCTATTCTATAAAATAAAGCGAAGCTTGCCTTTCTCCTATTTCAGGTTCGATGGTGCGAAGAGATCCTCCTTTAATCTCTGTCAGTGTCATAGCTTCATCTCTGAATAATAATCTGAAAGGAGTAAAACCTGTGTACCTTGTTTGAGTGGTCCGAATGGACCATAAAATCTTCAGGAGCTCTTTCGTCCACAACCCCTTTGCTAACCCTACTATTCTTCGATTCAACACTGATAGAATATTACCATTAGCCCTTTCGACAGCTCCGTTAGATAGAGGATGGCCCACAGCAGCAAAACATATTTGTATGCCAAGATCATCGCAAAACTTCTTGAAGAGCTCAGCATCAAACTATGTCCCATTGTCGACTGTGAGCTATCGAGGCACTCCGAATCTGCATATAATATTCTTCTAGAAGAACTTTTGTACATTATTCGAAGTGATAGCTATGAGGGGTTCTGCTTCGACCCACTTGGAAAAATACTCAATTGCTACCACTGCGAATTTCAGATTTCCTTTTGCTACTGGGAAGGGGCCAATGAGATCCATGCCCCATCTGGCCATGGGCCAAACTGGAGCAATGACTTGAAGAGTTGTTGGTAGACGATGACTTCGTATTCCCATCCATGGACAACCTTGTCAAGTGCAGACTAAACTCTCTGCAACAGCTACTATTGTAGGCCAATAAAACCCCCGGCGAAGTGTTTTTCCTGATAAAGCCCGGGGGGCCAAATGGCTACCACAGAGGCCTTCATGAATTTCTCGGAGTGTCTCTTGACCTTCGGCTAGAGATATACATCGGAGTAGGGAGGAACATACTCTGGCCTTGTAAAGAATACCATTGATTACATGATAATTTCGAACTCTTAGCTTCAGCCTCGAGAGTTGTGGTCCTTCAGGCAAATTTTCTTCACCTTATAATAACTCCATGATTGAACTCTGCCAGTCGGTGCTTGGAATGCAAAGAACCTCCATAGGAGGAATTTGTGGCAAGGAAGGCGAAGTCAGCTCTTCGTAAAAGGCTCTTTCTGGAATGTCCATAGCTCCGGCTGCAGCTTTTGCTAAGGTATCAGCTTTCATATTTTCAGCTCTTGGTATACTTCAGATGGAAATCCCTTTGAATGCTTCTTCGATCTTATGGATCTCTTACAAATATTTTGCAAGCTACAGATGATGGACTTGAAAACTTTTATCAACCTGCCCTACTAAAATTTGAGAGTTTGTTTTAATAATAACTCTTGCAGCACCCAAAGCACGTGCTTTTCGAAGTCCTAACAAAATTGCTTCATACTCTCCTATATTATTGGTGGACTTAAAGTTGAGCCTTGCGGAGTACATTGCTCTTTGCCCTGAAGGCGAAATTATTACTGCTCCGATGGCAACTCCAGACGCTTGAAAAGCTCCATCGGAGTATATGGTCCAAATTCCTTCATTTGATTTCTCCGAAGACCATATTGCAGATGGAGTCCACTCTGCCACAAAATCTGCCACCACTTGCGACTTGATTGTTGTCCTTGCTATGAAGGAGATGATGAAGGGTGCTAGTTCAACAACCCATTTTCCAATTCTCCCCGTAGAATCTTTACTTCAGAGCATATCTTCCAAAGGATACGAAGTTGGTACAATTACATTATGTGCTAGAAAATAATGTCGTAATTTCCTTGAAGCCATTATCAGAGCATACGTGAACTTATCAAGCTCGGAATATCTTATTTTTGCTCCAGTTAAGGCTTCGGATACAAAATAGACTGGATTCTGCGCCAACTTCCCGTTGAAATCAACTTCTCTGACAAGCACTGCACTGACAGCGGAGCCAGTAGCTGCAAGGTAGAGGAGTAGGGTTTCATTTGCAACGGGCACAATGAGTGTAGCGAGGTTGCTGAGATAATTTTTAATATCATCAAAACTCTTTTGACACTCCGGTGTCCATGCAAAATCTTCGGACCCTTTCAATGCTTTGAAAATAGGGGAGCTTCGTTCTACGGATCTTGCTAGAAATCTGCTAAGTGCTGCTAGACGGCCCGTTAGCTTTTGTACCTGCTTTAAATTTTCCGGCGGAGCCATCCTTTTCAATGCAGTTATTTGAGTAGGGCTAGCTTTGATCCCTCTACTCGAAACTAGATACCCTATCAACTTCCCAGCCTGAGCCCCGAAGATACATTTTTCGGGGTTAAGACGGACTCCACATGCCTGAAAGCTCTCAAATGTTTCTGCTAAATCTAGGCTATGTTGGTGCTTTAAAGCACTCTTTATTACAATATCATCCATATAGGCTTCTACATTGCGACCTATTTGATGACCTAGAGCTTTAGCAATTAACCTCGAAAAAGTTACCCTGACATTTCTTAAGCCAAAAGGCATTCTTACATAGCAGAAGACTACCGAAGGAGTTACAAAGATTTTTCTGATTTCATCTTCGCATTATAACCGGATTTGATGATAGCCAGAATACGCGTCGAGGAAGCTTAATAACTCCGAACCAACAGTGGAATCAACTAATTGATCAATTCACGGCATGGGATAGGGGTCACGTGGGCATGTTTTATTCAAAGATGTAAACTCAATACACATGCGCCACTTCCCGGAGGATTTTTTTCCTGACGAAGACCGGATTGGCTAACCACTCCGTATGAGCTACTTCTCTGATGATCCTGGCCTTCAGCAATACTTCCACTTCTACTATAGCAAGGATGGCCCTTTCTACGGATAACTTCCAAAGTCCTTGTCGAACAGGTCAAACCCTCGAGTTCACAAGCAAGCTATGCTCAATGATATCTCGACTAACCCCCGGAATGTCTTCATCAGACCAAGGAAATACATCCAAATTTTCTTCAACTACTCTTTCTAACGAAGTAGCGATTTCTGGAGGCAAATCTTTGCCGAACTGAAAAGTATAGTCTTTGTCGTCTTTTACAATAACCTTCGTTATGATTTCTCCATCGGGGCTGGGTCTTGGGAAGGATTTTTTTGAAGATTCGCCTAAAGCAGAGATATCCTCCGAATTGCCTTCTACATTATTCACTTATCTCGGATCGAGAGGGGGGCCATGACCATATTCTACTCTTCGCACAATGGCTTGATCTCCGAAGACAGTGAGTACTCCCGCTTGCGTGGGCATCTTCATACATAAATAGTTATGATGCGCCACGGCTCCGAACTGATTTAACATGCCCCTTCCGAAGATAACATTATATGGATAAGGGGCATCTACACCATCGAAGATTACTTCCTCCGTCCTTGTCAAGAGCCCCTCTCCGAAAGTAACCTCTAGACCTATCTGGCTGAGGGCATCAAGAGGAGGTCCTGTGAAGCCTTGCAGGGGACGAGCTGGGGGGAGGAGATGTTTTCTGGAGATAGAGAGCTGATCGAAGGCTTAAACAAAGATGATATCTATTGAACTCCCTCCGTCAATTAGCACTCTTCGGACTTCAGTCCCTGCTATATCGGCAGTAATAACAAGGGGATTTGCATGTGAAAACTTTATGCCAGCAGCATCATCTGCAGAGAAAGATATCGTCACATGGGACCACTCGGGCATGGTAGCTGCAGACGAAGAAGTTCCAATATGGCAAACTTCCCGGACTTATTCTCTTCGTTGTCTCTTCAACATATTGCCGATGGTCCCTCCTCCAAAAATGGGGAGGACTACTCTTTTGCCTCGATCTTGGCCATCTTCTTGCTTCGGAGGTGGCATAATATTGACCACCATAGGTTGTCTTGCGGGGTCAAAGTTGTCTACACATGTCACGGCCTGCATATGCTCTGGACGTGCCTCGGAAGGGACTCGGTCAGTAGTGCCTCGACCAGAGGTCCTTTCAAGGTACTCGCCTCTTAAAGCGAGTATAGACTTGCACGCATCGGTAGCATGACTCTGATTTTCACCATGAACACAGCAGAAGAAGGCCTGGCCTTTGCCAGCCAGCTTCCCTTGTGTCCTTCAGCCACTGGTTTTGCTTCCTGAAGCTTGTGAATTTCTTAGGGGCAAATTTCTGCGGAGGAGCAATGTTCAGGACATTGGAGCAAGGATGCTTTTTCCCCCGATGCCTGTCATGGTGGACATCGATGTTAGGCCCCTGCGAAGGTGTCAAAGTCTTCACTTGGAGCTTGACTTCTTGCAGGATTGATGGAGTTGAAGCTATTCTTTAGCACCATCCTTCTTCCGACCTAGCATATTCTTCAAAATAGGCCATCAGTTGTGCTACAGAGGATATATGTTTCCGATGAAGTTTATCAAGGAGGCCCGCATGGGTAACTCCCTCTCGGGCTGCATCAACAACGAACGACGTAGACAACCCCCGTATTTCTGACTTCGTATGAGCGAAGCGCTTGAAAAATTGTCTTAAAGTTTCAATAGGTAGCTGCTTCACCTGGAAAAGACTTCCCGTAGACATAGGGGGTACGAAGGTACCTTGAAAGTTACTTATAAACTTTCTCCTTAACTGCTCCCAGGTTCTAATTTATCCCGGCTGCAAGGACCAGAACCAACACAAAGCAACCCCTTCGAGAGCAAGGGGGAAACACTTGGCCATGGTGTCTCGGACTCCTCCACTGGCCTCAATTGCCAAAGCATACGAATGGGAGAACTCCCCCGGATCCTTTTCTCCGGAGTACTTACAGAGCTTCAAAGTTTTAAACTTAGGGTCGAAGCGCACTTTCTGTAACTCAGGATGCAGCGGAGACTCGCTATCGAAGGAAGCGTTCTCTGGGGCTTCGGGATAAAGAAGAGAGTCGTCGTCTTGAGGCACTTCGGGAATGACCAGGGTGGCCTGAAAACGAAGCCTATCTATGGCTTCCTGCCTCCAACTCAGCACTTTAGCTTGGAGATTGGCCATCTGGGTCGCCATGTCACCAAGACTGTCTTCATTTCTTCCGGAAGGATCTTCCGGGTCTTGAGAACTGTACATATCAGTTCGAAGCACAGTCGGAGTTGGACAGACTCTGTCTGGCCAAAGCATAGATGGAGTTGGAGGAGGAACTCCGTATGCTCGAGGAAGAGAATTCCCTTCGGGGGTCTGAGGTGGAAGAACTACTGAAGGTCCTCCGACCTCGACTATATTCGAAGATCTTGCTCCAGAGGTCTGAGGAGACCTCCGAGTAGGACTACCACCTGAGCTTCGCTTAGGAGGCATGGTTCTAAGAAATTGGTAGAGAACGAAGTTTTTTGGACTAGGTTCCCCACGGACGGTGCCAACTATTGGCGTAAAAGATTACGCTAACAGGTTTTCGGAGATTAAGAACTAACAAACGAAGTGTTTGTGAAGTCAACTATTTCAAGCCTCCGAATTGGATAATAGCTCGAAGTAGTTCGAAGTTGTGTATTGAATAACTGAGTATTCGATTCTTATTACACGGTAAGTAGGGGGTATTTATAGGTAAAAATATTAAGGAAAAGACCATTTTACCCCTTAATTACAACCAACATAGTGGAAACTATTCGGTCCCCCTAATAGGGTTAAAATGGTAAAAGAATAATCTAATCAGAAAGAAGATAAGTCTTCCATCCTCGCTGGCAGATAAGCTCTCTGTAGATTCAACCTTCGAAGTCATACTCCGAATAGAAGTCCACATGGATTCTTTGATCTTGATCATGTACTTAGCCGGAGTTAATACTAGAACTTCGGTTTAGTAGATTGGCTTTGGCTTATGGCTATAGAGACCTTGAGGATGAGGTATTTTCCCCCAACACACGGCTTGACCATTGGCCTGAGCATAGTACGGTGAAGAGTTTACCAACGTAATACCATAAAGTTCGGCGAAGTCTCTCACTTCTTTGGAAATAAATGAACTACCTTTATCTGTAGTGAGAGTCTAGGGAATACCGAATCTATGTATAATGTGCTTCAAGATAAAATCAAGTACCTTGTTGTGAGTCATATTCTTGAGAGGCACGGCTTCGGTCCATTTGGTGAAGTAGTCTATCGCCATCAACACGAACCGATGCCCTTTTGAAGAAGGAGGATGGATCTGGCCGATGAAGTCTAAACCCCAACCTTCGGTCCATGGCTTGATAATAGAGTCAGCAATGAAGCTGGAGCTAGTTGAATATTGTCAAACTTCTGGCATGCTTCGCACCCTCTATAATATCTAAAACAATCCTTAGTCATAGTCGGCCAGTAGAAACCTGCTCTTTTTAGCATCCTACTAATTTTCTAGGCCAACTGATGAGTGCCACAAAGCCCTTCATGGACTTCTCCCGTAGCTACCTGGGATTATTCATCGTATAAACACCTTAAAAATACTCCATCAATAGTTCGGCGATATAGTACATCATCTAGCAATACAAATTTAAATGTTTGTCGCCGAACTTTCTGATCAACCCTTTGACTAGGGTTTCTTAAATACTGGACGATTGGAATTCTCCAATCGCTCTTATGGACCTCCAGAGGGTTTGTTGAATCCTTTCCTAGAGTGATGTCTAAGCTGCTGATTTTGGAGTGCCTCCCAGGCCATTCCCACTTCTACCGAAGCCTAACTAGGTCAGTTGTGCGGAGTTGATCAGGCCAAAGCTTTCTGCTGTAGGGCTTTGGCTCTCGAAGACCTTTGCTGTCTAGCAGGCTTCGGCAGATGGATTGTCCCAGCGAGAGGGCTCTGGCACATGACATCCTCCGGTGGCCGGAGGGTATGACCCATAGGGTTCGGTAGACCTCGTGCCTCCCTAAAGCTTCTGGCTTTGGTAGTAAGACCAAACATTGGCTTTTCATGTACATAAAATTTCCCTCTCCTTACTTGATAGCTAGATGCTTACTGAACCAAATCATTTGCAATGGAATTGGCTTCTCTTAACACGTGAGAGATTTTGAAGTCGTCAAAAGTAGTAATCATGTCTAAACATTTATCCAAGTAACTATTTAGCAAGCCATTAAAACACTGAGCACTCTTAGCGACTTGTTGCACTACTAATAAAGAATCACCATACGCATGGACATGTTTAGCACCTATAGATTCTAGCAATTCAAGTCCTAGTAATAAGGGTTCATATTCAACATGGCTATTAGTAGAGGGAGATTCTAAACGGGCCGTGGTCTCAAAGTGCGCATGATTATGTGATATGAGAACCACTCCAATACCTTGGCCACTCTTGCAAGCCGAACCATCAAAATAAAGTTTCCATGGTACTACTTCAATTAGAGCAACATTGTCACTCTAACTTACATCTATGTGGTGATCAACTTTGAAATTAGCGACAATTTGGCCTTTCATATCTCTTAGAGGTTCATAGGCCAAATCATACTCAATCAAAGCGTAAGCCTACTTTTCGATTCTTCCACTTAGAATCGGCTTTTGCAACATGTATTTTATAACATCGGTTTGGCAAGCAATAATACATGTAGTAGGGAGAAGATAGTGATGTAATTTGGTACATTGGTAGTAAGTGATAAACATAAGCGCTCCACAAACACGTACCTAGTTTCGGCTTCCAATAGATGACGTCTCAAGAATGTGATGATGTACTCTTTTCCTTCAACCTCCTAGGTTAGCACGACCCCTATCACGCTATCTTTGGTGGCAATGTATAACCGAAACAGAATTCCGGCTTTTGGTGCTCTCACCACGAGTGGTGACGATAAGCACTCTTTAATTTTTACAAAGGCGCTTTGCTAACTTGCCCCCCAAATCAACTTGACTTCATTATTTAACCAGAGTATGGGGACAAAGGCGTCAATTTTGCCAGACAAGTTAGATATAAAGCAACGCAAATAATTCATCTTGCCTAGCAACTTTTGCACATCTTTCTTGCATGTCGGCGCTGCAAAGTTTCTAATCTTCTCAAGCCTATTAGGATCAATTTCTATACCTCTTTCGTGAATCATGAATCCTAAGAACTTGCCCGCCGACACGCCAAAAGCACATTTAAGTGAGTTCATTTTCAAGCCATAATATCGCATCCTATAAAAAGCAATCTTCAAATCGACTAAATGGTTTCCCATAGCGTCTGATTTGACTAGAACATCATCTATGTAAACTTCTATCATTACTCCTAACAAGTCTTGAAAGATCAAGTTAATAGAACGTTGATATGTAGCACCAGCATTCTTTAAACCAAAAGTAATAACGACCCATTCGAACAAGCCGACAAAACCAGGGCATCGAAAGGCTATCTTGTAGACGTCCTCTTCGGCCATAAAGATTTGATTATAATCAGCATTGCCATCAAGAAAACTTAGTACCTTCTGTCCTGAAGCAACGCTGATTAGCATGTCGGCTACCGGCATGGGGTACTCATCCTTCAGAGTGGCCTTGTTCAGATCCCTGAAATCAATACAAACTCGTATTTTGCCGCTCCCCTTCTTTTCTGCAACCACAATGTTAACAACCCATTCAGCATACCTGCATGGCCTAATAAACTCAGCTTTGAGCAACCACTCCACTTCTTCTTTAACTCGGTCATAGACGGCCGAATTAAAGCGGCGAGGTGGCTGTTTATAAGGCCTAAATCCTAATTTGATAGGTAGCCGATGCTCCACGAGCTCGTGGCTTAATCTATGCATCTCGCTATACTCCCATGCGAAACAATCGACATACGACCAAAGCAACTTGATTAATTCAGCCTTTTCATCAGGTTGTAAATGCTGGTTTACAAAAGTCAGCCTTGGGATGTTACCATCACCTATGTCAATTTTTTCTAAAGGATCGGCCAATGCAAAACCTTGTCCTAATTTCTCTACTTCGCTAAAGTCTTCGATGGCCTCGGCAATACCATCTTTAGTAGACCGATATTGCTCTACACGAGACTTTAGCAAATCTATATTACTTTTTCTAGACATGACTACTAATTTAGAAACAGCCGTTCTACACCAGCCGGCTTTACAGACACTGGTACGAAACATCCTCTAGACACGCTAACAAAGTCGTAATCTAAAAGATCCCTACCTGATAGACATTCTACTTTATTGTGGATGGCATCCATGGACACATCAGCCAACGCTACCTAGGCCGAAATATAAATGAATATGACCTCTACCTCATCGCCGTCCCACTGAATTAGGCATTGGTGCAAAGTAGAAGGAATGCAGCAGTTTGCGTGAATCCAGTCACATCTGAGCAGCACACTGTAGTTATCTTACATGTCGACGATGAAGAATGCCGTCGGCAATGTCTTGTTTCCTATTGTCAACTCCGTGGAGAGCACGCCTTTGGCCTCAGAACTCTCACTGTTGAAGCCGTTGAGCATCAAGTTAGTTTTCTTCAGGTCCTCCTCATCCCTGCCAAGTTTCTTCAATAGCGAGTAAGGCATTAGGTTGACAGTGGCACCACCTTCAACAAGCATCCTGGAGATCGACTTCCCGTCAATGTGACCTCTGATGTAGAGAGGCTTTAGATGGCAAGCCATATCTTCGGGTTTCTCAAAAATAGCATTGCATGGGCTGAGGTTCAACTGAGCGACCTCGGCCTCATCCTGTGGTAGGGCGAACTCGGCGGGCAGCATGACGACATTGATGTCCATCGCCTGAGGTGCGGGTCCCTCAGAGACGGATAAGTAGTCATCGTTGAGCATGTCGTCGTTGTCGTCGCTCGGACTAGGAGCTGGGTTGGTTATCTCAACCGGCTTGATCCTCCATACCTGTCTCATTGTTGGCCAAGGGTGGATTTCGTCAAAGATGGTGTCTCGCTCATCCTCGGCTTCCTTCTCACGCATCTCCTGTGCACATAGGCATTGCAGATGCCTTTTCTATGATTTGGATATAACTAGAGGTGCCCAAGATGGCTGTGGCTTGGTACCAGGTGCCACCACCTTGTTCCTATTATTTTTGGCCGAAGGGGTACTACCCAGACCGACCTCGCATGTTTCTTAATCGGAGGGGCCTTCGTTGTGGACCCTGCCAATCGGACCGGCCTCGTTTGGCCGATCGGACCAAGCTTCAGCGCTGGCTTCAGCTGGAGTAGGGGACTTACCTCTATCAGGCTTCATCGAAGGGGCCTTCGGGATTGGGACTTCCTAAGTCCCTATTCTAACTGTCATAACATCGGACTCCCTATCCTTTTCCTCTTCGCATTCATATCCCTTGGCTTCGTCCTACGACAGTCAATTCGGAGGTAGTACGGATAGCCTGCGGACGATACCCCCTCCGCTGCATAGTATGGGTGTTTCTTTAGCTCGTCGGCAGATGGAATGACTTGGCCTTTAGGCAACCTGAGAAGCTGGTTCTTCAAGAGGAAATCAAATATTTTATCACACTTATTTATATCAAACGAATATTTCACCTCGCTAAGCTGATTCTTGGCGGGAGATGACCATAACTCAGAGCAAGTAATAGGCTTGCGCTTAGTGTTCCAAACCCATTCGGCTGCTTACATGTCAGCTGAATCTTCTTCTTCCTCTGATTCTTCGTGGACCTTCCTAGACCAGAGCCTGTTGTAAGACTTGTCTAACTTCTAAAAAGTGCTGGTTGTCTAATCTCTCTTTAATTTCAGGACGCAACCCGCTAAAAGCTAGATCCACCAAATCCCTTGCCAAAATATTAAGACTAAAACACCGATTTCTAGTATCTCGAGAGCGCTTGATATACTCGGAGATGCTCTCGCTAGATTTCTATCTAACCGATGTCAAGTGTGAAAGCCTAAGTTTTGTCTCACCTATGTCAAAGTAGTCGTGGAATTTTTGCTCTAATTCAGCCCACGTTTGGATAGAGTTCGGCGGGAGCGCCAAAAACCAAGTGAAAGTGGTGCCGGATAGTGAGAGAGAAAATAGTCTACGTTTTAAAGCGTCCGATCCATTAGCTTCTCCACACTATGCTAGAAACTTGCTGACATGCTCTAGTGTGGTTTTTTTACCATCACCGTCGAACTTGGTGAATTCAGGGACCCTATATCCGTGAGGGTAAGGTATCGTGTCGAAATGATCGGGGTAAGGCATATGGTGTACCCTAGCTTGACCCCTATGTACGAAGCCGGTGCACTCCATGAACAGTGCATGAATCCGCTCCTCAATGTCATCCTGGGCCACTGCCTGCGCGCGTCTCTCATGTGGTGGTGTGACACGCGGAGGTATGTCAGTGTGCCAGCCGTGAGGTTCTTCTTCATGTGCTAACTCGGGATGTATGACGTGTTCGGGCCTATGCGCTTGTGCATGCGGTGCGGGAAGTGTGGGTAAGACTGGCGCCGGTGTAGGTGGAGGCGGTGCTAGTTTGGCCGTATGCACGGTGACTGGTCTCGGCCATGGATATCGAGGCTGGAGACATAATGGCTTGGCCAGTACTACCGTCAGTTCTGTTGTAAATGTGATTTACCAAAGGTATTCTAGCAATAGGAGCTGGAGGTACGGCCTCGGTAAAGCCGAACCTTCTAAGTGTCGCCTCTACTTGAGAGCTAACTGCCGAATCTAAACGGTTAGCTAGCGAAGCGCTAACGGCTTGGTCTATTGATGCGGCTATCTTTTGCTCAATCTCTAAAGTAGATAAACAAGGTGATACTGGAGTTACCTAGATCCGAGCGAGCTCAGGGACATTGACGTCACACTTGATGAAGCCCCCGCGTGTCTTGACATAGCTCCCAAGCACGAGGTCTTGGAGTGCCTTCATTTTTGCCTCAATTTCTGCTCGGTCTTCTGCGGGAATATCTTCAAGGGTATGCGTCATGATATTGCACTTGTCGATATCTGCGCCTCCCATTGATCCATCGGCGATGTAGACGTAGTAGTTGTCATAGACGTACCGGCGGCCGATGTAGATGTACTTGTCATGTTGGCGTAGCCTTCCCCAGCGGAGTCACCAAAAAGTGTTTTGACATGAAAACATGCCTCTGCACTTGGGTCAGTTCGACGATCCAAAAGTGTGCGGATACTTAGGGACAAGCCCAAGCGTAACACAACACCGACGTCGCGTTCCGACTACCCTTAACCTTGGTAAGGGGGGTGGAGTCTCCAGGTAATCAGATCACATAGAAATAATCCAATTAGCCGAAAAGAAATATATTAAACAGAATAAATCAGCAAGCCGAGCGGAGCCTGACTGATTCGATGTATATAGTGCAAAGGGTATCGCCAAAGGGTACCTTCGGCATCTAATGCGAAGAGTCCCACCGAAGGGTACCTTCGGCATTCGGACTGATCTGGCCGAAGGCGGGCTCCGAACAGATCTCGACGTGACAATCACCTCTGAACAACGGGGTTCGGCATGAAGTCTCCAACACAATAAAATAACTCAAATGCAGCGCGCTGGCGTGACTTCATCTGAAGCGAGGTATGAACGTAGTGAAGCCTGTCGTGACGAAGCCTGTTGCGAAGCGTGCTGGCGTGTGGGACTTGGTCAAACTGACAATAGCGTGACGGTCTGGCACAAGTGGTCGAAGTAGTATTTCCGCCGAGGGATATTCTGGCAGCCTTTGAAACCAGTCTCCTAGCTCCGGACACCTCCGGCGAAGTAGCTCCGAGCGTGAAAACCTGCAACAGAACAGATATCAAGTGCCAATTCATCCTGGCGACCGAATTCTGCTAAGTGTTGCACTAGAGAGCGAAGGTAGCAATCTGTTACGCAGATTAGCGGATACTTCATAGGCGAAGTAACAAGGCGATAGAAATCTATTACGTAGATTAACGGATACTTCACAGGCGAAGTAACAAGGTGTTGGCGTAAAAGATTACGCTAACAAGTTCTCTAAGATTAAGAACTAACAAACAAGGAGTTTGTGAAGCGAACTATCTCAAGCCTCCGAATAGGATAATAGCTCGAAGTAGTCCGAAGTTGTGTATTGAATACCTTAGTATTCGATGCCTACTATAGGGTGAGAAAGGGGGTATTTATAGGTAAAAACTCTAAGGAAAAGACCTTTTTACCCCTCAATTACAACCTACATAGTTGAAACTATTCGTTACCCCGAATAGGGCTAAAATAGTAAAATATGTCCGAAGAAGATAGATAAAACAGATGTCCCATCAGTATTGCTGTTTCCCACTGTAGAGACGGAGCCTTCGGAGGGTATCTTCGAATTGGGGTTCGGAGCACTCTTTGGCTTAGAAACTTCATCAACTTGGGGATAAGCTTCTGTCTTAGAACAACATGAGTTGTCTTTGTCTCTTGATCTAGAAGATCCTGGGGATGAAGTATTTTCCCCCAACACAAGGATTACCACTATTCCGAAGTGGCTGGCGGATGGCTTCCAGGCAAACCCATGAAGGTTGTAGAAAAGTAAAGGTAAAAGTAAAGGTACAGTTCAAAGCTAGGGCTTTGTATTAATTTGTGTTTGGGGGTTTAATGACCGTCCTCACCCCTATATTTATAGGGGCTAGTCTTCTAATATCTAAGATTAATATGTTAAGATTTAGCCTAATCATGTGTAGGGATAAAATTAGCTAGAATCAGACTCAAACTCTATCTATGGAATCCTGCTCGAAGTGGGCCTTCGGCAAGGCCAGCTTCGGCGAGGCAGCCCTCTAAAGGACTTTGGGACGAAGCTAGCAGGCTTGCCGGAAGCTTCTGAAGCCCATAGTTTCAATGGGCCTTCGGCCCTGTAGGGCTTCGGCCCGACGCAGGACATGTGTATTTTTGGCCCAAATTACCAAAATTAATATTTTGACAATCTTAACTATTTGATGCCATTTTTTGCTATCAACAGTTTTTGGATCTATTTTTTCTGAGTCATCCGGTTCTTCTCATTGCCTTGTTGCACATTCGACTTATAAGCTTTGGAAGTGGCATAGGATACTAGGGCATATGAGATTTTAGTTGCTCGCTCGTTTGAGTGTCGTAAGTCTGATCCGAGGATTGCCCAAGCTCAAGTTTGAGAAGAATTTAGTTTGCGCTCCTCGTCCATATGGGAAAATGATTGCCACCTCACACTCACCAGTTACTATAGTGATGACTGAACAACCCGGAGAGCTTCTCCATATTGACACTAAAGGTCCGTCCCGGGTTAGTTCTTTAGGTGGTAAATGGTATGTTTTGGTTATTGTCGATCATTTCTCTCGCTACTTTTCGGTCTTCTTTTTAGCTAGCAAGGATGATGTGTTTTCACACTTTTGGAGCTTAGCTGTGAGACTTTTTACTGAACTCCCTGGTGCATTAAAATTTATTCGAAGTGATAATGGCACTGAGTTCAAAAATAGTCTATTTGTTTACTTTTGCATGGAGCATGGCATAGAACATCAATTCTCTGCTCCGTGGGTTCCTCAACAGAATGGTGTTGTTGAGAGAAAGAACCGCACTTTGATTGAGATGGCTAGGACGATGCTCGATGAGCACATGACTTCTAGAAAGTTTTGGGCTGAGGCTATGAACAGTGCTTGTTACATCTCAAACCAAATTTTCATGCGCTCAATTTTGAATTTGACGAATTATGAGCTGCGTTTTGGGAGACAGCCTAAAGTTACTCATCTTCGAGTATTTGGCTTTCGATGCTTTATCCCAAAACGTGGTAACTTGGATAAATTTGAGTCGCTTTCTTCTGATGGAATCTTTTTGGGTTATACTACTGATGGACACTCATATCGTGTTTTTAATTTAGAAACTA
This sequence comes from Zizania palustris, assembly GCA_019279435.1. Taxonomy (NCBI): domain Eukaryota; kingdom Viridiplantae; phylum Streptophyta; class Magnoliopsida; order Poales; family Poaceae; genus Zizania; species Zizania palustris. The sequence goes on from JAAALK010000079.1 coordinate 10,940,343, forward strand.
ACACTGTCATTGAGTCATGTGATGTGACTTTTGATGAGTCAACCCCCTCTGTTAGCTCTTCTTTTGAACAGGCAAATGAACATGATATGGAGCAGACCATATTCAAAGACGAAGATCCCAGAGATTTCGTGGGCGAACCCCTACTACCCTCAACATCAGCCCCCAAAGCTGATCCCGCTTCGATCACTTCGGCAAGAGGCCCCGAAGCTACTACCTCGACATCGGTCATCCTTGATCATTCACCGGCACAAGTCGAGTGGGACACTGCATCCCTTCGTGAGGCTTCTCATCACATTCAAAGGATGCATCCTCCTGAGCAAATCATTGGTGAGCTTGATCAAAGGGTAACACGTTCTCATGCTCATTTCATTGATTCTGCTTTTGTTGTTTCTTTTGAGCCCTTAGATGTGAGTCATGCACTTTCTAATTCTAGTTGGATCAATGCCATGAATGAAGAACTTGGAAATTTTGAGAGAAACCAAGTCTGGACTTTAGTTGATCCTCCACCTAATGTTCATTTTATTGGAACTAAATGGATTTTCAAAAACAAACAAGGGGAGGATGGGTCTGTAGTTAGAAACAAAGCTAGACTTATGGCTCAGGGTTATTCTCAGTTAGAAGGGATTGTTTTTACTGAAACTTTTGCACCTGTAGCTCGTCTTGAGGGCATTACAATTCTACATGCATTTGCGGCATCCTGTGGTTTCAAACTTTTCCAAATGGATGTCAAAAGTTTTTTTCTTAATGTCTTCATAGGCGAAGATGTTTATGTAAAACAATCCCCCGGTTTTGAAAATCCCAAATATCCACATAAAGTCCATAAACTTTATAAGGCTCTTTATGGACTTAAGTAGGCCCCTCGGGCTTGGTATGATAGACTTAAATCTTTTCTGCTTGAGCGAGGATATTTGATGGGTTCAGTAGATAAAACATTTTTTACTCTCAATCATGGCAAAGAGTTCCTTCTAATTCAGATATATGTTGACGATATCATCATTGGTGGCTCTTCTCATGCTTTGGTTGCTGAGTTTACAGATGCCATGAGCAGGGAGTACGAAATATCCATGATGGGCGAACTCACATTTTACCTTTGTTTGCAAATCAAGCAAAGCAAACAAGGTACCATCGTCCACCAGACAAAGTACACCAAGGACCTGCTCAAAATGTTTAACATGGCTGATGTTGGCGCAAAAGATTACGCTAACAGGTTCTTTGAGAATAGGTGTATTGGAATAGCTCAGTCTCTTCTTCTCTATTACAGGGTAAAGAGGGGGGGTATTTATAGGCAAAAACGTCTAAGGAAAAGACCTATTTACCCCTTGATTACAACCGACATAGTGGAAACTATTCGGTACCCTAAACAGGGTTAAAATGGTAAAATCTGACCAAAGCAAGTAGATTAGCCAAACATCTTATCAATCCTGTCGTTTGGCTCCGAAGCCTCATATCGTGCGGAGGGTTCCTTCGGACTATGGATCGAAGAACCCTTTGGCTTCACGACTCCTTCGCCTTCGAGCATGAACTTATCAGCTCTGAAGCTGATAAGTCCTTTTGAACTGTTAATCTCTAAGTCCTGAAAGTGAAGCATTTTCCCCCAATAGTAGCCCCTCGAATACGCCTCTCCGAATTTGACCTGTATAGAAGGAAGGCAGTATACGCAAGGAGCATTTTCATATTCTGAGACTTAGAGAAAATTGAACACATTACAGTTTTTCGGAGGATCTCTGATCTGAGGCATTCGGACCACGGCTTCGAGCCCCAAACCACCGTGTGAACACTTCGTGGGAAAGAGAAACGTTACGAAGCTCAAACGTCATTAAGAGCCATTTGATTATAACTGTTACTACGCAAATAGCCGTTACATTCTATAAAAGGTAACGGTCGAAATTTATGGCGAACTCACACCGTTCCGCTCCCTGGGCCCACCTGCCAGCGACCGAAGTCGAACCTATAGTGTGAATGCAATTGAAGCACAAACACTAGCGGACGGTTATAAAAAGGGGATTGGAATTTACTCGGAACTTTTTACCGTGCCTAGCATCCGCATTCACTTTCTTCAACCTCCAATCCTCACAACTTCCTGAGCCACCAATCCATGGCAAGAACTAGCCATACCATGCCAACGGCGGTGGGCACTCTGGCGCAGAGGCAAGCGTGGGCGGCTTCGGCCGTAGCGGCAATGGTGGGAGCTCCGGGCGACGCCTGGCCCAAGAACCCCCGGGAGCTCCGCCCACCATCCAAGAAGAAAATCCCCCAGAGCTTCCTCATCGGCCAATCCACAAGCACCGCAGAGTCCATCAAAGAGGTCGTGGAAGGGAAGCTGGGGACCGGAATGAGGACTCGAGTCACCGGGTCGGAATCAACCCCGCGGCCACGGAGCGGAGAGGTCGTGGTCTTCGAGGCCTTCTTCGAGGCAGGCCTGGGGCTTCCGGCCATCGACTTCTTAGAAGAGGTATTGGATATGTTCCACATCACTCTGCCCTAGCTGTCTCCCAATGCCATCGCCCGCCTGGCTGCCTTCGAATGGGCGCTTCGGGCCGAAGGGTGCGATGGGCGATCGGAGGTCTTCGCCGCCACCCACGAAGCCATCTGCCAGCCAAAGCCGCAAGATGGCCTCGGGGACACTAAAGTGATAACATCCTTCGGCAGTGTCAACTTCCAGCTGTGGAGGGAGCACGCCCAACACTTTCCACCAAAGGCCATCAACGACCGATGGTACACCAACTGGATCCTTCGGTGGTTCTACACTGAAGTCGGAGAGGACTCCCCTCTCGCTGGACCCCTTCAGGAGATCTGGTTCTAGAAGGAGGCGGAGGTTACTCCGAACCCTAGCCTGCTCTCAACGCGACTAGGGCTACTGACTTCGGTGGCTAGCCGCATGAGCATGCGTGACCTTGCCGAAGAGTTCATTGCTCTTTGGATTCCACCCCTCGGGGTCAACTGGCCGATAGTGTTTCAACAAGCTTCGGAGGGTGAGCTCCGAACTCTACGTAAGACTTCGACTCCTGCTATAATATGTTAGATGATGAAAATAACATACTTATAATATGTTACCCTTTTTTCAGCGGCTCCACTGGTGTTAGCTTTGGAGCAGATAGCTCGGGCCACCGAACGGGTTCTCGGAGCCCCTACGGTGGCTGAAAGGCAGAAGAGGTTGGAGCTAGTGGGGAGCTAGGAGCGCTCCAACAGAGTGTGGGGAGCCCTCAGGATGGTGCCCCCTCCTCTGCCAGATTTTAACCCGGTCGGAGCGGCCCCTCGGAAGAGGAAAGCCGCCGTCGATCCCCCGAAAAAGGTCGGCAAGACCCCCACCAAGAAGAAGAAAGTGGTGAAAATTCCTCCTCAACTGACCTCGGCTTCGTCTGCTTCATCCTTGGGCATTCGGAGCTCAGCTTCAGAGGAGTCTGGGAGCAAGGGCTCCGACACCCAATTGGCGGAGCACTTCGATAACTACCTCCCGGAGGGTGACGAGGACGCAGAAAGGGTCCCAACCGAAGCTTCTGCTCGAGAGGCTGCGGAGGTAGACACGGCACATACTCCTACGCCCGTTATCTTGTGCTTGGAGCCGCATGCCGTTGCCCCCAACTCACCCGTAGCTGGAGTGATCATGGAAGAGGTTGAGGCTCCAATGACAAACACACTAGAGAGGACTTCGGGGGATGACCTTGACGAGATTCTCCGGATGTACGAAATCCTGGAGGACCCGACAATTTTACCTCACGGTGCCTCCAAAGGTACCCTTCGAATCTATTGCCTTGGTCGATTCCTGCACAATTTTACTTGTAAATGTTCACCAAATACCTTGATGTTGTAGGTACATCGAAGGGCGACGAAGCCCCGACGGCACACGAAGCTCTAGCTTCTTCTGAAGTTGTGGTTCCGATGGACACTTCGACTCCACTAGACAACCCGGCCCTGGTGGCAGGGGCCCTTTCCGCCGACGTGGCTCCGGTGGTCGAGGCCATACCTGCTGATGTGGCTCCGGTGGTTGGGGCCATTCCTGCCGACGCGGCTCCAGCCGAAGGGGTAGCCACCGAAGGAAGAGCTGTCTCTGTCAGAGTCGAGCCACCTGTCTTCGTGCCGGGGAGGGGCAAAAGCATGTCAAGCCTCGGACTCCCTCCTGGCCCAACGACGACACCCTCTTCCAACGAGCCTTCAACAAGAAACTCGGAGGAAGAGGCCATGGCAGATGATCGCCAAGCTTTGTCTTGGCTTCCTCTGCTGGCTCCATTTCTGGAGCAACGGACGGGCCTCCGGGCGCTCCTGGAGCCTTTGGCGGAGAAAAGCCAGGACATTGCCAACTCTGACTTGGTCTTTGTTTTGAGCGAAGCCAGGGCCTCGGGGCTCAACATGGCCCTAGAAAGGGCTGCCCTTCAGGTATAAAAAGTACTGCAAATATTTTCAATTAGTAAATGAAAATACCTGGTACTTACTTGTTCCTTTTGCAGCAATTTGTCCTTGCTAGAGCGGCAGCGACTTCCAATGAAGTCGAAACCAATCGACTCAAACGGAAGGTCACCACCCTCCAAGCCACGCTTAAGGGCTCCGAAGAGAGAGCACTTCGGTTGGAGGAAGAAGTCCTCGAAGAACGGAGGGCTAGGGCCGAATCCGACGAAGCCCTCAGACTCGCAAGGCAGGACAGTGACTCACTCTGGACTTCAGCCCAAGATGTTGAAGCTGAGTGCTTGGTGCTCCGGGCGGAGGTTGAGAAGCTCCGGTAGGCGGCGACTACTTCGACCACCCAGCTGGTAGAGCTCCAAGGCTCTCTTAAGCAAGCGATGGCCCAGAAGAGCTCCTTGCTGTCCTAGATGGCCGAAGTGTCTACTACCGCTGCGGGGCTGGAGACGGCATAGAAGAAGAATGCCAATGTAGCAGAACGTACCTTGGATGCCCTTCAGGGTACCTTGGAATATTTTGGCACCATGTGCCCTTCGTCTTCTACTGTGGCCAGCGAGTCCCTCGACCGGAAGCTGAAGAGGATCCAAGTGGCGGCGTCACTGATGATGAGCTCCATTGTCCGGTACGGAGAGATCTCCGAACAGTCCGCCG
>JAAALK010000079.1:10945488-11370403 GCA_019279435.1 Zizania palustris
ACACACCAAAAAAGGCAAAAAGGACTGTCAGCTTCGATCAAAGGCTGGGCAATAGAAGTGAAAGCGCTACAGTACACTGTAGCTACAGCAAAGCATACTACTTGCAACCGCAAGAACTAGTACTCCCACCGGAGAACACTCCCAGCCGAAGAAGCTTCTCTTCAGAATAAATTCGCAGCCGTAGTAAGGCAATAACTCCCCAAACCGAACAAAATCAAGCAATAAATTCACCAGGGACCAAAGCATTAAGCATCCAAGAGATTTGAGTGAAAGTAATGCAAGAACAGGGAGAGGAAGCCCCCTTGGCGGCGCACACAGAGAGAGAAAACGGGAGACAAAGTGACCCAATAGGTGGATTTGATTTCAGCTCAAAAGGGTAGTCCAAACCCTAGGGATTGGGGTGCTATTTATAGGCAGCCCAAACACTAGGAATATTCTACCAGCCCCTTAGGTTTACAGACTCAAAAATACAGAAAAAGACTCTACTGCCCTTAGGTATTTTTACAGACACAACTAACTGACTGTGGGCCTAGAGTAATAAATGACATATCCTGAAGCTATTCTTCTGGACAGTCGGATACAGAATCAACGGTTGTCAGGTTTTAACGCCGAAACTGACAAAGCCTCCACCAGCTTTGCACCAGGTACCCGGATTGGGCCGGCCCGACTCCGCAGGCTCTCTCAGCCCGGCAATCGCTCACCGCCCGTGTACCTGAGTCAGTCCTGGTCAACAGCCCAGTGGGTCTTCTACTGCTTCTGGCCCATGCACCCGGATTTGGCCAGCCCGACTTCGCAGCCTCCTCTGCCCGACAGTCGCTCGCTGCCCGTGTACCTGAGTCACACGCGGCCCATAAAACAGCAGATCTCTTCGTCTCTTCAGTCCTCGTTGACTATCGTTGACAATGACTCATCACTTCTAGAGCCATGAGGCCCACGCTATTCAGCATGGCTCCTCACCGGTTGTCGTCGAAGGTAATCGGATTCGCCCTGAGTCTGGTGCTACTGATAGCCTAGATCCTTGTAGTAGCGAAGTACACGAGAGAAGATACTTGGCTGGAGAGTGCTCCATACCGAATACCCGCTGTCTTCATCATCTTCGCTACTGCTTGGATCATCTTCAACCTTCGCAACAGGGGGACGTCGCCAATCGAAGGTAATGTCCAAGAAGTACCGAAGTATTCCAAGACACCCCGAAGGTTGTCCATGGTCTCTACAGCTACGTTCTCGGAGTTCACCTTGTCTTCAGACAAAATATCCCTTGATGAAGATAGCTTGTCTATCAAAGAAGATAGCCTGGCTGCCTCCATAACCAAGGAGTTCTTCTGACCGAGCAAGTTGTTGGCCTCTTCCATTGACTTCGCCTGCTCCTCCCGGAGCTTGACCAGCTCGGCCCTGTGGCCGCTTGCTCCGTTCGCATTTTTTCTACTTCAGCCCGAAGTACGATTTGTTTGGCTTCGAGCTTCCAATTAGCAGCTTCCAGACCAAGTATGGCTTTCCTTTCCGCTGCAACCATCTCAACCAAGCTGGAAGTTCGAATTTTGAAGCTGTCAAGACTCCCTTGGAGGGCAGTTATCTTCTACTTAAGACGATTGTATTCCTGCTCGTTAGAAACAGCCGCAGCTTGAGCCAAGACTATTTGCTGCGAAGGAAAAAGCAATTTAAGTAAACTATTTACAAGTTGAAACTAACTCTGTTATTGCAGATACTTCGTACCTGGTATGCTGCCTGCTCCAAGGCTACATCTAACTCCCACCCCTTGGCTTCCCGAGTATAGCCATAAAGTCAGTCTCCCCGACTTCGCGATTAGCTCGAGCCAAAGGCTCTAGCAGAGTTCGAAGCCCGGTCCTTCGCTCCAGGAAAGGAGCTAGGAGGGGAGCATTGACAATGCTCTTTGATCATCTTCAGTGGGTGAAGGGCCGGAGCGCAGCGCCGCATCCCCAGAGACATCGGTGGATTGGCCCCCTTCCGTGGATTGGCCTCCGTCGTGGATTCCGACGGGGTTAATCTAGAGTTCGGAGCAGGAAAAGGATCCACTTTGCCTTTACCTTTTCCGGGCCCCATTTTTATAACCTCCTCTGGAATTGACTTCAGAGATGTCGAGGTTTCAGGCGCAGTCTTCGCGGCAGGGGTCATCTCCATGGGGGTTGACCCTGCAAAATCAAAGGTATTATATATTGCATAATTTTGCAGGACACGAAGAGAAAGGTACTCTATTGAGGCTTACCTTCAAAACCCTATCGACGGATGAGTATGGTACTACTCAGAGGCTCGAACGCCCCTTCAAAGTCTTCCTCGGATTCGGAGTTGGGAAACGAAGGATTAGCTACTAGAACCTCTCCCGGAACAGCAGTCATCACTTCGTCCGGAATCGAAGCTTGATCATTTGCTACTTCGACTCCGCCTTCTTTAGTGGTAGGGGCCTCTTAGCTTGGCAGGACATTCGAAGTCCCTACCTGTTCGAGGTTGTCTTGCGCAGTCGGCACGGCCACTGTGTCACCTGTAGCTCGGACTTCAACATCTACCTGCGCCTCTTCATCTCCGGTAACAAGGTCTATAAGGACCCTTTGCATTTATTTGTACCCTTCATCCTCAGATGAATCCGAAGACAAAGTAGCAGACTTGGGAGGGGCCACATATTTTTGTTTATGGGCCAACTTCTTCACGGGAGTATTGGCTGGCACCGAAGTCCCAGCTTCAGGTTTCCTCTTCTTCAGACCAGGCTCAGAAGTGCTCCAGTCCAGAAGAGAAGGAGTGATGACTCCGAGTACGTTCCATACTCAGTTGAATCGCTCCGAAGTGCCTACCAATTTCACCCTCCATTCTTTCTCAGCGAGGGTAGGGGCTCCAACGATCTTTTCCAAAGCCCGTATGACTTGCTCCGAAGTCAATGAGGCTTGTGGAGCTGAAAGATAAGCTTTTATCTGTTATATCTTTTTTTATGAAATTATCATACATGAAAATTTTTGCAGTTTTTGAAGTTACTTGCAGAGCTCGAAGAGATTTTTTGGAATCCACCATCCGGATCCTCTTCAAAGTTAACAGCCAGTTGGCCATCAGAGGCGGAATCTGGAGCACGATGAACTCCTCCATTAAGTCCCGCATGCTCATGCGGCGACTTATTGCTTGTAGAAAATGAAACGAGCTTCGAGCTAGCCGGGGTCTAGATAAACTTCGGCTTCCCTCTAGAAATGTATATCTTGTAGAGGCCCGGCGAAACTGCTATCTACTCCCACATCGGCATAGAACCACCGAAGAATCAAATCTGTGTGTTGACACTGAAACATGCCCCCGCACTTGGGTCAGTCCGGCGATCGAAAAGTGCACGGATACTTAGGGAAGGGCCTAAGCGTGACATAGCACCGACGCCGCGTTCTGACTAACCTTAATAGTGATAAGGGGGATGGAGTCGCCAGGAAACCAGATTACAAGAAATAATCCAATTAGCCGAAAGAAATAGATTAAACGGTGTTGGCGTAAAAGATTACGCTAACAGGTTTCTGAAGATTAGAAACTAACAAACGAACTGTTTGCGAAGGAAACTATTCCAAGCCTCCGAAAGGATAATAACTTAGAATAGTTCGAAAGTGTGTATTGAATAACTTGTATTCGGTCCTCTTTACAGGGTAAAATGGGGGTATTTATAGGCCCAAGCATTAAGGAAAAGACCTTTTACCCCTCTATTACAACCGACATAGTGGAAACTATTCGGTACTCTTAATAGGGCTAAAATGGTAAAAGACTAATCTAATTAGAAAGAAGATAAGTCTTCCATCTTAGCTGGCAAAGAGGTTCCTGGAAGAGTCCATGTTCGAAGATTTACTCCGAACTAGAGCCCATCATCATACTTCGAACTTGACTGGATGCATTTCCGAAATTACATATCGGACATCTTCATCTTAATCACCAGTCTTTATCTTGTTGCTGCGATGATCTTGAAGATGGAATATTTTCCCCCAACAGTAGCCCCTCGAATACGCTTCTACGTTAAATCTGTGATGTTAGGGAAACAATATACACAAGGAAACATATCCATGTGCAAGGATTAGCAGACTTAATACACCTCCAAAATGTATAGAGATGCGAACTCCAAATTTTTTCTAAATGAATTGCATTCGAAGTATTTTAGAATTAACTTGGGAAATCCGAAAGTCTTTTTAGACTTGGAAAAAATAGCCGTTGGCTTTTTCCTTCGGATGGAAGTTACATAATGCGTTAATTCTGGAATAAAGTAACGGTCAAGAATGCGAAATGACATAAGCAAACGGTAAAAAATTGGGGTCTGAGCTATAAATAGAGGGCCCGACCCTTTCTTGTACCTTTCCACCGCTTTCGTGCAAACAGACCAACTCTCGAACCCTAGCCTCCCTTTTTCCTTCAAATCAACCCAAGAGATCTAATGGCAAAAACCAGCTTCAAGGGTCCTAGAACGGCTTCAACCTTGACTCGACAGCAAGTTGCGGCGGCAGCAGCGGCCGCTACATTTGTGGTGACTGCTCCGACACCTCCAGTAATAGCAATGGCGACGGCGGGGGAAAATCCCCAAAATGTTGGCCATCAAGACCTCTGTCCAGCGTCGACAAAATATATGGATCAATCTTATCAGCTAGGGCCTTCAACATGCAGAAGTGAATCACTTGCGGTCGCAGTAGAGGGCAAGATCAGTTCTGGGGTTATGATTCGCAAACCTGGGAAGGAAATCATTCCATCACCGAGACCCAGAGAAGTGGTTGTTTTCGAAGCTTTCATCGAAGCTGGGTTGGGGCTTCCGGCAGTCGACTTTTTAGCGGAGATATTGGACTTGTTTCATGTCACTCTCCCCCAACTCTCTTCGAATGCGGTAGCACGTCTTGCCATCTTCGAATGGGCGCTGCGAGCAGAAGGTTGTGAAGGAAGAGCGGAGATCTTCGCAGCACTACACGGAGCATCATGTCAACCGAAGACCTTCGTAGGCTCCAGAGGTGAAAAGATAGTAGTGGCCTTCGGAAGTATCAACTTCAGACTCCGGGACGAATATGCTCTCCGGTTTCCTGCCAAGGCCATTAATGCTAGATGGTATACTGATTGGATCTTGAGGTGGTTTTACGCCGAAGTTGGGGCGAGCAACCGCCTAGCTGGACCTCTGCAAGAAATCCACTTCCGAAAGGAAGCCTTAGTGCACCCGGATCTAGGACAACTCGAAGCTCGCATGAGCTTGCTCCAAAAAATCAGTCGTCGTTTGAGCATGCGGGACTTAGCCGAAGAATTCCTAGGGCTTCAAATTTCTCCCCAGATGGCCAACTGGCCTATCATCTTCGAGGAAGATTCGGAAGGCGGTCTTCGAAAAATTTCCTCAACTTCGAGTTCTGCAGGTAACTTCGAAAACAACATACTCTATGTATATTTATTCAAAGAATTAACAAACTTAATTCGTTTTTTAGCTTCTTCAGCCCCTATAACTTCGGAACAAATCGTAGGGGCTTCGGAGAAGATTTTGGGCGTTCCAACTCCGACCGAGAAAGAATGGAGAATCAAATTGGTTGGTAGTTGGGAACGATTCAACAGAGTATGGGGGCTGCTAGAAATTGTTCCGCCCTCTCTGATGGATTGGGTACCTTCGGAGAAAGGGCCCAAGAAGAGGAAAGCCGAAGTTGGAACTTCGAGCTACGCCAAGACTCCGGTTAAAAAGATGGCTCGAAGCCAAAAGTTCCCGCGCCTTCAAGCCCAAGAGCTTCAATCTCCGATTCTCAGGAGGATGAAGGTAGGTTGCTCGTGAGGTTGATTGACGAGGATGCAGCCCAAAGAGCTGTACGAATTGACGAAACTGCGAACGTGCCGGAGTCTCAAGAGAATCTTGAGCAAGCGAGGACTCCGGCTGTTCAAGAAGATTTACCTCAGGACGGAGCCCTGTGGATGAGAGTGGAGTCGAAGTCACAGCAGCTTCGATTCCGGGTGAAGCAACAATGGCTGTTCAGGAAAATGCTCTGATAGTCGAAGATTTGACGCTTGATTCTAACGAAGATCTTGCCTTCGATCCGCCAAGCAGTCCAATGCTCACCGCCGCCAAAATGTCGAAGGTAAACTTCGAATAATTCTTTTATCTCTTTTTTTTGCAAAATTATAAAATGTATAATACCTTTGTTTTTACAGAGTCCACTTCCATGGAAGTGGTCTGTCCCAAAGATACAGTTCCTGGACCTTCGACAACTTCGTAGCCAATTCCAGGAGCCACTCAAATGGGGCTTGGAAAAGGCAAAGGGAAGATGGACCCCCTCCCTGCTCCGAGCTCAGGATCAACTCCGTCTGAGTCAACAGACGAGAGCCAATCAACTGAGGGGGGCCAGTCTACTGGGGCTCCGAAGACCACAGCTCAACACTCCGGGCCTTCGCCAAACGAAGATGACAAACAAGCCTTAAGCATGCTCCCCCTTCTAGCTCCTTTCTTGGAGCAAAGAACTGGGCTTCGGACTTTGCTCGAGCCTTTGGATCGAGCTAGTCGCGAAGTCGGAGAGACGGACTTGGTGGCCATCTTGAGCGAGGCGGAGAGTTCGAAGCTTAATGCTGCCATTGAACGCGCAGCATACCAGGTATGAAGTATCCGCAAAACAGAATCAAATTTATATACAAATAATTTCTCACCTTGGCTTTTTCTGTTCGCAGCGAACAGTCTTGGCCCGAGCTGCGAACATCTCCAATGAACGTGGAAACATTCGCCTTCGAGAGGAAAATGCAACTCTTCAACGAAATCTGACTATCTCCGAAGGTCGAGTGGTCCACATGGACAACATGGTTTCAACGGAGCGCAGGGCCAGACAAAGCTTGGAGGCTGCGAACAAGGAGCTCAAAGCGGAAAAAGTTGTGCTTCGAGCAGAAATTAGAAAGATGCGGGCGGAGCACAGTACTATGGGGGCCGAGCTTGTTAGACTCCAAGAAGAAGCTAGCCAACTACTGAATCATAAGAATTCTTTAACTACGGAAGCGGCTAGGCTCTCTGGAGTAATAGAAGAGCTAACTTCGATGAAGGATGCGTTAATTGAAGATAAGATGAAGTCTGAGAAGGTAGCTGCGGAGGTCATGGACCAATTGCTAGGCGTTCTGGAGTACTTCGGTACTACTGGGACGCTTCCTTCGGATGACAACATCTTCCTACTGCGCCGGCTGAAAAGGATTCAAGGAGTAGCGAAGCAAATGAAGACAGAAGGCATTCGTTACGGAGAAATCTCCGGACAAGTGGCTGCTGTTGGCCTACTTCGTTACTACAAAGATCTAGGTCGATCGATAACTCCGAGCACAGGAGAGGGTCCTATTACCTTCGATGACGACCAGCTTCTTACTCCCTCCGAAGGTGTGGCAGCTGCTTGGCAAGCCTTTCAAACTTCATGGAGAGCCGAAGGTCACTCTGCGATCAAGGCCTGGATTGACGAAGGACAATGCCAGAAGCAGGCTCGGTCCCAAGCTTCGAGCAGTCAGCCTCCTCCAAACCCGCAGGTTTAGAATTACCTTAGGATCTTCAACTATGTAAAGCACTACGCTTTTGTACATTTATGAATGAAGATTTGTTTATCATGTTTTTAGGATTTGCCTCATATGGAAGATGTCGAAGTGTTAGATGTTAACGACGAACTTTGCTTATTATGGGCTACCTTCGATATCTTAAAACTTCACAAGCGTCCTCGATTTCTAGTTCCTCGAGATAGTTCCGGAGCAATTACGTCCGAAATAAGTAAATATATATTATCTTGTATTAAAGAGGATGAAAAAGAAGTTAACTTGGAAACTTCGTCTTCTGAAGACATTATATGGTCCGAAGACGAAGATGAGGTTCAAGGTAAAAGGCCTAAAGAACTTGGAAGCTGGGAAAGAAGTCCCGAACGGTTTCGAACTTGGGCCGAGCTTCAACAAGAACAAAAAGACTTTAGAGCTTCGAAGGGAGGTAGAAAAGTTAAACACAAAGTTGTTAGAACTCCCGGCACTGGAACTAGTCGTTCCAACCCTAGCTCTAGAGATCGAAGAGGTCTTCGATTCCTTCTTGGTATAGATACCAATTTTTCATGATGTAATCATATTTGCTCGAATAATAAATATCGATTTAAAAAATTGTCTCTCTATTTATTAGCCCCTCTTTGGGCGTAAGCAACTTCGAACTGTATTCAAAGATGGTTAGGCACAAAGAAAAACTTAGGAGTACAATTTTGGGGGTTCGGAGCCCCTCTGTAATTTAAAGATCTTTTAAAATCTTATAAAATGTCTTCGACTATTTGTAGTCTGAAGAATGGCAACTTAGTACCTTCTTTTTTTGAAAGAAATCACTTGAGATAACTTTCCGAACACTTTAGTGTCTTAGATAATTTGTCACTTTGGACTTTCTTAACAGACATTCGAAGCTCATGGCTCAAACTCTGTTTTGTTTTGGCCTCATTCGGCTCTTTTTTGCGAATTCTGTCAAACCAGTGGTTTGGAGTTCGCATTGGTCTCTTTGGACTCTTTTTACGGATGTCTACAAGCCGGTGGCATGGACTCCGCATGATTTGGTCTCCTTGGACTCTTTTTACGGATGTCTACCAGCCGATGGCTTGGACTACGGATTATGTCAGCCCCCACGTCGGAAACTTCGAACCAATGGTTCAAAGCCCGAAAATATGATTCAAATTAATGACACTTCACTCTCGGTCAACTCCACGGTTCTAGTGCGTCCACTCAGAAGCTGAAGTTTTATGAGGGGTAGGCACTATCTGAACCATATGCTTTATTAATTCGGAGGATGATTACAAATGATTACAAGGAGCCCCTATGCGAAGTATCGCTTTAGGTGCTCCGCATGCCAAGTATGCGCTAACTCTTCACCTTTCAAATTAGCTAATTTAAAAGAGCTAGGACGTCCTGAACGAACAATTAAGTATGGACCTTCCCATTTATTTCCTAACTTTCCTGGCGCTATGATGCTTCGTAAAACGAGATGACCCGGTCTAAGCTCATTGATCTTAACCTTCAGGTCAAACCAAGCCTTCGTCTGCTGATGATACTTTGATAAATTGGCTACAGCTCGAAGTCTTGTCTCCTCTGTTAAATCCAGCGAAGCTTGTCTTTCTCCTTCAATCTCCGGTTCGGTGCTGCGAAGTGATCCTCCTTTGAGCTCCGTTGGAGTCATAGCTTCATCTCCGAATAGAAATCTGAATGGAGTGAAACCTGTGGACCATATTTGCGTAGTCCGAATGGACCATAAAATTTTCGGAAGTTCTTCGGTCCACAGTCCTTTTGCTAATCCTACTATCCTTCGATTTAGCCCTGACAAAATATTTCCATTGGCTCTTTCTACAGCTCCATTAGACTGAGGATGCCTCACTGCAGCAAAACATAACTGGATGCCTAGATCTTCGCAGAACTTTCGAAAAGGTTCTGCATCGAACTGTGTTCCATTATCAACTGTGAGTTGTCTAGGCACTCCGAACCAGCAAATGATACTCTTCCAAAAGAATTTCTGTACATTGTTCGAAGTGATAGCTGTTAAGGGCTCTGCTTCTACCCACTTAGAAAAATATTCAATAGCTACCACTGCGAAATTTAAATTTCCCTTGGCTACTGGAAAGGGACAAATCAAATCCATACCCCATCTGGCCATGGGCCATACCGGAGCAATAACATGAAGAGCTGTTGGTGGGCGATGACTCCGTCGACCCATCCACTGACATCCTTGGCATGTGCGGACTAAGTTCTCCGCATCTGCTACTATCGTAGGCCAATAAATGTCGCGCCCCGATTTACCAAAATCGAGACATTATTGAATTTCATAAGAAAAAACAATAATACAAGAGGTTCATCATGCGACAAATGTACATACGACGGTATTCATGGTGCGCAGATCATATTTATTACATCAGAGTTTTAATAAAACAATAATAAAATAATTAAGCTGCATGACGAACGTCTTCTTCAGGATTTTTCTTCTTGACTGGGTCGCTACTCCAGACCATCCTCGTAGTAGATATCCTCTGTGGTGTTCAACGGGTATGAGTACAAAAAGTACTCAACAAGCCACCGCAAATGGAAGTAATAATGCAAGATAATAAACAAGGAAGGATAATGGCTAACAGTGAGGAAAAGTACATTTTCAGTTATTGCATTTAGTGTGGTCAAATTTTAAACATGCGGGAAAACATGAACATCAACATCATCATCTAACTCGAGGAGTACGTTTTACCTCCTCGCACAACAGTCCTTACATGTCAAACCATCATGCACATTCATATTCAAAGTAATCTAACTGTGGGATGTCACACAACCCGCCATTGACCGTGGGCTCGGCTTTTCGAAAAGATTTATGACTCTGATCAGAGATGTACTACTGTACCCAAAAGGCACGCACTCATCCCAAACGAGATGACCAATACCACGGGAACTCATGCCAAAACCTCAGCATGAAATGCTCCAAGCGATAACCACCCGCTCTAGGTTTCGCCGGCACGCCGGGCCGCATCCCAGCTAACGTCGCACCCCCTTTTGCGCCACATTGGTACAAGTCACCCGCAGGTGCTGCTTGACCCATCTCCAAATGGTGGCCTCGGTTTGGAACACAACATACCTTAGTTAGGACATACCCATTAGACTTGTGGTTAGTACGGATGTGTATTGCAACAGATCCCTCAGACCGGTCCTTATAGTGCCTCGGGTGCTACCGACCAATGCCCTAGCTTGCACCCGAAACCCACCATGCACACACTCACAACCATAACTCATCACCAACAGAAATCCAAGTATAAGAAGTAACGTGGATCATATAGTAGAACCATTTTACCACGACTCATTTTTATCCTATAGCGACCGTGTCAATAAATTGGACACTAGCTAATATCATTAATCATGTGGTGACAAGGAGGTTAGGCGAGACAGCATGGCTTGGGTTGCACATCAAGGTCGGGGGATCCTAAATAAATATATTGTAAGGGTTTTCATTGGACTAATGCATGTATAGCCTATGTGTTTTAGCGATAGTTTAATAAAGCATGGGTTCAATATGCTCAAAAGATTGGTTTGGTGACTTGCCTTGTTCAGCAAATGGGGAGGGAGGAATTTCGGGAAAGTACTCCGGCTCCTCGACGGCGTCGTAGTCTTTCCAATATAAATAAAGTAAAATAAAATAAACACAACATTCAATCAAACAATAGAACATCACCTAATAAGCACATAGGCTTAAGTTGGTTTGATTAAAAATAAATCAAGTTGTTAAGGTTCTGAAATTCATTTAATAAATAATCCTAAAAGAAATTAAAATGAAGTGTTGTCCTTTGAAAGAGGGTTTTAAAAGTGATTATTCTTATTTTTAAGTTCTCTAATGAATTTAAAAGGAAAGGTCCATAGAAAACTTAGTGGTTTTCAGTATATGAACAGAAAGGAACTGAATATGAATTTTACTGAAATTTAAATGATTGAATTTACATTTTTTATCCTAGGGTATTTGAATACCTATTTAAATAAACATGAAAAGTCTAAAGTAACATATTGTTTTTATTGAACTAATGTGTAGAGAATAATATTATAAATTTTCTAAAATTGAAATGACAATTTTTAGAGTTCAAATGCGCCAGATATGAATTTTACAAGTTTAAAAGCATTTATGGAATTTATTTTCAAATTTAAAACGCCTCGGGTCCACGGTGAGCCAGGCCCACGGTGAACCCAAGCACTGTGCGCGTGGTCTGGCCCAATCTGGACCGTTGGATCCAGATCCAACGCGCGCTGGCGAGGCGGGGCGCCTAAGTGATAACGGACGGCCAGGATTAAAACGCGCGAAAGGGTACCATGTGGACGCACGAGATCGAGCGCGGATTTTAAATACTAATGGACGCACGAGATTAAAACGTACCCCTTCACACAGATCCAACGGCGCAGATTAAACCGCACATGGGATTTAATTAGTACCGTTAAATCCAGATCGCACGGCGCGGATTGAATCCGACACGGAACGGGTACTCAGCCCGTGCCGGTCGTCTTCTCCGGCGACGGCGAGCGGGCCAGAGGCCACGGCGAGCGATGGCGGTCGAAGCTAAGGCCTAAAACGGAAAGAGGATACTGTGGGGATCACGAGGGTACCTCGGCGGTTGTCCGGGGATGACGGGGCGTGGCCGGCGACGAGGTAGACGGCGAGGTGGTCTCGGGTCCTTGTCGGCGATGGCGTTCCGGCGAAGTTCGTGGATGGCGGAGGGGCGGCTGGGGTCGGTGACGTCCTTGCGGTCACGGCGGTGTGGTTGGCTAGGGCGGAGGAGGTCGCTAGCGACGGCGAGGGGCGACCGGAGTAGGAGCGATGGTGAGGCGTTAAAAACCGAAGAGGGGAGCGCTCTGTTCGTTCTCGCTGTGAATGGTCATGGGGGTCGAACGCGGTGGAGGCCAGGGGCTTAAATAGGGCCACCGGCGGAGCTCGCATGCAAGGAAAGCCGAGGGAGGGCTTTAACTCACTGGCGAGGGCTCGGCCATGCACGGTGCGGCGTTCCCAGGGGCTTAAACGCGTGGTTTAACGGGGGGAAACGGTCGGCTAGGCGCGGGGAACCGATTAATGGCGCCAATTGAATGCGGGAGGGGCCAGCGAGGCGGATCCGAGGCTAGGGTCATCGGCCGACGTGATTTGGGGGCGGCGACATGAGGTTTATGACGGAACTGACAGGCGGGCCAAGGTGGTCAGCGGGTGCGAGCGCGCGAGAGAGGGGGCTAACGGGTGGGGCCGAGGCGTAGGGCGCGGGCGCGAAGAGAGGAGAGCTCGCTGACAGGCGGGGCCCGGGTGTCAGTCCGAGCGCGCAGGAGGGAGTGGGCTGGGCCGGCCGGGAGAGAGGAAAGAAGGGGAGGGAGCCCGTTACTATTTAAAATGTTTTCTGTTCAAAATAATTGCAGAAATTGGTTTAAAATAATAAGGCTACTTCCAAAGTTGATAAAAATTTATAAAAATTCTCAAAAATATATTTTGGCCTTGGGAGTTTATACAAAAATTGTCAGCTCCTGTTTTGGTCATTAGCTCTATGTTGTAGTTCAAAAATGGTATAGAAGGGTATTTAAAGGAATTTTCAAAATAATAAAATCCAGGAAATTGAATTAATTAATATTTTTATTGTTTTGAAAATTTTGGGTGTTACAAACCTAGCCCCCTTACAAAGAATCTCATCCTCGAGATTGGAACGTTACTCGAATAACTCGGGGTATTGGGCTTTTAGTTCGTCTTCTTTTTCCCATGTAGCTTCTTCGGCGGGGTGGTTGTCCCACTGAACCTTGCAGAAGGGAACTATGCGACTCCTGGTTACCCTTTCTTTGGTTTCCAAGATCTTGATAGGTTTTTCAATGTAAGTCAAGTCTTCTTGGACGTTGAGCTGTTGAAGGTCGGCTTGCTCAGCGGGCACACGAAGGCACTTCTTCAGCTGAGAGACATGGAACACATCATGAACTCCTGCCAATGATGGAGGCAATTCTAGTTGATATGCCACTTCTCCCTGCCATCGGAGGATCTGAAAAGGTCCGACGTAGCGGGGTGCTAGCTTGCCTTTCATGTTGAACCTTTGAGTGCCTCGGAAGGGAGTGACTCAGAGGTAGACATAATCGCCCTCCTCAAAGGTTAGGTCTCTTCGACGGTTATCGGCGTAGCTCTTCTGTTGGGACTAGTCTATCCTAAACCGATCCCTTATGATCTTGACCTTCTCTTTAGCTTCTCTCAATATATCTGTCCCAAACAGTTGTGATTCTCCAGTTTGATCCCAGAGCAACGGTGTTCTGCACTTACGTCTGTAGAGTGCTTCGAACGGGGACATTTGCAGGCTGGCTTGATAGCTGTTGTTGTAGGAGAACTCTGCATAGGGTAAGTTCTTGTCCCACATTCCGCCAAAGTCTAGAGCACAAGCTCTAAGCATATCCTCCAATATCTGGTTGACCCTTTCGGTTTAACCGTCGGTCTGTGGATGATAGGCGGTGCTAAAGTTCAGCCGAGTGCCGAGCTCCTCTTGAAGGTTCTTCCAAAACTTGGAGGTAAACTGACTCCGCAGTCAGATACAATCTTCTTAGGAACTCCGTGAAGGCACACGATCCGGGTCATATACAACTCAGCCAACTTGGCGACAGTGTAGGTCGTCTTGACCGGGATGAAGAGAGCTACCTTGGTGAGTCGGTCAACGATCACCCAGATAGAATCATGACCAGGTTGGGTCATGGGCAGTCCCGTGATGAAGTCCATTCCTATCTCTTCCCACTTCCATTCAGGGACTTTGAGGGGTTGAAGAAGTCCGGCAGGTCTTTGACGCTCTGCCTTGACTCGCCGGCATGTGTCGCACTTGGCCACATACTCAGCTATTTCTCTCTTCATGCTGACCCACAAATATTTTTCCTTCAGATCTTGATACATCTTTGTACTGCCGGGATGAACGGAGTATAGAGTATCATGGGCTTCTTGAAGGATGAGGGTCTTTAACTCAGGCTTGTCGGGCATGCATATCCGGTTTCCGAACCAGATGGTACCATGCTTGTCCTCGGAAAATCCGGGGGCTTTACCCTTCCGCATGTTCTGTTGGATCTCCATGATGTCCGGGTCTTCCCTCTGCTTTTCTCGGATCTGGTCTATCAAGACAGGCCGAGACTCCAAGGCAGCGAGGTACGCTTGGGTGGTGATCCCTAGGTTTAGTCTTTCCATCTCCTTGTAAAGTAAAGGAGCTTGGTCCTGAATCATGATGGCGTTGCAGTACCCTTTTCGACTAAGGGCGTCTGCCACCACATTCGCTTTGCCTGGATGGTAATGGATGCCCAAGTCATAATCCTTAATCAGTTCAAACCATCTCCTTTGCCTGAGGTTCAGATCTGGTTGGGTGAATATATACTTGAGGCTCTTGTGGTCGGTGAAGACCTCACACCGATTCCCCGCAAGGTAATGTCTCCATATCTTCAAGGCATGAACCACGGCTGCTAACTCCAGGTCGTGGGTCGGGTAGTTCAGCTCATGCAGTCTCAGTTGTCGGGAGGCGTAGGAGATCACCTTCCCTTCTTGCATTAAGACGCATCCCAACCCTTGACGAGAGGCATCACAGTAGACGTGGAAGTCTTTCCGGATGTCTGGCAAAGTCAGAATAGCAGCTGACACGAGCTTCTTCTTGAGGGTCTGGAAGCTTTCTTCACAGTCGGGGGTCCATTCGAATTTCACTTCTTTCTGTAGAAGTCTGGTCATAGGCTTGGCGATCTTTGAAAAATTCTCGATGAACCGGCGGTAGTATCCGGCCAATCCGAGAAAACTCCGGATCTCGGTCATGGTCGTGGGCTGCAGCCAGTTGGTCACTGCTTCCACGGTGGTTGGGTCCACTGCTATTCCTCCAGCGGATATGACATGGCCGAGGAACTTCACCTCAAACGACCAAAATTCGCATTTGCTGTATTTGGCGTACAATTGCTGCTCCCTTAGCTTTCCGAGGGTCAGACGGAGGTGAGTCTCGTGTTCTTCCTTGGTCTTGGAGTAAAAGAGGATATCGTCGATGAATACCACGATGAACTTATCCAAGAACTCCATGAAAACGTTGTTCATCATGTTCATGAAGAAGGCCGGGGCATTCGTGAGTCCGAACGACATCACAGTATACTCGTAGAGTCCATAGCGGGAGGTGAAGGCAGTCTTGGGTATGTCCTCTTCTCTAATCCTCAATTGTTGATAACCGGACCTAAGGTAAATCTTGGAAAACACTGAGGATCCCTTCAGTTGATCGAACAGGTCATCGATCCGAGGTAATGGGTACTTGTTCTTGATGGTTACGTCGTTCAGAGCTCTATAGTCCATGCACATCCTCTTGGTCTTGTCCTTCTTCATGGCAAAGATGACCGGTGCACCCCAGGGTGAGGTACTTGGTCAAATGTACCCTTTCTGCTCCAGGTCTTATATGTTGCTCTTGACTTCGGCTAGTTCATTAGCGGCCATCCGGTATGGGCGCTTGGAGATTGGAGTGGTCCCGGGGACAAGTTCGATTCTGAATTCGATGTCCCGCTTGGGAGGCATTCCTGGTAGGTCTTCAGGGAAGACGTCCATAAACTCCTTGACTATGGGTACTTCTTCAAGAGCCAGCGAGTGGAGGGAGGCTTCGAGCGGTTGGCGACTGGTCATCCGAAAAGTGACGGCTGCGCCTTCAGGGTTGGTCACTGTGACGGACTTGTTGGCACAGTCGATCACTTCCTTGTGCTTCATCAACCAATCCATTCCTAGGATGAGGTCGAGTCCGGTGCATTTTATGAGGACTGGCTCGGCCCGAAATAATACTCCTTGGATCTCAATCTGAACCTTAGGGTTGTGTAAGCGGGCTAAGGTCCTATTGCCGGGAGTGGCAATCACCATTGGGACGGGTAGAGGGAGTATGTCCAATTCGTTGATTTTCACAAAATCTTCTGAGACGAAGGAGTGTGTTGCTCCAGAGTCAAATAATAGTACGGCTGGTACGGAATTCACAGTGAACGTACCGAGCATGACTTCCGGAGCCTCCTGAGCTTCCTCCACGTTGATGTGGTTGACGCGGGCACGTACCGCCTGGTTGGGTGCCGCGCCTTGGGGCTGCTTGGGGTGAGGACACTGGTGCGAATAGTGCCCTTCCTTGAGGCAGTTGAAGCAGACGACCAGCCTCCCTTGGCGATCCTTCAAGATCAGGGCCTTGGCGGCTGGCGTCGGCTGAGCGGCCGGAGCTGGTGGAGCGGGGCGAGGATGCCCGGCGTTGGATCCACCGGCGGCATGAGGTGGCCTGTAGGCGGACCGAGGAGGGTAGGCGGGCGCTGGTGGCGGAGGGACGAAGCAGGGCCTCTGAGAGTTCGCCTGCTGATGCTTGAAGGTGATCATCTTCCTCTTCTTGAGGTCCAACCTGCTCTGCTCAGTCTCTTGGATGAGCGCTTTGTTGACTAGCCGTTGGAAATCGGCATAGTCGGTGGCGACGAGCTGGATGGACAGCTCACCCTTAAGTCCTCGGAGGAACTTGGCTTTGCGGAGGGCATCATTGCACACTTCTTCTGGTGCGTAGGGGGCGAGGCGGTTGAACTCATGGAGATACTCCATGACGGTTCGGTTACCTTGCTGCAGGTCGCGGAACTCCTGCTGCTTCACCGCGATGACACTGGCGGGGACGTGGGCGGCACGGAAGGCGATGGTGAACTCCGCCCAGGTCACCACGTGGTCCTCTGGCTACTCACGATAGTTTTCCCACCATTCCGCGGCGGGACCCTGGAGCTGATGAGTGGCGAAGGCCACTCGCTCCCAGTCGGTGCATGGGAGGAGGTCCAGCTTCTTTCCAATGGTGCGGAGCCAATCTCCGGCCTCCATTGGGTTGGTGGTGCTTGAGAAGATGGGCTGGCGCACGCGCAGAAACTCCGAGAGTTGGGGAGCGGGTGCGGGTGCTGGTGCGCGAGGGGCGACTTCCCCATTCTGCAGGCGGTCCAACTGAGTCTGTTGGTGCTGCATCTAGGTGAGGAGGGCGGTGATCAGCTGGTTCTGATTCGCCATCATCTCTGCCAAAGTAGGGTGGTTGGCGGATGGCGACCCAGACTGACGTGGGCCCGTTGCACCCCAGTTGGGTACAACACCCTCGGGCACGTCGCGGCTTCCTCCTTCTCCGTTGTTGGAGCCGGTGTTCTGGTGGTCGGCCATTTTCTGAATATACGACATTATAAGGCAAAAATATGATGAAACAATAATACTATCAAAAATACCTCATAAGGCTCAGGCATATATATAAAGTGGTAAAAATTGTTCATTACAATCAAGCTTTTATTCTATCCACAACACACTTGTTGTGGGTAGCACCACATACAAAATTTTGTTTTATTTAAGATAGCGACTCCTAACGTCTAATCGCCACCGGAGGCGGTCTCCGTGCTCTCGGAACCACGAGTACGCGGCTCCAGAGGGATGGTGGGCTCGAGAAAGTTCTCGATGATGGGGTCGGAGACGAGGCCGGGGCGTGGTGCATGGGCGCTGGTGGAGGGTCTGGCGGGGGAGGGGTGTGGAGGGATCCTCTTGGGGCGAGGGAGGGGCTCGTGGATGGGCTTCTTCTTCCTTGGAAGGAGAGGAACCATCTCGGCGATGTCCTTCTGCAGCTGCATGATCTTGCGCTGCAACTCGCCGTTCTGTTGGATCAAGTTCTTCGTCTCCTCACGAAGAAACTCGACCGCCTCATGGTGCTCATCGGCGTCGAGCACCGCCTCGGTATGGAGATCATCCATAGCCTGCAGAAGACGCAACTGCCGGGCCATGACCGTATCACGCACGGAGTGAACTCCGAGGTAGATGCTACGGTGGGCCCCGGGAGTACGCATCGGCACAAGCCGGAAGGACGAGTTCTAAAGACGATCATCGTAGATCATCCTCAGCTCCATGAGGGCCTGGAGGGCGACTCGTTGGCACGCGACATCGAAAGTCGGGCCCCCAAGTGCGGTGGTGTAGGGTGGCAGGTGCTCTCCGGAGCCGTGGACGGTGAGGGAGACGTCATAAGGTCCGGCGAACTCGTTGGGGTACACTCCTTGGAATTCGAGCTCATAGAGGAACCCGAGGAATGTGAGCATCAAGCGAAGCTCTCTGACGAAGCCCTCGTAATGGCGGCAGTAGCTGTGCACTTGGTATACTGGCATCTACAAAACAGCAAGTTGAATAAAAGTGAGGGGAGAAACAAAGTTTATAAAGTAGGTTTTCGAGAAATAATTTCCTGCGGCTAATGGCTAGGCGGGTCTGTTTTGCTTCCTACAGTCAAGTCGGCTCTGATACCATCTTGTAGCACCCCGATTTATAAAAATTGAGACATTATTGAATTTCATAAGAAAAACAATAATACATAAGACGGTATTCATGGTGCGTAGACCATATTTATTACATCAGAGTTTTAAATAAAACGATAATAAAAATAATTAAGCTGCATGACGAACGTCTTCTTCAGGATTTTTCTTCTTGACTGGGTCGCTACTCCAGACCATCCTCGTAGTAGACTTCCTCTGTGGTGTTCAACGGGTATGAGTACAAAAAGTACTCAATAAGCAAGCCACCGCAAATGCAAGTAACAATGCAAGATAATAAACAAGGAAGGATAATGGCTAACAGTGCAGAAAAGTACATTTTCAGTTATTGCATTTAGTGTGGTCAAATTTTAATCATGCGGGAAAACATGAACATGAACATCATCATCTAACTCGAGGAGTACGTTTTACCTCCTCGCACAACAGTCCTTACATGTCAAACCATCATGCACATACATATTCAAAGTAATCTAACTGTGGGATGTCACGCAACCCGCCCTTGACCGTGGGCTCGGCTATTCGAAAAGATTTATGACTCTGATCAGAGATGTACTACTGTACCCACAAGGCATGCACTCATCCCAAACGAGATGACCCATACCACGGGAACTCATGCCAAAACCTCAGCATGAAATGCTCCAAGCGATAACCACCCGCTATAGGTTTTGCCGGCGCGCCGGGCCGCATCCCGGCTAACGTCGCACCCCCTTTTGCGCCACATCGTATAAGCCACCCACAGGTGCTGCTTGACCCATCTCCAAATGGTGGCCTCGGTTTGGAACACAACATATCTTAGTTAGGACTTACCCATTAGACTTGTGGTTAGTATGGATGTGTATTGCAACGGATCCCTCAGACCGGTCCTTATAGTGCCCCGGGTACTACCGACCAATGCCCTAGCTTGCACCCGGAACCCACCATGCATACACTCACAACCATAACTCATCACCAACAGAAATCCAAGTATAAGAAGTAACGTGGATCATATAGTAGAACTATTTTACTACGACTCATTTTTATCCTATAGCGATCGTGTCAATACATTGGACACTGGCTAATATCATTAATCATGTGGTGACAAGGAGGTTAGGCGAGACAGCATGGCTTGGGTTGCACATCAAGGTCGGGGGATCCTAAATAAATATATTGTAAGGGTTTTCATTGGACTAATGCATCTATAGCCTATGTGTTTTAGCGATAGTTTAATAAAGCATGGGTTCAATATGCTCAAAAGATTGGTTTGGTGACTTGCCTTGTTCAGCAAATGGGGAGGGAGGAACTTCGGGAAAGTACTCCGGCTCCTCGATGGCGTCGTAGTCTTTCCAATATAAATAAAGTAAAATAAAATAAACACAACATTCAATCAAACAATAGAACATCACCTAATAAGCACATAGGCTTAAGTTGGTTTGATTAAAAATAAATCAAGTTGTTACGGTTCTGAAATTCATTTAATAAATAATCCTAAAAGAAATTAAAATGAAGTGTTGTCCTTTGAAAGAGGGTTTTAAAAGTGATTATTCTTATTTTTAAGTTCTCTAATGAATTTAAAAGGAAAGGTCCATAGAAAACTTAGTGGTTTTCAGTATATGAACAGAAAGGAACTAAATATGAATTTTACTCAAATTTAAATGATTGAATTTACATTTTTATCCTAGGGTATTTGAATAAATATTTAAATAAACATGAAAAAGTCTAAAGTAACATATTGTTTTTATTGAACTAATGTGTAGAGAATAATATTATAAATTTTCTAAAATTGAAATGACAATTTTAAAGTTCAAATGCGCCAGATATGAATTTTACAAGTTTAAAAGCATTTATGGAATTTATTTTCAAATTTAAAACGCCTCGGGTCCACGGTGAGCCGGGCCCACGGTGAACCCGTGCACTGTGCGCGTGGTCCGGCCCAATCTGGACCGTTGGATCCAGATCCGACGCGCGCTGGCGAGGCGGGGCGCGTAAGTGATAATGGACGGCCAGGATTAAAACGCGCGAAAGGGTACCACGTGGACGCACGAGATCGAGCGCGGGTTTTAAATACTAATGGATGCACGAGATTAAAATGTACCCCTTCGCACAAATCCAACGGCGCAGATTAAACCGCACATGGGATTTAATCAGTACCGTTAGATCCATATCACACAGCGCGGATTGAATCCGACACGGCACGGGTACTCAGCCCGTGTCGATCGTCTTCTCCGGCGACGGCGAGCGGGCCAAAGGCCACGACGAGCGATGGCGGTCGATGCTAAGGCCTAAAACAGAAAGAGGATACTGCGGGGATCACGAGGGTACCTCGGCGGTGGTCCGGGGACGACGGGGCGTGGCCGGTGACGAGGTAGACGGCGAGGTGGTCTCGGGTCCTTGTCGACGACGGCGTTCCGGCGAAGTTCGTGGATGGCAGAGGGGCGGCCAGGGTCGGTGACGTCCTTTCGGTCACGGCGGTGTGGTTGGCTAGGGCGGAGGAGGTCGCTAGCGACGGCGAGGGGCGACCGGAGTAGGAGCGGCGGTGAGGCGTTAAAAACCGAAGAGGGGAGCGCTCTTTTCGTTTTCGCTGTGAATGGTCGTGGGGGTCGAACGCGGTGGAGGCCAGGGGCTTAAATAGGGCCACCGATGGAGCTCGCATGCAAGGAAAGCCGAGGGAGGGCTTTAACTCGCCGGCGAGGGCTCGGCCATGCACGATGCGGCGTTCCCAGGGGTTAAACGCGTGGTTTAATGGGCGGAAACGGTCTGCTGGGCACGGGGAACCGATTAATGGCACCAATTGAATGCGGGAGGGGCCAGCGAGGTGGATCCGAGGCGGGGGTCGTTGGCCGGCGTGATTTGGTGGCAGCGACGCGAGGTTGATGACGGAACTGACAGGTGGGCCAAGGTGGTCAGCGGGTGCGAGCGCGCGAGAGAGGGCGCTGACAGGTGGGGCCGAGGCGTCGGGCGCGCGCGCGAAGAGAGGAGGGCTCGCTGACGGGCGGGGCCCGGGTGTCAGTCCGAGCGCGTGGGATGGAGTGGGCTGGGCCGGCCGGGAGAGAGGAAAGAAGGGGAGGGAGCCCGTTACTGTTTAAAATGTTTTGTGTTTAAAATAATTGCAGAAATTGGTTTAAAATAATAAGGCTACTTCCAAAGTTGATAAAAATTTATAAAAATTCTCAAAAATATATTTTGGCCTTGGGAGTTTATACAAAAATTTTCAGCTCCTGGTTTGGTCATTAGCTCTATGTTGTAGTTCAAAAATGGTATAGAAGGGTATTTAAAGGTACTTTCAAAATAATAAAATCCAGGAAATTGAATTAATTAATATTTTTATTTTTTTGAAAATTTGGGGTGTTACAATAAAGCCCTTGGCGAAGTGTTTTTCCTGCCAAAGCTCGAGGGGCCAGATGGCTACCGCAAAGCCCTTCATGAATTTCTCGAAGAGTATCTTGGCCTTCAGTTTGGGATATACATCGGAGTAAAGGGGAACATACTCCGGCCTTGTATAAAATACTGTTGATTATTTGATAATTCCTGGCCCTTAGTTTCAATCTTGAAAACTGTGGCTCTTCAGATGAATTTGCTCCTCCTTGCAAAAGTTCCATGATTGAATTTCTCCAATCTATACTTGGAATGCAAAGAATCTCTGCGGAGGGAATTTGTGGCACCGAAGGTGTACTGAGCTCCTCATAAAAAGCTTCTTCTGGTATATCCATAGCTCCGGCTGCAGCTTTTGCTAAGATGTCCGCTTGCACATATTCTGCTCTTGGTATACTCCGAATGGAAATACCCTTGAATTGTGCTTCGATCTTACGGATTTCTTCTAAGTACTTTGCAAGCTGTTGATGCCGAACTTGAAAACTTTTATCTACGTGCCCTGCTACTATTTGAGAATCTGTCTTTATAACAACTCTTGTAGCCCCTAGAGCACGTGCTTTTCGGAGACCCAGTAAAATCCCTTCATACTCCGCTATATTATTGGTAGACTTAAAGTTGAGTCTTGTGGAATACATTGCTCTTTGCCCTGAAGGCGAAATTAAAACTGCTCTAACACCTGCTCCGGATGCTTGGAAAGCCCCATTAGAAAAAGCAGTCCAAATTCCTTCACTTGACTTCTCCGGAACCCACGTTGCAGGGGGAGTCCATTCTGCTACAAAATCTGCTAAGACATGCGATTTGATTGCTGTCCTTGCCAGAAAGGATATGCCGAAGGGTGCTAGTTCAACTGCCCACTTTCCAATTCTTCCAGTGGAATCTTTACTTCGGAGCATATCTCCCAAAGGATATGAAGTTGGTACAATTACAATATGAGCTAAAAAATAATGTCTCAATTTCCTCGAAGCCATTATCAGAGCATAAGTGAACTTTTCGAGCTTGGAATACCTTGTCTTTGCTCCTGACAAAGCTTCAGACATAAAATAAACTGGATTTTATACCAATTTCCCATTGAAATCCATTTCTCTGACAAGGACTGCGCTAACAGCAGAGCCTGTAGCTGCAAGGTAAAGGAGTAGGGTTTCGTCCGTAGTAGGCACCGTGAGTGTAGCAAGATTACTAAGATACTCTTTAATATCTTCGAAGCTTTTCTGACACTCCGGTGTCCATGCAAAACCTTCGGACCCTTTCAATGCTTTAAAGATGTGCAAACTTCTCTCCGCAGACCTTGCTAAAAATCAGCTAAGTGCTGCCAGACAACCAGTCAGCTTTTGCACTTTCTTTAAATTTTCTGGAGGAGCCATCTTCTGTAGCGCAGTTATCTGAGTAGGGCTAGCTTCAATCCCTTTGCTTGAAACTAAATACCCTAACAACTTCCCAGCCTTAGCTCCGAAGATACATTTCTCAGGGTTAAGACGAATCCCACATGCCCGAAGGCTATTAAATGTTTCTGCTAAGTCTAGGCTATGTTGGTGCTTTATAGCACTCTTTATTACAATATCATCCATATAGGCCTCTACATTGCGACCAAATTGATGACCTAGAGCCTTAGCAACTAACCTCGAAAAAGTAGCCCCGACATTTCTTAAGCCAAAGGGCATTCTTACATAACAGAAGACTCCTGAGGGAGTTACGAAGCTTGTCTTGATTTCATCTTCGCGTTTCAACCATATCTGATGATAACCGGAGTACGCGTCAAGGAAACTTAATAACTCCGAACCTGCAGTGGAGTCGACCAATTGATCAATTCGGGGCATGGGGTAGGGGTCACGAGGGCATGCTTTATTCAAGGATGTGAAATCAATGCACATGCGCCACTTCCCTGAGGATTTCTTCCTAACGAAGACTGGGTTGGCTAACCATTCTGTGTGAGCCACTTCTCTCATAATCCCAGCCTTCAGCAATTTTTTAACTTCGTCTTTGGCAAGAACAGCTCTTTCTGCAGACATTTTTCGGAGTCCTTGCTGAACAGGCCGGGCCTTCGGGTTTACAAATAAACTGTGCTCAATAATATCCCGACTTACTCCGGTGATTTCTTCGTCAGACCAAGCAAAGACATCTAAATTCTCCTCAACTACTTTTTCCAAGGAGGTAGCAACTTCTGGAGGTAAATCTTTACCAAATTGAAATGAATATTCTTTACCATCTTTAACAATAACCTTCGTTGCAATCTCTCCTTCAGGACTTGGTCTTGGGAAGGATTTCTTCGAAGATTCGCTAGGAGCAGAAAAATTTTCTTGATTATCTTGGACACTATTCACTTGTCTTGGATCAAGAGGGGGGCCGTGACCATACTCCGCTCTTCGGGCGGTAGCTTGATCTCCGAAGATAGTGAGCACTCCCGCTTGTGTGGGCATCTTCATGCACAAGTAATTGTGGTGTGCCACAGCTCCAAACTGAATTAACATGCCTCTTCCGAAGATGATGTTGTAGGCATATGGAGCATCCATGACGTCGAAGATTACTTCCTCTGTCCTGGCTAACAATCCTTCTCCGAAGGTAACTTCCAGGCCAATTTGGCCAAGTGCATCAAGCGGAGGTCTTGCGAAGCCTTGCAAAGGACGAGCCGCTGGAAGAAGGTGCTTCCTGGAGAAGCATAATTGATCGAAGGCTTGAACAAAAATAATGTCTGCCGAACTCCCTCCATCAATTAGCACTCTTCGAACCTGAGTTCCTGCAATGTCGGTAGTAATGACAAGTGGGTCTGCATGTGGAAATTTAATGCCAGCTGCATCCTCTGCAGAAAAAGATATTGGCACATAGGACCATTCAGGCATAGCAGCTGCAGTTGACGAAGTTCTAATATGCCCCACTTCTCTGACATACTCTCTTCTCTGCCTTTTTGACATGCTTCCGAGAGTCCCTCCTCTGGAGATTGGGAGGACTACCCTTTTTCCTCGATCTTGCCCTTCTTCCTGCTTTGGAGGTGGCATAACATTGACCACCGGAGGGCGCCTTGCTGGATCGAAGTTTTCTATCCACGCCACAGCCTGGACAGGCTCTGGACGCACTTCAGCTGGAACTCGATCAGTAGTTCCTCAACCCGAAGTTCTTTCCAGATAGTCTCCTCTCAGAGAAAGTATAGCCTTGCAAGTATCAGTTGCATGGCTTCGGTTTTCACCATGAATACAGCAGAAAAGGGTCTGGCCTTTGCCAGCTGGTTTCCCTGGCGGCCTCCAGCTGCTGGCCTTGTTCCCCAAAGGTTGCGGAGCTCTTTGGGCAAACTTTTGCGGAGGTGCAATGTTCAGAACTTCTGAACGAGGATGTTTTTGCCCCCTTCTCCTATCATGCTGAGCTTTGAAGACAGGTTCCTGCGGCTGTGCCGAAGTTTTCACTTCCAATTTTACTTCCTGCAGTATGGACGGAGTAGCTGCAGTTCTCCGAAGCCAACCATCTTCTGACCTTGCATATTCTTCAAAATAGGACATCAGCTGAGAAACAGAAGATATGCTTTTCCGGTGAAGTTTATCAAGTAGGCCTGGATGAATGACTCCCTCTCGAGCTGCGTCAACTACCGAAGATGTAGTTAACCCTCGAATTTGCGACTTCGTATGAGCGAAGCGCTTGAAGTATAGTCTCAATGTCTCTCCAGGGAGTTGCTTCACCTCGAAAAGACTTCCCGTTGACATTGGGGGCACGAAGGTGCATTGGAAATTGCTTAAGAACTTCTTCTTCAGCTGCCCCCACGAACTGATTGATCCTGGTTTTAAAGACCAGAACCATCGCAAGGCTACTCCTTGAAGAGCCAGGGGAAACATTTTGCCATGGTGTCCCGCACTCCTCCACTAGCTTCAACGCCAAAGCATAAGATCTGACAAACTCTCCAGGATCTTCATCTCCGGCATACTTGCAAAGCTTCGAAGTTTTAAACTTTGGGTCGAAGCGAACTTTTTGCAGTTCAGAATGCAGTGGAGACTCAGTATCAAAGGAGGCGTTCTCCGGGGCTTCAGGATAGATAGGTTCGTCGTCTTCAGGCACTTCAGGAATAACTGGGATGGCTTGAGAGCGAAGTCTATTTGCAGCTTCTTGCCGCCATCTCGATACTTCGGCTTGGAGACTGGCCATTTGAGTGGCCATATCACAAAGATTGTCTTCGTCTCCTCCAGAAGGATCTTCCGGGTCTTGAGAACTGTAAGGATCAGTTCGGAGTGGAACTGGAGGTGGAAGAGGAACTCCGGGTGGCCGAAGTATAGATGGAGTTGATGGAGGAACTCCGTATGCTCGAAGAATGGGAATCCCTTCCGGAGTTTGAGGTGGAGGAAACGTCGAAGGTCCTCCGACCTCAACTGTATCTGGAGGTATCACTCCGGAGGTCCGAGGGGACCTCTGAACAGGGTTACCAGTTGCGCTCCGCTTAGGAGGCATGGTGTAAGAAGTTGGTAGAAAACGAAGTTTCTTGGACTAGGTTCCCCACGGACGGCGCCAACTGTTGGCGTAAAAGATTACGCTAACAGGTTTCTGAAGATTAGAAACTAACAAACGAAGTGTTTGGGAAGGAAACTATTCCAAGCCTCCGAAAGGATAATAACTTAGAATAGTTCGAAAGTGTGTATTGAATAACTTGTATTTGGTCCTCTTTACAGGGTAAAATTGGGGGTATTTATAGGCCCAAGCATTAAGGAAAAGACCTTTTTACCTCTCTATTACAACCGACATAGTGGAAACTATTCGGTACTCTTAATAGGGCTAAAATGGTAAAAGACTAATCTAATTAGAAAGAAGATAAGTCTTCCATCTTAGCTGGCAAAGAGGTTCCTAGAAGAGTCCATGTTCGAAGATGTACTCCGAACTAGAGCCCGTCATCATACTTCGAACTTGACTGTATGCATCTCTGAAATTATATATCGGACATCTTCATCTTAATCACCAGTCTTTATCTTGTTGCTGCGATAATCTTGAAGATGGAATATTTTCCCCAACAAACGGGTTAAAATCAGCAAACCAGTCGTGGTCCTCCTGGTTCGAAGTCTGATGCGAAGGGTGCGCTGAAGGATACCTTCGGCGTCTGGTGCGAAGTGCTCCACCGAAGGGTGCTTCGGCGTTCGGACTGATCTGAACAAGGTGATCACCTCTGAACAACGGGGTTCGGCGTGCGATCTCCAATGCAGCGAATTACAGAGTGATGACGTGAAGGCCACACACGGGTGCAACTTCGTCTGGTGCGGAGTGTAGTCGTGGCGAAGCCTGTCACAACGAAGTATGCAGACGGGGCCTGTTGTCGAAGCCTGCGGTCCTGTCGAAGGGTGTGTTGGGGACCTCAGGAACCGATCTCTCAACTCCGAAAACCTCCGGCGAAGGGGCTCCAAACGTGCGAACCTGCAACAGGGATGATGCAAAGTACCAATTCGGCCTTAGGGCCGAATTTGCGAGGTGTTGCATGGGTGGAAAAGGTAGCAATCTATTACGTAGATTAGCGGATACTTCACAGGCGAAGTAACAAGGCGATAGAAATCTGTTACATAGATTAACGGGGACTTCATGGGTGAAGTACCAAGGCTTACCACTATTCCATAGTGGTGGACGGAGGGCTTCCAGGCAAACCCACGAAGAGGTACAGAAAAGTAAAGGTAAAGTAAAGGTACGATCAAAGCATGGCTTTGGTTTGGTTTGTGTTGGGGGGCACTCTCCACGCCGGCCATGCCTCTCTATTTATAGGGGGTTAACCCCAAATCTAATCTGCTATTAATCTGGCCAGATAGAGATAGAGATTGAGCTAGCGATGCAAACAGCTCTATCTCTACCGAGGTGGGCTTCGACCAGGCCCGTCGAGGCCTGCTCCTCGGGCCCAAGCTTCGGTAGCGTGGGCTTCGGCCTGGCCCGTTGAGGCTTGCTCCTCGAAGCTTCGAAAGTGTGGGCTTCGGCCAGGCCCATTGAGGCTTGCTCCTCGGGCCGAAGCTTCGAAAGCGTGGGCTTCGGCCAGGCCCGTCGAGGCTTGTTCTCGGGCCGAAGCTTCGACAACGTGGGCTTCTGAAGCTTCGGCAGCGTGGGCCTCCGAAGGCTTCTGAAGCTTCGGTGGCGTGGGCGTCCGAAGGCTTCCTAGCCGAAGCCCATGGGCTGGCTGGAGGCTTTCGAAGCCCATAGCTTGATGGGCTTCGGCCCTATAGGGCTTCGGACAGACCCTGGACATGTGTATTTTTGGTCCAAATCACCAAAAATTGATATTTTGATAATCTAGCCATTAATGCCATTTTTTGCTATCAACACAAGCCCCCTACCTTTTAGTGAACTAGTGAACTAAAAGCACAATGAGCTCGAGACGATACTATTCATACCGGCTTTTCAACGCTTTTATGACGTTTGCCACACACTCGGGAAATACCCTTTCAAGTACCTACCATTCAAAGCCCTTCGAAATTGCTCTCCTTGCAGGGATTCCAACCTGTATGCGTTGCCGGGAGCGATTTCGGATATCTTAAAAGGACCTTCCCAACTAGGTGACCATTTGCCGAATTTGGGACATTTCGTGCATGAAGGCAAAATCGTCTTCCATACCAAGTCCCCTATTTGAAACGATTTTGGTTTAACCTTCTTATTGTAGGCTCTAGCTACTCTCTTCTTGTCTACCACTATGGCTTCTAAAGCTCTTAGTCTCTTATCGGTTACTTCCTCCAGATTATCCCTCAGAATATCTTCATATTCATTGACCGATAAGCCATCTTGCTTCAACACTCTTGAGGAGCCAAGATCTACCTCTATAGGTAGAATGACCTCTTGTCCATATACCAACTCATATGGACCGACCTTGGTAGCACCGTGCTTCGCAATCCTACAAGCCCATAATGCCACCTTTTAGGAAACTCTTCAATTTTCTTCTTAATAAGCTTAATCACGGTTTTATTACTAGACTCGGCCTGACCATTGGCCTGAGCATAGTAAGGTGAAGAGTTTATCAACTTAATGCCATAGTATTCGGCGAAGTCCCTTACTTCTTTAGAAACAAATGAACTACCTTGATCCATAGTAAGAGTTCGAGGGATGCCGAATCTATGTATGATGTGCGTTAAAATAAAATCGTTTACCTCATTATGGGTCATGTTCTTCAGAGGTACGGCCTCGGTCCATTTGGTGAAGTAATCTGTCGCCATTAATACGAACCGATGCCCTTTTGAGGAAGGAGGGTAGATCTGGTAGATGAAGTCTAAACCCCAACCTCGAAACGGCCATGGCTTGACAACAGGATTGAGTAATGAGGCAGGAGCTAACTGCATGTTTCCAAACTTCTGACATGCCTCACACCCTCTGTAGTACTTGAAGCAATCTTCAGTCATAGTCGGCCAATAAAAACCTGATCTTTTGAGCAGCCAACTCATCTTTTGGGCCGACTGATGAGTGCCGCAAATCCCCTCAAGGACTTCTCCTGTAGCCACCTGGGACTGCTCATGGTCTAAACACTTCAATAGCACTCCGTCAATAGTTCGGCGATACAATGCGTCGTTTACTAACACGAATTTGAACGCTTGTCGCCGAACCTTCCGATCAATCCTCCGACTAGGGTCTTTCAAATACTGGACGATTGGGATTCTCCAATCGCCCCATGGGTTTCAGATGGCTTCGCTGGTACACCTTCTGAAAAAACCTCTAAAACACTGACCTCGGGGTGCCCCCCGAGCCTTTCCAGCTCCTGCCGAAGCCCGGCCGACGTGGCCATTCGGAGTGTGTTGGGCCGAAGCCCTTCGGAGGGTTCGGACTCTGGAGAGCCTTCCCCGTCTGAGAGACTTTGGTGGGCGGAGCGCTCCGATCTAGGGGCTTCGACATGCGGTGGCCTACGACGACCCGAGGGCTTTGACCCGAAGGGTGCGCATGTCCAGCATCACTAGCTTCAGCAATGAGACCAAACATCGACTTTTTCAACACAGAAAATTTCCCTCTCCTGACTTGGTAGCCAGATGCTTGTTGAGCCAAATCATTAGCGATTGAGTTGGCTTCTCTTGAGACGTGAGATATTTTGAAATCATCAAAAGTAGCAACTATGTCTAGGCATTTGTCCATGTAGCTATTCAGCAAGCCATTAAAACATTGAGCATTCTTGGCTACTTGTTGTACTACTAACAATGAATCACCGTATACGTGAACATGCTTAGCGCCTACAGAATCTAGTAGTTCAGGACCTAGCAACAAAGCTTCATATTCGGCTTTGTTATTAGTGGAAGAAAACTCTAGTCGGGCCGAGGTTTCAAAGCACATACCATTAGGTGATATGTGCAACGCCCCAATACCCTGGCCCTTCTTGCAAGCCGAACCATCAAAATAGATTTTCCATGGCACTACCTCAAATAGAGCAATAGCATCATTCCAGTTAGCGTCTATGTGGTGATCAACTATAAAGTTGGCTACGACTTGGCCTTTCATTGCTCTTAGGGGCTCGTAGGCCAAATCGTACTCAATCAACGCGTAAGCCCATTTTCTGATTCTTCCACTTAGAATCGGCTTCTGTAACATGTGCTTTATAACATCGGTTTGACAAACGACAACACATGTGGTGGGGAGAAGATAATGGCGTAACTTGGTGCACGCGTAATAAAGTGATAAACATAATCGCTCCACAAACGCGTACCTAGTTTCAGCGTCCAGCAGGCGGTGGCTCAAGAATGTGATGATGTACTCCTTCCCTTCCACCTCCTGGGTTAACACGGCTCCAATCACGCTGTCTTCAGCGGTGATGTATAGCAGAAACAGAATCCCGACCTTGGGTGCTCTCACCACGAGCGGTGATGACAAGCATTCCTTGATCTTCTCAAAAGCACTTTGCTAGCTTGCCCCCCAAGCGAACTCGGCTTCATTTTTTAGCTGGAGTATGGGGAAAAAGGCATCAATCTTGCCGGACAAGTTGGATATTAAGCGACGCAAATAGTTTAACTTGCCTAGCAACTTTTGCACATCCTTCTTGCATGCCGGCGCTGCAACGTTTCTAATGTTCTCAAGTCTCTTTGGATCAATCTCTATACCTCTCTCAAGAACTTACCTACCGACACGCCAAAAGCACACTTGAGTGGGTTCATTTTCAACCCATATTGCCGCATCCTATCGAAAGCAACCTTCAAATCGGCTAAATGGTTTCCCATAGCATCCGATTTGACCACGACGTCATCGATGTAAACTTCTAACATGACTCCTAACAAGTCATGAAAGATCAAGTTCATAGCACACTGATACGTGGCGCCGACATTTTTCAACCCGAAAGTCATGACGACCCATTCGAATAAACCAACAAAACTAGGGCATCGAAAGGCAGTCTTATAGACGTCCTCTTTGGCCATAAAGATTTGATTATAACAGGCATTGCCATCAAGAAAACTGTGTACCTTATGTCCTGAAGCATCATTGATCAGCATGTTGGCTATTGGCATTCGATACTCATCTTTTGGAGTGGCTCTATTCAGATCTCTCAAATCGATGCATACTCGTATCTTGTCGCTCCCTTTCTTCTCTACAGGTACAATGTTAGCAACCCATTCCGCGTACCTTCATGGCCTAATAAATTCAGCCTTAAGTAGCCGTTCCACTTCCTCTTTAACTCGGTCATAGATGGCCGAATTGAAGCGGTGGGGAGGCTGTTTATAAGGCCTAAACCCTGGTTTGATGGACAGCCGATGCTCCACGAGCTCGCGGCTTAGCCCTAGCATTTCACTATACTCCCATGCGAAACAATCGACATACGACCGAAGTAACTTTATTACTTCAGCATTTACATCGGGCTGTAAATGTTGGTTTACAAAAGTCAGCCTTGGGACGTTACCATTACCTATATCAACTTCCTCCGAGGGATCGGCCGACGCAAAATCTTGCCCTAATTTTTCTACTTCGCTAAAGTCCTCGATGGCCTCGGCAATACCGTCTTTATTAGACCGATACTGCTCCACGCGAGACTTTAGCCAATCTAGATTATTCTTGCTAGACATGACTGCTAGTACAAAAATAGCCGTGCTACTCCAGCCGGCTTTACAAACACTGGTACAAACCGTCCTCCAGATACGGTAACAAAGTCATAATCCAAAAGATCTCTACCTGATAGACACTCTACTTTGTGATGGACGGCATCAACCGACACATCAGCCAAAGCTACATGGGCCAAAGTATCTGCGGGGATGACCTCCACCTCATCACTGTCCCATTGTACCAAGCACTGATGTAGGGTAGAGGGGATGCAATAGTTCGCATGGATCCAGTCGCGTCCGAGTAACATGCTATAGTTACCTTGTACGTCGACGATGAAGAACGCTACTGGCAACATCTTGTTGCCCAACATCAACTCCATAGAGAGTACTCACTTAGCCTCGGAGCTCTGGCCGTTGAATCCGTTGAGCATCAAGTTAGTCTTCTTCGGGTCATCTTCATCCCTGCCAAGTTTCTTCAACAATGAATAAGGCATTAGGTTAACAGTGGCGCCACCGTCGACGAGCATCTGGGAAATCGGCTTACCATCGATGTGACCCTTGACATAGATGGGTTTTAGATGGCGAGCCGAGTCTTCGGGCTTCTCGAAGATGGCGTTGCGCGGACCGAGGTTAAATTGAGCAACCTCGGCCTCATCCTGTGGTAGGGCGAACTCGACGGGTAATGTGACGATGTTGACGTCCATCGCCTGAGGTGTGGGCCCCTCAGAGACAAGCGAGTAATCATCGTAAAGCATGTCATCCTCGTCGTCGCTTGGACTAGGAGCCGGGTTGGTTATCTCAACCGGCTTCTCTCTACATACCTCCTTTGTGGCTGGTCGAGGATGGATCTCTTCAAAGATAGCATCGCGCTCGGCCTCAGCTACCTTCTCGCGCATCTCTTGTGCCCGCAGCCTTTATAGGCGTATCTTCTGCGATTTGGACATGCTCGGAGGAGCCCAAGACGGCTTGGGCTTGGTGCCTGGAGCTACTGTTTGACCCCTGTTAATTCTAGACGAAGTGTGCCCTTTGGCCTCGGGCACCCTGTGTTCGAAGGGGGCTTCACTACGAACCCCGTCGAATGGATCGGCCTCGTCCGGCCGATCGAATCAATATTCGGCGCAGAGCCCGGGCGAAGCATGCGGCTTACCTCCGTTAGCCTTCGGCGACAAAGTCTTTGGGATTGGGACTTCCTAAGACCCAACTCTGATAGTTATGGCTTTGGACTCCCTGACTTTGGCCTCCGCATGCTCGCACCCTTCGGCTTCACTCTGCAAGTTTCGATTAGGAGGTACCACAGACAGTCTGTGGACGATGCCCCCCTCCGCTGCATCTGTTTTCCCCTGCCATCCATAATACTCCGAAGGAAAACAAGGCATATGGTTAGTCTGCGGAGGGTACCTTGACCCGGGTACGTACGGGGCCCACGGGGTTCCCGCCCAGTCATACGGCGGAGGCATCGGTGGCTCTAGTGGCCTTGGCCATTGCGAGCCGAACACGTCACCCGGAGGGGGGTTCGGCCAAGTCGAAGGTGTTTCTGACCACACCAGCGAAGGATCCCGCCAGGCTGGAGGTATGTTCGGCCAGTGCGGGCCGAAGCCTCCCATCGAAGACATCCACCATGGTGCGGGGTTCGGCCATTGGGGCCGAAGCTGTCGCATGGGGGACCCGACCACTGGGGTTCGAAGTTGTCGTACGGAGAACCCGACCATTGGGGTTCGAAGTCATTGCACGGGGGGTTCGGCCATTGTGGCTCAGAACCACTGTGCGGAGCACCAGGATACCTCGGCCCGAAGCCTTCGTGCAGAGGGTTCACAACCTTCTGTCCGAAGGCACCCTTCGAAGGTCTTGGCCTCTTCCGCTGCTTTAGCTGAGCGTGCGAGCCTGCTTCTTTGGCTCTCTTCTGATGTTTGTTCAACAGCATGTTATATGTTACCTTCGGCCTCTTGCGAGCCTTAGCCGAAGGGGTATTGATGTTCTGTTTCCACACTCCTACCTCGGGGTTCTTTGGCACAAGTGTGTGAATACACGGTTCTCCAACAATCACATCTTTTCCTTTAGTAGATTCGGCCTGTTCTGGCCGAATCAACACCTTCTTCTCGCCGAGGCCGACGGCGTTGACTGGAAGAGGATCTTTATCTAGCTTCATTTTTGGATCATGGTCTATCTTAAATCGTCCTTCTTCTATGGCCGATTGTATCTGCCGTCGAAAAACATTGCAATCATTAGTATTATGAGAATGTGAATCATGTCACTTACAGTATGGATGCTTCTTTAAACTCGTCGGCAGGTGGGATAACTTGACCCTTAGGTAACCTGCGAAGCTGACTCTTTAAGAGGAAATCAAATATTTTATCACATGTAGTCACATCGAACGAGTACTTGACCTCATTAAGTCTATTCTTTGTGAGGGATGGTCGTAGTTCGGAGCAAGTGACATGTTTGTTTCTAGTGTTTGTAACCCATTCGGCCGCGTACATGTCGGCCGAATCCTCCTCCTCTGACTCCTCCTCATCGGAGCGTTCCATGATGTGGATCGTAGCCCTAGGCTTGCTAAACGTCTTAATAAATTTCTTATCCTTGGCTCGGCCTTCTTGGACCAAAGCCTGCTGTAGAACTTGGCTAACTTCTAAAAAGTTTTGGTTGTCTAACCTTTCTTTATGTTCGGAACGCAGCCCGTTAAAAGCTAATTCCGCCAAGTCCCTTTCTGAAATATTAAGACTAAAACATCAGTTTCTGGAATCCCTGAAACGCTTGATATACTCAGAAGCGCTTTCACTAGATTTTTTCTTAACCGGTGTCAAATGTGAAAGCCTAAGTTCTGTTTCACCCGTGTAGAAATAATCATGGAATATCCGCTCCAAATCGTCCCACGTGTGGATGGAGTTCGGTGGGAGCGCCGAAAACCACGTGAAAGCTGTGCCGGATAGCGAGAGAGAGACTAGTCCAACCTTTAGGGCATCTATCCCACTAACCTCTCCACACTACGCCAAAAATTGCTAGCATGCTCTAGTGTGGTCTTGCTACCCTCGCCATCAAATTTAGTGAATTCAGGGATCCTATAGCCACGGGGGTAGGGTACTGTATCAAGATGATCGAGGTATGGTTTTCGGTAAACCCTAATTCGTCCCTTGGGCACGAAGCCGACACACTCCCTAAATAGTGCGCGGACCCGCTCATCTAAATCATCATGGTAGTTTGTTTGCATGTGCCTCTCATGTGGGGGCGCGACACGCGGTGGGATATCGGCGTGTCGGCCATGTGCTTCTTCCCTACGCACTATTTGTATAACGTGCTCGTGTCCGGGCACCTGCGTGTGTGGTGCGGGTAGCGTGGGTATTGGCGCGGGCATTGTGTGGTATGCAGCATTAGTTTGACCATAGGCATAATGATTGGTCTTGGCCATAAGTGATGAGGCTGAAGACATGTTTGTCGGAAGTGCACTAGCTATAGGAACCGGGGGTGCGGCCTCAGTGAGGTCGAACCTTCTAAGAGTCACCTCTACTTGGGACCTAACTGCCGAATCTAAACGGTTGGCTAGCGCACCGGTAACGGCCTGATCTACTGATGCAGCTATTTTTTGCTCAATTTCTAAAGAAGATAAACGAGGTGATACCGGTGTTACCTGGACCTGAGCGGGGGAGGGGGTGATGATGTCGCGCTTGACAAAGTCTGTGCGTGTCTTGATGTAGCCTCCGAGCATCATGTCTTGGAGCGCCTTTAGCCTTGCCTCGATCTCTGCTCGGTCTTCTGCGGGGATATCTTCAAGTGTAGGTGACATTATGTTGCGGTTGTCGATATCCGCGCTTCCTATTGTGTCCATCGGCGGTGTAGACGTAGTTGTAGAAGTAGATGTACCGGTGGCCGATGTAGACGTACTCATCGTGTTGGCGTAGCTTTTCCCCAGCGGAGCCACCAAAAAGTGTGTTGACACGGAAACGTGCCCCCGCACTTGGGTCAGTCCGGCGATCCAAAAGTGCACGGATACTTAGGGACGGGCCTAAGTGTGACGTAGCACCGACGGCGCGTTCTGACTACCCTTAATAGTGATAGGGCGGTGGAGTCGCCAGGCAACAAGATTTCAAGAAATAATCCAATTAGCCGAAAGAAATAGATTAAACGGGTTAAAATCAGCAAACCAATCAGAGTCCTCCTGGTTCGATTTATGATGTACGAAGGGTGCGCTGAAGGGTACCTTCGGCGTCTGGTGTGAAGTGCTCCGCCGAAGGGTGCTTCGGCGTTCGGACTGATCCGGTCGAAGATAGACTGCGAACGGATATGAACACGGTGATCACCTCCGAACAGCGGGGTTCGGCGTACAATCTCTGATGCATCGAATTACAGAGTGATGACACGAAGGCCACACACGGGTGCAGCTTCGTCTGTTGCGGAGTGTAGTCGTGGTGAAGCCTATCACGATGAAGTATGCTGACGGGGCCTGTTGTTGAAGCCTGCGGTCCTGTCGAAGGGTGTCTTGGGGACCTCCGGAACCGATCTCTCAGCTCCGAACACCTCCGGTGAAGTGGCTCCGAACGTGCGAACCTGCAACAGGGATGATGCAAAGTACCAATTCGGCCTTAGGACCGAATTTGCGAGGTGTTGCATGGGTGGAGAAGGTAGCAATCTATTACGCAGATTAGCGGATACTTCACAGACGAAGTAACAAGGCGATAGCAATTTGTTACGTAGATTAACGGGGACTTCACGGGAGAAGTACCAAGGCTTACCATTGTTCCGTAGTGGTGGACGGAGGGCTTCCAGGCAAACCCACGAAGAGGTACAGAAAAGTAAAGGTAAAGTAAAGGTACGATCAAAGCATGGCTTTGGTTTGGTTTGTGTTGGGGTGGGGGCACTCTCCATGCCGGCCATTAATCCGACCGGATAGAGATAGATATTGAGCTGGCGATGCAAACAGCTCAATCTCTACCGAGGTGGGCTTCAACCAGGCCCATCGAGGCCTGCACCTCGGGCCGAAGCTTTGATAGAGTGGGCTTCGGTCAGGCCCGTTGAGGCTTGCTCCTCGAAGCTTTGAAAGTGTGGGCTTCTGTCAGGCCCGTTGAGGCTTGCTCCTTAGGCCAAAGTTTCGACGACGTGGGCTTCGGCCAGGCCCGTCGAGGCTTGTTCTTGGGCTGAAGCTTCGGCAGCGTGGGCCTCCGAAGGTTTCCGAAGCTTTGGTAGCGTGGGCCTCCGAAGGCTTCCTGGCCAAAGCCCATGGGCTAGCTGGAGGCTTTCGGAGCCCATAGCTTGATGGTCTTCGACCCTGTAAGGCTTCGGACAGACCCTGGACATGTGTATTTTTGGCCCAAATCACCAAAAATTGATATTTTGATAATCTAGCCATTAATGCCATTTTTTGCTATCAACGTCGTGTACCATCTGGCGTTGATGGCCTTCACTGGAAATCACATTTAGTACTCATATCGGAGCCTGAAGTTAATGCTGCCACAGGGAACTACGATCTTCTCTCCTCCGAAGCCCGAGTAAGTCTCTGGCTAGCAGGAAGCTTTATGAAGTGCTGCGAATATTTCTGCTCTCCCTTCGCAGCCTTCGGCTAACAGCGCCCACTCAAAGATTGTGAGGCGTGCTATGGCATTCGGAGAGAGTTGAGGAAGAGTGACATTGAAAAGCTCCAATACCTTCGACAAGAAATCCATAGTTGGAAGCCCTAACCCTGCCTCGAAGAAGGCTTCGAAAACAACAACTTCCCTAGGCCGAGGCGAGGGGACCGCTTCTTGACCGGGTGCACGGATCTTGACTACCAGGCTAATCTTCCCTACAACTGCTGTTGTGATCGTCTTCTTCTTGCAGGTCAATGGCCCCAATTTGTAGGATTGTTTCGAGTACTTGGAGGAAGCCGGGAGGAGGTCGTGGGGGCTGGCTTGTGGGGGATTCCCGACATGTGCTGCCATTGCTGCCGCCACCATGGCTTGCTGCCTCGCCAAGGTCGAGGTTGTTCCAGGAGCCTTGAAGCTTGTCCTCACCATCGAATAGAACAAGAAGCTTGGAACTAGAGCTCTGGAGGCTATGAGGGATTGCGCGAGAACAGTGAGAAAAGTATCTCGAATGTTTCTTGATCCTCTATTTATAGCTTGAACTCACGATTTTTTACTGTTCATACTCGACGTTTTGTCTTCTGTACCGTTATTATTCCCGAAATAAAGCAATGTTATAGCTTATTCTGAAAGGAAAAAGATAATGGCTATTTTTCTTAGTCTAACGGTCTCTTCAGCTTCGTAGAGATTGACTTCAGAGCTGTTCGAATAATACCTTCTCTTGGAAATCGATTTGAAGTTCTAAATTTTTGAATATTTCCAAGGTTGATAAATTTTATTAACCCCTGTGCATGATTATTTTTCTTGTGTATACTGCTCTCCTAACTTTACAGATCAATCGGAGAAGCGTATTCGAGGGGCTAATGTTGGGGAAAATACTTCATCCTTAGGGTCTCTACAGCCATAAGCCAAAGCCAATCTACTAATCCGAAGTTCGAGTATTAACTCCGGCTTAGTACATGATCAAGCTCGAAGAATCCATGCAGACTTCTGTTTGGAGTATGACTTCAAAGGTTGAATCTTCAGTGAGCTTATCTGCCAGTGAGGATGGAAGACTTATCTTCTTTCTGATTAGATTAGTCTTTTACCATTTTAACCCTATTAGGGGTACCGAATAGTTTCCACTATGTTGGTTGGAATTAAGGGGTAAAAAGATCTTTTCCTTAAGATTTTTACCTATAAATACCCCCTACTTAACCTGTAATAAGAATCGAATACTAAGTTATTCAAAACACAACTTTGAACTACTTTGAGCTATTATCCAATTCGGAGGCTTGAAATAGTTCACTTCACAAACACTTCGTTTGTTAGTACTTAATCTCTGAAAACCTGTTAGCGTAATCTTTTATGCCAACACCGTGTCTAGTAATAAAACTGTGATTAAGCTCATTAGGAGGAAAATCGAAGAATTCCCTGAGAAGTAGCATGAAGTGCTTTCCGAGGTGCTATGGGCTTGTAGAATTGCAAAGCACAGTGCTACCAAAGTTAGTCCATATGAGTTAGTATATGGACAAGAGGTTGTTCTACCTGTAGAAGTAGATCTTGGCTCTTTAAGAATCCTAAAGCAAGATGTCTTATCGGTCGATGAGTATGAGACTCTTTTGAAGGATAATATAGAAGAAGTGACCGATAAGAGGTTAAGGGCTTTAGAAGCTATGGAGATAGACAAGAGGAGAGTAGCTAAAGCCTACAATAGAAGGTTAAACCAAAATCATTTCAAGTGGGTGACTTGGTTTGGAAAATGATTTTTTCCATAGGCACTAAGAGCCCTAAATTTGGTAAGTGGTCACCTAGGTTGGAAGGCCCTTTCAAAATAGCCGAAATCACTCCAAGTAATGCATATGTGTTGGAATCTCTACAAGGAGAACGGTTTCGAAGAGCTTTGAATGGCAGGTACTTGAAAAGGTATTTCCCAAGTGTGTGGCAAACGACTTGAGAGTGCGAAAGGCTGATATGAAATGTATTGTCCTTAGCCCGTTATGCTTTTAGTTCACTTAGTTCACAAAAAGGCAGGGGGCATGTGTTGATAGAAAAAAATGGCATCAAACAGTTAAGATTGTCAAAATATCAATTTTGGTAATCTAGGC
This sequence comes from Zizania palustris, assembly GCA_019279435.1. NCBI lineage: Eukaryota > Viridiplantae > Streptophyta > Magnoliopsida > Poales > Poaceae > Zizania > Zizania palustris. Next base: position 10,985,146 of record JAAALK010000079.1, read on the forward strand.
CAAAAATACACATGTCTTGGGTCGGGCCGAAGGCCCATTGAAGCTATGGGCTTCGAAAGCTTTCGGCAGGCCTGCTAGCTTCAGCCCAAAGGCCTTCGAAGGCCTGCCTCGCCAAAGCTTTGGCCCATGGAGCAGGCATCGATGGGCCTGGCCGAAGGCCCACTTCGGGCAGGATTGCAGAGATAGAGTTTGAGTCTGATTCTAGCTAATTTTATCTCTACGCATGATTAGGCAGAATATTAACAGATTAATCTTAGAGATTAGAAGACTAGACCCTATAAATATATGGGTTAGGCCGGTTAATTAAACCCCCCAACACAAATCAACACAAAGCCCTAGCTTTGAACCGTACCTTTACTTTTACCTTTAATTTTCTACAACCTTCATGGGCTTGCGTGGAAGCCCTCCATCAACCACTTCGAAACAGTGGTAATCCTTGTTACTTCGCCTATGAAGTATCTGTTAATCTACGTAATATATCCCTATCACCTTGTTACTTCGCCTGTGAAGTATCTGGTAACCTGTGTAACATATTGCTACCTTCGCTCTCTAGTGCAACACTTGCAGAATTCGGCCCCCAGGCCGAATTGGCACTTGCTATCTATTATGTTGCAGGTTTTCATGCTCGGAGCTACTTCGCCGGAGGTGTCCGTAGCTAGGAGGAAATACTAGAACATCCCTCGGTGGAAATACTACTGACCACCCATGCTGAACCGTCACGCTGTTGTCGATTAGACCGAGACCCACATGCCAGCACGCTTCACAACAGGCTTTGTCACGACAGGCTTTGCCATGTTCCTACCCCGCATCAGACAAAGTCATGCCAACACGCTACGTTCGAGATATTTTATTGTGTCGGAAACTTCGCACCGAACCCCGCTATTCGAAGGCGATTGTCACGTCGAGATCTATTCAGAGCCCACCTTCGGCAAGATCAGTCCGAACGCCGAAGGAACCCTTTTGTGGGACCCTTCGCATCAGACACCGAAGGTACCATTCAGTGATACCCTTCGCACTATATACTTTGAATCATTCAGGCTCTGCTCGGCTTGCTGATTTATTCTGTTTAATATATTTCTTTTCGGCTAATTGGATTATTCCTATGTGATCTGATTACCTGGCGACTCCACCCTCTTACCACGGTTAAGGGTAGTCGGAACGTGATGTCGGTGTTGTGTTATGCTTTGGCTTGTTCCTAAGTATCCGCACACTTTTTGATCATCGAACTGACCCAAGTGCGGGGGCACGTTTTCGTGTCAAAAAATCTCTCCCAACTCTAAAGATCCTGCAAACCAAAACTCAATCATAAGTGAGTACTTGCAAAGTATCACGATGAAATCGCACTTCGAAGCCCTCGTCAAGCAACTGGGATACAGAAAGCAAATTGTATCCCAAGTTTTCAACCAAAGCAACATCTTTGAGAGTGAAATTTAAGTTGATTCTTACCAAACCTTTACCTTTCACTCTACTCCGTCGATTATTTCCGAAGGTGATTTGTTCCTTCTGCTTGGTTGTGGTGAGGCTGGAGAACCATGCTGCATTTTCGGTCATATGGCGTGAACAACCGGAGTCCATGATCCACGTGTCCTCCAAGCCTTGGTATGATGCCTACACAAAACGAGAGAACCTCGATCTTTCAGTGCTGGGGTGAGTGAAAACATGACAAGGCATCTAGCATTGAGAGATACGAGCAGTAGGCACAGTAAAAGTATACTGTCTATGCATAGGCACAATAGAATAGTGCAATGTGCGATTTCTACCTACATGATGTAACCTAGATGCATGACGAGGTCTCCCAACCTGTCGAGGGACAAAGCCACTAACACAAGGTCTAGCACCATGTGAATAATGGTGAACACCACGAGGGGCAAAGCCTCTCTGAGAAGATCGGGGAGCCTCGTAAACAGGACATGAGTAAAACACAGACTCATGCATATCTAAAAGTGGGTAATGCATGTCTTGGAACCTCAAAGCCTGAGAACGTCGCTCATCCTTGCTGCGACGGCAACAAAACCCAATCAAGTGGCCCACCCACTGGCAGTAAGAGCAGTGGAACACTCTCCTAGTGGCACTCTCATGTGTTAGAGGAACAGTCCTCATGGGCTCCTTGGGTTTCTTCGGAGGGTTCTTATTGGAAGGAACTTTCTTAGGAGGAGGGGTTTTCTTTGGAGTTTTGGTAGGCTTTTTGGCTGATGGTGTATCTAACGGAGATCTTTCTTTCTCTATGGTAGTGGGTGAGATAAAAACAATTTTTTTACCGCCTAAAGGAGTTCTCTCAAAACCTAAACCTAGAGCTAACCATGCCCTGTCAGCACACATCTTGGTCTTGTCCAAGAGCAAATACATCCTACCCTTTCCCTCAGTGCATTTGTTAACCACAAATAGAAGGTATTCATTTCGAGTCATAAGATTTTCAGCTTGCCCTCTAGCAAAATTGAGTTGGTCCTTAAGGATGATACAGGTGGAACAAGCAGGCTGCAAATCCTTAGAACACTCAGCACTCTCCAATCTAGCCTCTAATTCTTTAACATGCTTGTCTCTTAAATTAATGCTATATATTAATAAAGGACAGTTTGAATAAGCATTTGAAGAGATAGGTCTAGACTCCACCACCAAAAGCTGCTTCTGTGTAGTCTCAAGCTCATCAGCCGTTTGAGCATACACAGAACGCAACTGAGCAAGCTCACTCATGACAATAGTGCAAGATTCACATTCAACATCATCAATATTTGACTTAAGCATGGCATAATCAGTAGAAACAAATTCTAGCCTAAGTCTAAGGTCTTTTCTATCTCTAGCAGACTGAACAAGTAATCTATCCTGACTAAGAACTATTTCATTCAGTTCATCTACCTTAATTGAAAGTTGGTCACAGGATAGATGTACCTCAAATGAGTCAAGCTCGTCGTCGCTATGACTGCTGCCGACCATGAAACAAATACCAGTGAAATCCCTTGCCTTCTTCTCCTTCTTCTCTTCCTTCCTTGGAGATTCTTCCTCCTCATCAAAGCTCGACTCCTCAATTGAGGATTTGTCGATGTCGCTGAGAGATGCGACAAAAGCCCTGGAAGCGTCCTTGGCTACACTCTTAGCCAGCTTGCCACGCTTACCCTTCACATAGGGTTTCCTCTCCTTTCGTGGTGTTTGGGGTGCTCACTATCATCTCTCCTCTTGAGCGTAGGACAATTGGCCTTGAGGTGAGAAGTGTCACCACACTCAAAACAGCCACTAAAACCACTTATCCTCTCATCCTATCTTTCATTGTGAAAATGGGTGAACCTTCTAGCAATGAGAGAAAGCTTGTCATCACCTAGAGTATCCACATGCTCCTTAGTGACAAATACCAGGGAGGAAAAAGCAAAACCACCTACAAGAACACAAGTGTCAGACATGCTTTGTTCTGTTGTGGTGCCACGGCTAGAGCCAAAAACTAGTGCCAAAGGGTGAGGCAAAGAGTTTGTGTGCCCTACAAGAGATGCCTTGGCGATCTCTGTGGACTTCAGCTTGCTGAAGAGCTCATCATAGGTCAATGTGTCATAACCTATGGACTCCTCAATGTTGTATATATTCACTTCCCATATGCTACGATCAACAGCATAGAGAAGCTTGATTGCCCTGTCATGATCATTGTAAGCAAGCGTCTCATTGAACCGCAAGTTACTCACTGTTGCATAAAAGCGAGAAAACATGGCATCTATAGATTCACCAGATGCTTGTACAAACAATTTATACTATTGATTGTATGTGCTTTGGCGCCTAGCCTTGATCTGAGTAGAGCCCTCATGAAAAATAGTGAGTGTAGTCCAAATCTCCCTAGATGTCCTTAGGTGCTGAACCCTAGCTGAACCCTACTTAAGCCAATGAACAATATATTTCTAGCTTTGGAGTTAGAATTATACTGATCTTTTTTTGCCTGAGTGGTGTGTGTTTCAGGGATGGAGTATTGTGAGTCCACGATCTTGCAAATTGCATTTCCTTGGCTTAGCATGTAAGCCTCCATGCGCACCTTCCAATATACAAAGTCTGTCCCATCAAACAGAGGTATTTTACTAACTCTGTCCATGTCACCAAAAGATCACAAAACCAGTTAAGGTCAACTGGTGATCTTAACAAGGCTTTGATACCAATTGTTGGACCAAAATGGGTGACTAGAGGGGGGGGGGTGAATGAGAGCTTTTAAAAACTCAGACTAAAACTTGCCTTCTGTTTTAAATTATGTGTCCTGCAGAACAAGCTTCGAACACACCCTTCGGAGATCTGGTTGGGAGCTATTTTATAGCACCAAACATATGCTTCGCAAAGGCTACAAAGTCGAATACCAGGAGACTTCGCTCACACATACAAACCCAAAAACACAATTATGCAAGAATATAGTGTTAGCTCCGCACACGAGGTGCCTTCGAGCAGGCTTCACACTTTACACTTGGTAGGAGTAAGTTTTTCCTCTAAGGACTTCGAACAGATACTTCGCACTAGCAATTTGTACTAGGCTTTGTATTTCAAAGGGCAGAATGCAGAAAGGACAGACCGCAGAGAACCTCGACTGAGGAAAGAAAACAGGCTTTGAGCCCAACACTAAAGGACTCACTAAACAAGCACGAACATGAAGCAAACACACTTCGTTAGAGAGGAAACAGATCGAAAAACTCAGGGTGATACAGAACGATGTGCAGCACAAAGATCACAATGCATGCAGTGCAAAAACAAGAATACAAGTTAAAGCATTAGACAATATGGAATGGAAATTTTATTGCATGAACAGGGAACACAAAAGAGTCACAAAACTGAGTACATGGGTGTGGCGGCTAGCTCTGGGAGTTCTAAAAATGGTTGCTCAAAGTGTTAGCTAGACCTAGCCAGCCTCACTATTTATAGGCACAACTTTGTCATGAGAATATTATCCCTAGGGTTTACACTATTTTTGTCTCAGCCAGGCAAGGGGGTACAAATGGTAGTCTACTTTTTTGGAGGCTTCTTTTGTCAGCTTCACAGAGGAGACAGCATCAGCTTTTGCAGAGAAGACATGATCAGCCTTTGCAAAGTGGAATCTTCTGAAGCCCCCTTCACACACGAAGTGTGTAGTAGCTTCGGTGACAAGCTTCTAACCCGAAGGCCTTCGCTTCACCGAAGGCAGTTTTCGATATAGTGACGATTTTGAACCGAAGCCGTCAAAGCTCTTGAGCCTTCACACCATCATCTCCGGAGTGGACCACCACAGCTTCGCAGCTACTCCCAGCTCGAACTACATCAGTCCGTGTACCGAAGCCGTGCATGGCCGAAGTACCTCAAGTCAGCCACACTCTGAAGCCCCACCTTCGGAGTACCTTCACCACCTTTTGTAGTCCCTATCTCCAATGCCTCTGCATGAAGCATATCCATAAGCACCCTTCACAGTGTCTTAGCCCCGAGCACACTATATGAACACCCTTATCCGGACCATGCCTTTGATGCACCTTGACTTTCGAGACCTTCGTCAAGTGACCCTTCGAGTTTCTCCCTTCGTAGCTCACATCGAACAACTTGCCTCAATGCTGAGGATTTTGTCCACCATACTCTGAAGTCACTCCTTCCAGATCACCCTTCGAAGTGCCTCGCCTTTGAGGACTTTGTCAACATGGGGGAGAATTTTAGGATATTAGATATTTTATTTTATTTTCTCCTTTCTATTCTCTTGTATTTTGTTTTTCGTGTTTTCACATGCTTTGTAGGTTTGAAGCGATGCTGAAGAGGGTGTTGACAATGCACCTACCAAAGGGGAGATTGAGGAACCATGTTGAAGATCATGGGCCTCATGGCTCCAGAAGATGATGAGTTATTGTCAATGGAAGTCAAAGAGAGAGGATGAGATGAAGAGGAGAAGAGAAGACATGTTGTGTCTTGACTGCGTGTGACTTAGGTACATAGTCGGCGAGCAACTTCCGGGCAGAGAGAGCCATGTGGAGTAAGGTCGGCCCAATCCGGGTACACGGGTCGTGAACAGCGAGTGATCTTCTAGTCTATTAACCATGTTTGAATCAAGTAAAGGGGCGATGAGTAACTACTAGGCTAAGGGAGCTGTGGAGTCGAGTCGTCCCAATACGGATACTCAATACGAAGACATCAGACGCTTTGTTGGTTTCTACGCAAAACTGCTACAACATCAATACTACTAATCTAAAGATCAACGGATCAGATGCGAAGCTGTGGAAGCTACAAAAGTGCAGCATCAACACAAAATAAATAGGATAGGTGTTTTTATAATTTTTCCCTTTAGGCCAGAGTCTGTAAAAAGGAGTCAGAACTGGAAAATACCTTAGGGGTAATTGAGTCATTTTCTATTTTTTGAACTGCCTATAAAAAGATCAGGTATCCCCCAAGGGTTTTCAACTCAATCAATAGAAAAATAAGAATTCTTTTTCACTATTTTTCTCTTCCACTAGAATTTTCCCATCGCGCTGCCACTGTTCTGTTGTGGCCGCACTGTGCACACTACTTCTCTCCACATTAACTTCGCCGATTTGATTCCCTAGGCAAACAACCGTAGATCTTGCTGGGTTTTCTCTGGGCGTGGGTGATTACGCCGTAGCGCAGGCACAGCATCACAGTACCCACTTCGTTTTTTTCCTGTGCTCAGTTGGTCTGGTTCCCGCCGAGTGTCCTTAGCGCAGGCAGCATCGGGTTTTCCTTGGGAGTATTGTTTTCTTCTACCTCACGGCCCGATCACTAGGCCACCGTGTTGTTCTGGTTTCATCACAACGTGCAACTTGCGTTGCAGTGGTCGTGACGCTACTGCTTGTGAATGGCCACGACCTCGGGCGACGGAGAGCAGTGCACAGCGCCAAGAGGACGTCCAAGCGATGGTGCCTCTCTAGTACAAATCCCAAACTACAGTCAGGAATAACATCAAGTCTTCATTTGTCGTCTTAGTTAAGTAAAAGTCAATATTTCGAAACTCACTATTCTAGCACATTTATTATTTAATAAAATGCTTGGTTGATTTGTGATTAAATTCCTATGCAAAAAATATCTGGATGATATGTTTGTGAGTCCTGAGATGAATGTCATGTGTTTGATGACTTGCTTTATGATCTATCTATTTGATTTGTGATTAATATTAGTCTACCTTTAAACATTGTGATAATGTCTTTTTATTTAGGACATCAGTTGTTTTTAGGCTAGATTATATGTAGTGCTTGTGATCTCTCAGTATGTCGCATCATATCATATCTCACAGGAGAGTGATAGCACTGTGTTATTTCGGATTTCACTGTGAAAATATGTTTGTTTTCTCTAGCTGTTTTTAGAGTAGCTGTTGGGGGAATAGTTTTCCCTTGAACAGGGGCCAAATGAAGTCAGCCTCCGACAGCCTTCGGCCCGGAGCCCAACACTGTCGAAGCCTGTTCCTTTCTGAAGAAGCTGTTTCCATGTCCCAATGAACACGGCGAAGCCTTGTGGAGCGAAGCCTATGAACCCCTTCAGAGCCCTCCGGAGCGAAGCCTTCAAGATCCCTTAAGGCTTGCCAGAAGCTAAGTCTCAGGCTAACTTCGAACCTCATTCGGAGTTAACCTTTGAACCTCCTTCGGAGTTAACCTTCGAACCTCCTTTGGAGTTAACCTTCGAGCCTCGTTCGGAGCTAACCTTTAGGCTCCCTTCGGAGCCCTTCAAGCCAGTCTCCGGACCCTTTCTAGCCAACTCAAAGCTAAGTCTCCAAGACTCCCGTTCGGAGCTCCAGTTCGGAGCCCCAGTTCGGAGCCCCAGTTCGGAGCCCCAGTTCGGAGCACCAGTTCGGTGTTCGGTTTGGAGTATGCTCTGAAGCCCACTTCGGAGTGTTCTTCGAAGCCTCCATTGCAGCCTCCACCTGAAGAGCTCCGGCCCCAACTTCGAACCCAGGAAAATATCTGTACTTCGCTATAGTGTAGAAGCCATACCAGGGGCCCCTTCGCCACTAGTATGTCGTTTAGCTGGTCAAAGATGTGACGTTGTCTAACACATCTGTAAAGCTGTAAAACACTTTTGTACAGTAGCTAGCTCCTTTTCCCCTTTCTACCCCTATGAGCCTAGGACTTATAGAGGGCATTTTGGTCTTTTCCTTTGGCCTGCGTGCCTATAAAAGCAGGGCCAAGCCCTTGTAACAAGATAGCGGGGCCAGGGCCATGAAACCCTAGAGTTCATTACACCATACCGAGGCATACCATGCCAAATCCACCACAAACTGGACGTAGGGCCATTATCCCCTAGGGGAGGCCCGAACCAGTATAAATCCTTTCTCCCTCTGAGAGAACCCTTCGAGGTTCATTTTATACACCATATACACACATACAAAACCTGTGCTATAGCTAACACAATTGCTACAATAGTTGGCGCTGTCCGTGGGGACCTTAGTTCTAAAAGCTAAGTTCTCTGCCACTGCCTGCAACTCGAAGTACGCTTGAGGGGGGAGCTTCGAAGCTTTTTTTCTTCCCGCACCCTTCGGCAAGGGGCTTCGGGTGCAATTCGAAGTTCATCTTTGCCTTCCTCCATCCTTAGCGTTTCAGAGCTCAAACTCCAGCAAGGGGCTCCGCTTCGCGTGTCGAAGGTCGTCATAGCCCCAGGGGTTATGAAGCAAGCCTTCACCCACTTTACGAGGTATGTACAATATCCGAAGTACCACTTCGATGTACCAATCTGCAATTACATTGATATAAATTCGAAGCCCTGCTTCGCCTTAAAGCCGAAGTCATTCTTCGCCTTAAAGCCGAAGCCCTGCTTCGCCTTTAAATGCAAACTTTTGCTCCATCTTATTGAAAAACTGAAGCTATGCTTTGCCTTATCAAAAACCCGAAGCTTTGCTTCGCCTTATTTACAACTCGAAGCCTTGCTTCGCTTTACAAAATCCTTAGTACCCCTTCAAAGGCTACACAGCGCCTTCGGGCCTGTAGCAGTGGGCTTTGAGACTTCTGGGCGACGGCTCAGCAAGTCCGGGATTCTAGGCTCCGGCCTGATGCATCCCCGGGTCGAAGGTGGCCCAGGTTCGTAGGTGACCCAGAGTCGAAGGTCGCTTAGAGTCGAAGGTGGCTCAACTATCACAGGTTCGGTGAATCCACACCAAATATCCTTTTCACTATAGGACCAAGCTCAAGAAGCCTTGCTTTGCTATCTAAACACGCACTGAGGCCTCGCTTCGTGTGACGTGATCTAATCTAAAAATTAAGCATCTCAAAGTCATGCTTTGCCTAAAATCTAAGTGTGTTTCGGAGCTTGGCTCGCGCACAACATCCAAATCCAAGCATGTCGAAGCATGCTTTGCTTAGTTTGGCTACGCTGAAGCATTGCTTCGCTCCAAATTAACGCATTCGAAGCCAAAAAGAGGCCTTCGCTCGATGTGTTATAAGCATCCGAAGCCGCCAAAAAGCGCACCCCTTCGCATCTTTTATTGCCCGCACCAGCAACGACTAAGTCCATAGCTGCCACGAGCAAGGGGGAAGCATGTATGTGAAGTATGCGAATGTAATGCGCAGTATGAGCGTGACAAGCTAAAATGTTCGAAGCCATCAAACAATGCGAAGCATGTAGACGAAGTATGCAAATATAACAAATTCCATTCATTAAATGACAATTGAGAAGTATGTTACAAATACACTTCGAAAAAAAATTACGAGTAGTCTGTATCTAAGACTAAGAAAAAGCGAGCTCGAGGCCCCAGCCCTCGCTTTCCCTTCTTTTGGCCAGGGCCCCCTCGGCTGGACGAAGCCTCGTCGGAGCCTGCTCTCCCACTTCCAGTTCGTCCACGCCCCAAAGCCCGCAGACCTCGTCTTCCACTTTGCAGGTCGCTCCAAGTCTGTGAGGCAGGCGGTGCCGTGTCAAAGGCAGAGAAGTCTAAAGCTTCATCGCCTGCTAAGACCGTTCGCGAAGGCAAAGATGAAGAACTCCAAAGGGACTCCGTCTTTACAATGGCCAACAGATCCTGAACTACTTCGGGGATGGCTTCGTTGTTAGGCCCCCTCAGAAGTTTAAACAGAGGTGGGCCTTCGGACCTAGCTACCTCAAGGACCTCCCACAACTGGCGAAGTTCTTCAGAATCCTCAAGTACTTCGAAGTCAACATTTGAAGACTGAGCCTGGGCAGGTATAAAGCACCCTCACATTTGTATTAATAAACTGATAAGTTTTTACAGCCTACAGCTAAGAATTACAAGGAGCCTAAGGAGATCTACACCTTTGGAGGTGGAGGTGCCGACGTCGAAGGTAGAGATGGCGAGGCATGTGCCTTGGATCGGTGAAGGCGGAGGGCTTTCTGAAGCTCGAGGACTGCTTCGAAGCCTTGGTCCTTCCAAGGCTCCTGAAGTCACCGCCAAGCTCCGCGGACGCCAGCCGGAGGTGTCACCAAGTGCTGGCCTCCGAAGGCCATAGGAGTCGCGGAGGTTGCTGCTACGAGGTGGTTGCAAACCGCGTCGTGAAGCATTTGCAACACTCCTTGACCCGCCACTCGGCTGGCCATCAAGGCGAATCCCTTCAGAGACTGCTCTGCCGTCGAAGCCACCACCTTCAAGAATGCGGCACGATCCCCAATTGGATCCTGGCTGCCGAAGTCTGGAGCCCGACACTCTCTCCCTATTTGTTGTAGGACATCGGTCAGGCTCAGAGTGGCTTCGTCGATGTTGCTGGCGACGAAGTCTTCAAGACGCTGAGCTCTTTGGCGAAGCTCGGAGTTCTCCCTCGCCAACTGGGTTTCGGCGTCCTTCACAGCTTTGAGCTCTGCGCGGAGCCTGTCAGTCTCTAAGGCCAAGGCTTCCCTAGCCTCACCGGCCTCGGCCCTCACTGCCTCGGCTGAAGCTTTGGCCCGCCTTCGCTTCTCGGCTTCCACCGAGACTTCGCGTCGGAGGGCCTCCTTCTCCTCCGCCAGGCGCGTCATCCGCCTGTCCGCAGAAGTTGATGCTGCTGCGTTCAGTGCGAAGGCCTGAAAGAATTCAAGAAAATCATAAGTGTTGATCGAAGACCAAAGTATGACTCGAAGGCTGCGTAGGACTTCGCTCAACTGGATGAGGGCTTCGTTCGCATTGATGAAGAGGTCCATGGGGTTCAAGCGGCTGAGTTGATCCACTAAGCCTCCTGCCTCCGTAGCTGCGCAGCCCTCGCGGAACTTGTTGAAGTCCGCCTCTGTCACAGCCCCCTTCGGCAGCAGAGGCCGGACAATTTCATCTGCCGTAACCGCTGGAGCAGGCTTTGGCAGGGCTGGGCTTTGACCCACTACATCGACTTCCTCGTCACCTTCGTCATGACTATCGCCTCCGTCTCTTCAGACGAGGAGCTGTCGGACTCCGAGCTACTTCTACTGTTGTCGCTTCTGCTGCTGGTGCTGGAGACCTCCATCGGATTCGGAACGGTGGGCCTCGCACCAACATCATCTTCTCCAAAAAAGTTCAAGTCAAAATCCGCATATAAAAGAGAAGTATGATTGAAGTGTTTACCTTCGTCGGAGATTTCTTCGAAGGTAGAGGGGTCAATGTGTGCCCCCCAATCCTTTTGCTGCGAAGCTGGCACGTCAACCTCCCCGCCCGAAGCCGAAGCCGTCGAGATCTTCGCTTCCACCTTGGTAGCTGTCACCGGAGCCCTTTTTGGCTCCGCTTCTATTTGAGGGTCCATGTCCGTTGCCTCCTCCGGCGTAGAGGCTTCGGTCACGAGGACCTCTGTCCGAGCTCTCGAAGTTTCAGGCTCGTCGTCATCCCCTCTTTTTCTCTTGAAGCCGGTTGTTGAAGCTGTGTGGTGGGAGAAGTCTGGCAGAGCCTGGACCTCGTCGTAGCCAAGCAGGGTCCACACCCTGTTCCAATGCTCCCATGTCCCCACCAGAGCAAGCCATTGGGCTTGCTCCTCTGGTGTCGGGGTCCCAACAATGCACTCCGTTGCCGCGATGGCCTCCTCCGGAGTCCTCACTTCAAGAGTGGCTTCATAAAGATCTAAGTCAGAATAAATTTCTCAGCGAAGTTTGAAAGTGTAAAAGTTTTGAAGTCTTACCGAGGTGTTCGAAGGCCACTTCGTTTAGGCCCCCTCGGCCCGAAGGTTGGAAGAGCCCCTCCGGCCAACAGCGCGCAAGTGGGCTGAGTCGGAGGGTGATGAACTCCTCCGTGAGGTCCCTCATGCTCATCTTCGCTGCCACCCTCCGAAGGAGTGAGATCCTCGAGCGAAGGGTGTCGGGGCTCGTCTTCACCACCCCTTCGCGCCGATAAGAGATAAGGGCATTGGTACTTCGAAGGGGAGTGTTCGCGCCGACGGAGGCGTAGAACCACTCTTGATCCCACTTCGAGTACCATTTGCTGTTGGCAGCCCTCACCGGGAAGGCATCTTGGTACTCCCTCTGAAGCTGGAAGTTGACGCTTCCGAAGGCCAAAGCCCTCTTGACACAGTCTGCACCCTCCCTCGGCTTCGGTTGGGAGTTGGCGTCATGAAGGGCGATGAAGACGTCCACGCGGCCCTCGCAACCTTCGGCCCTCATGGCCCACTCAAAGATAGCAAGCCTCGCCACAGCGTTGGGCAAAAGATGAGGAAGCTCGAGGTTGTATGCCTTTAGGACTTCGCTCAACATCCCCACTACTGGCAGCCTGATGCCAGCTTCGAAGAAGGCTTCGAACAGCACTACTTCATTAGCTCGAGGCCTTGGTACGACCTCCATCTTCTCCGGCACTCTGAGTTGGATCATCGAAGCAATCCTTCCTTCGCAGGCCCTCCGGACGGACTCCTTTGTGGAGATCGAGTTACTCATCTCTAGCATTTGCTCAAACTTGTCAAATGGCGACCAAAGGTCCCTTGGCCCCAACCGCCTCGGAGCAGGCTTCACTGCCGCAGCTGCCGCTGCCTGCACTTGGGTGGAGTTCGAGCTTGAACCCAAGGCCAAAGCCTTCGAAGCAGCCTTCTTCGGCATTTTGTGGAGCTTCGGCGTGAAGGGGCTAAAGCTAGCGAGGGGTTCTTCGCGCGAAGCTAAGGAGGTGAAGAGAGCGAAGGATGCAAGGTGCTGAGAAGAAAGCAAATGAGAGCGTGCCAAAGCTGTGTGCGGTAAACCCCTATTTATAGGCGGTTAAAATCCCGATGGTTCGTGGGCCGAACCCACTAGCAGGTGGGCCTCCAGCGAAGGTGAAGCGGCTCGGCGTGCGGTAACGGTCAAGTTTATAGCCGTTGCGGGGTCGGTTGATTCCCCCGAGGTCATTCTGACAGTTGGCGCTGGCGAAATTACTTGTGCGTTTCGAAGGCACCTTCGGTCCAAGCTCCGAAGTTCTATTTTACCTAAAGTTGTAATTTTCGGTCATTTGTCCCAAGGGCGCACGCACCCCTTCGTCCCGAAGGCCTGCAAGCGAGGGGCTAATGTTGGGGGAATAGTTTTCCCTTGAACAGGGGCCAAATGACGTCAGCCTCCGACAGCCTTCGGCCCGGAGTTAACCTTCGAGCCTTGTTCGGAGCTAACCTTCAGGCTCCCTTTGGAGCCCTTCAAGCCAGTCTCCGGACCCTTTCCAGGCAACTCAAAGCTAAGTCTCCAAGACTCCCATTCAGAGCCCCAGTTCGGAGTTTGGTTCGGAGTATGCTCCGAAGCCCACTTCGGAGTGTACTTCGAAGCCTCCAATGCAGCCTCCGCCTGAAGAGCACCGGCCCCAACTCCGAACCCAGGAAAATATTTGTACTTCGCTACAGTGTAGAAGCCATACCAGAGGCCCCTCCACCCCTAGTATGTCGTTTAGCTGGTCAAAGATGTGACGTTGTCTGACATGTCTGTAAAGCTGTAAAGCACTTTTGTACAGTAGCTAGCTCCTTTTCCCCTTTCTGCCCCTATGAGCCTAGGACTTATAGAGGGCATTTTGGTCTTTTCCTTTAGCCTGCGTGCCTATAAAAGCAGGGCCAAGCCCTTGTAACAAGATAGCGGGGCCAGGGCCATGAAACCCTGGAGTTCATTACACCATACCGAGGCATACCATGCCAAATCCACCACAAACTGGACGTTGGGATATTATCCCGTAGGGGAGGCCTGAACTAGTATAAATCCTTTCTCCCTCTAAGAGAACCCTTCGAGGTTCATTTTATACACCATATACACACATACAAAACCTGTATTGTAGCTAACACAATTGCTACAACAGTAGCGTTGGGTGTTAAGAGAAGTCTATCTATTCAAAAGAATTTGTTGAGGCACCCATTCACCCCCCTCTGGTCGCTACTTTCCGTCCTACACCCTAGGCCCTAGTTAGGAGGATTATGGCAATGCTATCTTTTACACACCTGATAGCTAGGTCCTTTTTACTTGGATGCTAAAACGCAACTTGATTTCATCAAAAATGAATGAAAATGAAAATTGAATGAAAATGAAAATGAAAAATGAATGAAAATGAAAATGAAAATGAAAATGAATAATATTCTTGCCATTCTGTGCTAAAATTGAAAAGATCCAGGTGGGTTTGCTTTGTCACACTGCTTTGTTTTGGACTGCTTACCATAGCACTTTGGTATGAACCGGGACATTGAAGTGTATTCCAAGATCAATGCCTTAAGCTTCCGATGGTCTTTTGCTTGACCTAGGCTTGGCTTGGTCGGTTAGCATAAGGTTGACATGCAAATAACCCCTGGCACAAAAATGCAAAGTTCAAATTCATTGCATATCATGTTTGCTGAAGCATCTTGAAGTGGATACGCTTATCTGGTTAGTATTTGGATAGCTTTTGCATCTTATGCTTTGACATGTCTAGTATGCTAGTTTGAGTGGTGATGCTTTTAATTGCTAAAATATGAAAATGCTTGCTCATGCCTTTTGTTTAGATGGTATTCATCTAAGCGTGTCATTTAGTACTTTTAGACAATAATCAAGGCGAATGATTGTTTGTACTGTAATTGCAGTTGTTCATGTTTTAGAAGCTCACATCTCTGCTTTACCCTCATTTCCCTTTTTGCATCTTTTTATCTCCTTGATGCCTGCATTGTCAAAGGGGAAGAAATGGTCTACATGATGCTTTTGGATTGCATGGTTAAGCGGGAGTAATTGACGTTCATGTAGCATTGAGATGCTTTTGATGCTTTTGCCTTGTTTTGCGCAAGAGGGAGATCTTTTACCAAGCGACATGTTTTGCTCTTTTATGAGTTTTTATGGTCACTTGTGCGCTTAACTTGAATTCTTCATCATGTCTTTTCTTGGGGTTGTCAATGCACTCATCAAGGGTAGATTGTGAAACCAAGGGTGGTTTCTGTCTGAATGATGAGTGATTGACAAAGATGAGCATTTGAGAGATCGAGAGATGGAGTGTTTGTTTGAGTGCATCGAGGGGCTCGATGTAAAATGGAGGATTGAGTGCCGAGGGTTTCGGTGGTGTGTCATGTTATTGTTTTGGCTTGTCTTGGATGTGTAGGGTGGAGATGCTGACCAACTGTCGACGTGAGTGATCAAGGGTCAAGCGAGGAGCTCGACGCCAGAGGATCAGGGAGGCCGGGTGAAGTGGGAGAAGATCTCAAGAGTGCACGAAGAGACCGAGCAAGACTTGGACGGACGGATAAAAGTGACGGCATGATGAGCGGGTCTGTGAGAGGGAGGCCAGGGCAAGCATTCAGGTGGCTCAAGGGGATCGAGAGCAGAAGTAGCTTGATGGCGCTCAGAGTCGCAAAGCGGTTGAGGAGCCATGCTGAATAGCGTGGGCCTCATGGCTCCAGATGTGATGAGTCATTGTCAACGATAGTCAAAGAGGACAGAAGAAGAGAGGAGATCTGCTGTTTCATGGGCCACGTGTGACTCAGGTACACGGGCAGCGAGCGACGGTCGGGCTGAGAGAGCTGCGAAGTCGGGCTGGCCCAGTTCGGGTACATGGGCCAGAAGCAGCAGAAGACCCACTAGGCTGTTGACCAGGATTGACTCAGGTACACGGGCGGTGAGTGATTGCCGGGCTGAGAGAGCTGCGGAATCGGGCCGGCCCAATCTGGGTAACTGGTGCAAAGTCGGTGGAGGCTTTGTCAGTTTCGGCGCAAAACTAACAACCGTTGATCTTGTATCGGACTGTCCAGAAGAGAACCCGTAGTCACTACGAAAGCTTAGCTTCCGGATAAGTCATCTGTATCTCTAGGCCCACAGTCAGTCAGTCGAGTCTGTAAAAAAATCCTAAGGGCAGTTTAGTCTTTTCCTTTATTTTAGCGTCTGTAAAAAACCCTAAAGGGCTGGTGGAATATTCCTAAGTGTTGGGCAGCTTATAAATAGGGCCCCAATCCCTATGGTTAGTCTACCCTTCTAGAATTCACTTTTAATCAATTGGGTCACTTTTTATTCCCTTGTTCCCTGCACATTCCCCTGTATGCGCCGCCAGGAACATTCTCTGTTTCTTTGTGATTCCGGTTTCATTCTAGTTCTATTTCCTTGCATGCGGTGATTCTTGGATGCAGCGATTTTATGAGAATCTGAGGCTTTGGTTTTTTGTGTTTCTATTGTTTAATCTAGCGTTCACGCACTTCTTCTCTGTGCTTCTGATTGCTTCTGATTCCTTCTCTATTGCTGTTGTTCTTCACGAGTGTAGTACTAGTTCTAACATGTTGTAGCAAGTAGTACTACTTCTATAGCTACAGTGTGCTAGTTCTCGAGGCTCACTTTTTACTGTGTTGCTTTTTGATCGAGTAGACAGGGCCAAGTGCCTTTTCAGGCTGTTTTCTGGCGAAGTCCCTTCTCAGTTCGAAGCCCCTCAGCTCCGTGAGGGAGGCTTCGATCTGACATCTTTGAGGGCTTCGTCCGAACTTCAACTTTGCTCTTGTCCTGTGAATCGAGTTTCGAAGTATGTTCTGCTGTGAGTGTTAGTTGACTTGTCATACTTCGACCTTCTTTTCGAAGGAGTACTCCGACTCGAGCTTTTCGATGTCAATACTTTGACAGGCTTCGAAGTTGGCTTCGAAGCTTGTATCTCTAGTATACTTCGCTCGACGTGTGGTCTCTGAGGTTCTTTTGCTGCTTGCTTTTCGAAGGTCTCAGTTTGTGTGTTCGAAGGTTGTCATTCGGAGGTAGCCTTCGGGTCGAAGGATAACACTTCATTTATCATACCTCGACCAAGCTAGCTTCGAAGGTAGAATTTAGGCTTCGTTTTTGTCTTGCTGCTCTGTGTTTGGCTTCGCTTATCTTTTGAAGGTTGTTTTTCTATGCATCGTGTTTGAAGCTTTCTGTTCGAAGGATAGGCTTCGAAGTACACTGTTCGAAGCAAGCTTCGACACTGTCATATTTCGCCTCGAAGCATACTTCGCATTTACACTCGAGCTAGGCTAGACTAAACAAACCTTCGGCACGTCAACTACAACCTTTGCTCTACTTCGACGAGGGACTCCGAAGCAGGCTTCGACACAGCGAAGCATGCTTCGACACTGCGAAGAAGGCTTCGACACAGCGAAGCAGGCTTCATCAAGTTTTGAACAGGAGACAGATTTAGAACAGTAACTTCTCTTCCCACTCTTTGCGCACCTAGATTGTTGTACTGAGAAGTTTGTCTTGCCATGTCTTGTGTATTCTATTAATCTGTCTATTAGCACTGTTTTTGTGTGACTCTGTTGTTTAACATCAGTTGCTTCTAGGCTAGATAGCTTTAGACTTAGGCAATCTGTTCATGCTTTGTTGTTTAGTCGTTTGAGGTGCGTTGGGTGTTGGGAGCAGGCCATTGATTCGAAAGAATTGTTTAGGCGCCCATTCACCCCCCCTCTGATCGCTACTTTCGGTCCTACAAGTGGTATCAAAGCGAGGTTAGGGTTTTTCCTTACCTTAACCGGTTCTAAACCCGAGTAGTGATCATGACGTCTCCTGGCAAGGTCCCGCCTTGGAAGCCTATGGCTATAACTATTGGAAGACTCGCATGAGAGCCTATCTTATGAGCCAAGGCTCGGACATCTGGGACATCTGTGTTCACGATATGTTTGTTATTTTGCCAGTTGCTGAGCATGGTACTCCTGGTATCATTTCCCAACATCTGAGCAATAGTAAGGCTGTGAACATTCTGTTTTCTGGTTTAGGTCCCACTGAGTTTGAGCGTGTGAGCCATCTCTCCACTGCGAGAGAGATCTGGGCTACCCTCAAGGCACACCATGAGGGAACAGCCCAGGTCAAGGCTCGGCTCTATCAGACCTATCGGCATGAGTATGAGAACTTCACACAAAAGCCGGGTGAATCTGTTGAAGCGTTGTTTGGTCGTTTTCAATCGATCATTAACAAGCTTCGGGACAACAAGGCTGAGGGTGCTCAGTTAGTCTCCAATCACGAGTAGGTGCTCAAGGTTCTCCATACCATGGACCCAAAGATCTGGGAGATCAAGGTATCCTCTACCGTTGAGAGCACTTCTTATGATACCTTAACCATTTCTGAGTTATTTAGCAAGATGAAGGCCACTGAGGTTGATATCCAGCTGAGATCAAATCTCACTGGCTCTGGATCAAAGTCCCTGGCTCTTGCTACACCTTCTGTTGATCCCTCTTCTATGAGATGTGTCGGGCTCTCTTTGATGTCTATCAGTGAGGACCAGCTTGAGTCTTTGGGAGATGATGATTTGTGTCTTTTTAACAACCGGGTGCGTCGTGTTTATGACAAGAGAATGTTCAAAAGACACGGCACAAAATCTGGGTGTTTTGAGTGTGGTGATCCAGGACACTTCATCACCGACTGCCCCAAGCGCAATGGACACAAGAAGGGCACCAGTGGTGGCTTCCACGACTCCGGCAAGCACGACAGCTCTTCCTTCAACAAGGGCAAGCCGAAGACTAGATTCTTCAAGAAGGCCCTGAAGGACTACCGGTGAGAGAACAAGAAGCGCGACAAGGCCTTCTTCGCCGAGATGGAGAAGAGCTACTCCAAGCAGTCCACATCTTCTTCCTCTTCATCTAGCTCAAGTGATGAAGAGATCGTCATCAGGAAGGGGAAGGACAAGGACGATCCGGCGGGCCTCTGCTTCTGTGCTTTCGGGGACAGACCAAAGAGCCGCTCACACTAGCGTCGAAGATCCCGCAAGAGCTTCTGCTCAATGGCTCTTGGGGATAAGGAAGAGAAGAGCTCCTCCGATGACTCTAACGATGATGACAACGAAAAGGTATCATCTTATGAGCGCGAAATCGTTGATTTACTTGAAAGCAATCGTCAGGAGTTAAAATATCGGGAAAACTTCTTCGGGGGGCCAAGAAGAGGATAGATGAGTTAGAGAGTGAGCATGCCGTAGCCAATGACAGAATTGAGAGTCTATCTTCTTCCCCCTGTTTGGGTGATAGTAGTGAGTGCCCGAAGTGTGAGGTGCTTCTGTGTGACCTGTCGACTCTGAAGTCCAGGTACACAGAAAGGGTTGATGAGAGGGACGCTTTGGCCACTGAGCTTGAAAGCGCTCAGCTGGAGCTGAAAGATGCTCAAGCCACTGTCATCGCACCCTGTGCTGATTGCCCATCTCATCTAGCTGTTTTAGCTGAGCTAAAAGCCAAGGGCGATGCGCATTTGGGGGATTTGGAGAGAGTGAGAGCTGAGCTTGCACAGACTAGGCTAGAGTTTGAGACATTGTCAGTTCCACCCACTGTCTGTGAGAATTGTTTGTCTCTTAGAATGGAATTGATCAAGCTGAAAGCCAAAAACTCTGTTCAAGTAGAGAGTGAGTGTGAGACCTTCTTGTCTCAAGTGGAGGTTCTAGCTTCCTTGAGAGAGGAGCTAGCTGATTCTTAGAATGAGAACTTTTACCTCCTTTCTATCCTGAGTTGGATCAGTGCTAGAGAGCCACAACTCGGCATGATGATCCAGCAGTTCAAGAGGCAGGATGGGTTTGGGGTAGGTTACACCTACACCAAGGCTGACTTTGAGAGTGCCATTAGTCGGGCAGTGGAGTGGAGTAAAATGACTCCTGAGCAGAGATACCCCAAGACTCACTCCACTGAGTCTTTCCTAGCTAGTCAGCCCAAGGATGGAGTGATCCATGAACAGCCCAAAGCTCCACCCAAGAAGCCCATCTGGGTTCCAAAGCCCAAACACCTCCACACTTCTCTTGACTCTCTTCCTGGACCCTCTCAACCCAAGAAGACTACACCTAACACCACTAAGCCCAAGAATCCCAAGCCTCAACCACATCCCAAGAATCATTGTGAGTACTGTCAGAAAGATGGGCATCTTGCAGAGTTTTGCTTCAGGAGGAAGCGGGTTGAGAGAACAGAGAGAGCTCATGGTGGTCAGGAACAGTTCTACCAGCAGGGTGGTAGACTGCGTGTTCCTCGATGCGGGGAGAGACTGGAGGCCAGGCCGCGTCGTGTAGGTGGAGGTAGAGGGGACTGCTTTCTTGCCTGTGCTCCAGTTGGTGGTGGTCGTTCCGGCAGAGCTCCAGGCCCTTTTGGCTACGGTCCTGGACCTCATGGCCGAGGCTTTTGACAGAACCGAGGACCACGTTTTGAGCCGCGTTTTGGTCCGGTCTCTCATAATGATTTCTGCTTTCCGCCTTTTGAGCAGATGGCTCGACACTGGTTTAGCTCTTTTGCTAAACCTGGTGCCGGACCATTTGCTCCCACTTACAGCCACTGATTGTGTAGGATCGGGGACTGGAGGACGTTTGGATCATGGACTCAAGATGCTCTCGCCACATGACGGGACATCGTAGATGGTTCTCCAGTCTCACTCCCCCGAGCTCCAAAGAGTACATCACATTCGGGAACAGTGGTCAAGGGAAAGTAAGTGGCATTCGCTCAATTCGCATTTCAGATCATTTCTCTTTGAAGAATGTTGCCTTGGTTAAAAATTTGAACTTCAATTTGATTTCTATTTTGCAACTTCTTGAGGATGGTTTGGAAGTGCGTTTTAAGAGGGGCATTTCTTCTGTGGTTGATTCTAGAGGGTCTTTGATTTGCCAGATTTCACCATTCGGTAAATTTTTTTGAATTGACTTCTCTAGTTCTTTTGGCCCTTCTCGCTGCTTGATTGCTGGATCTTCTTCTGAGCTCTAGAAGTGGCATAGGAGGTTAGGTCATTTGAGTTTTGATCTGCTAGTCACGTTAAGCTCTATGGACCTCATCTGAGGATTGCCCAAGCTTAAAATGGAGAAAGATCTAGTTTGTCATCCCTGTTGTCATGGGAAAATGGTTGCCGCTTCTCACTCACCTGTGACTCAGGTGATGACTTCATATCCGGGCGAGCTTTTACACCTGGACACTGTTGGTCCAGCTCGGGTACGTTCAGTCGGTGGGAAGTGGTACGCGCTTGTCAATGTTGATGACTTTTCTCGATTCTCGTGGGTTTTCTTTTTGGAGTCTAAGGATGAAACGTTTCAGTTTGTTCATGACCTAATTTTGAAGCTGAAGAATGAGAACAATGGTCGTATGCGAGCAATTCGCTCCGACAACGGCTCTGAGATCAAGAACTCTCAGTTTGTCAGCTTCCGTAGTGATCAGGGTCTGGACCATCAGTTTTCTTCTCCTTACACTCCTCCACAGAATGGCATTGTGGAACGAAAGAACCGCACGCTAGTCGAGATGGCCAGGACGATGCTTGATGAGCACAGGACTCCTAAGCATTTTTGGGCTGAAGCCATGAACACGGCTTGTTATCTGGCCAACCACATTTTTCTTAGAGCTTACCTTGGTAAGACTTCATATGAGTTGCGGTTTGGCAGACAACCCAAGGTGAGCCACTTGCGAGCGTTTGGCTGCAAGTGCTTTGTGCTCAAGAAGGGAGGGCATTTGGACAAGTTTGAGTCTCGTTGCTGGGACGGTGTTTTTCTGGGCTACGCTTTGCACTCTCGAGGCTTCCGTGTTTGGAACCTCGAATCCCAGCTACTTGTCGAGACTTGTGAGGTTTCATTTGATGAGTCCTTGCCTTCTTTGACCCCTTCTTTGGAGCCTTCTGATGGTGAGCTCGGAGAGTCCATCTTCGAGGAAGATGAGGATACTCCAGCCGCTAGTGAGGGTGGGCCTTCTGCACTCCCTGTAGAGCCCACACCTTCTGAGACTTCGACTAAGGACGAGGGCGGACCTCTGATCACTTCTTCCACTTCGATCGAGCCCCCTCAGTCGAGTCCAGAGGTGCCATCTGCTGACTCCGGTAAGGTGACTTCAGGTCACCAGGGAACCCGAGCAGTTCAGCGTGATCACCCCTCAGAGCTCATCATCAGTGATTTGACTGAGAGGACTTTGCGTTCATCTGGTAACTCTCTTGCTGTGTTTGCTGAATCCGCTTTCGTTGCATCTTTTGAGCCCAGAGACGTTTCTCATGCTCTTTCTGATTCTAATTGGATTAACACTATGCAAGAAGAGCTTGAGAATTTTGTCCGTAATCGGGTTTGGACACTAGTTGAGCCGCCACCAGGATGGAACCCCATAGGCACCAAGTGGGTGTTCAAGAACAAACAAGGTGAAGATGGGGTTGTGGTGCGCAACAAGTGTAGGACCGAAAGTAGCGACCAGAGGGGGGTGAATGGGCGCCTTAAAATTTTTTTCGAATCAATGGCCTGCTCCCAATACCAAACGCACCTCAAAGACTAAGCAGCAAAGAATTAACAAATAGCCTAAGTCTAAAGGTATCTAGCCTAGAAGCAACTGATGTTTAAAACAGAGAAATAGTACTAATAGACAGATAAACAATATACACAAGACAAGGCAAGACAAACTTCTCAGTATAACAATTCTAAGTGCACAGAGAATGAAATGAGAAGTTACCGTTTGAAATCTCTCCTGTTCGAAACATGACGAAGCCTGCTTCGCTGGTCGAAGCCTGCTTCGCAGTGTCGAAGCCTGCTTCAGAGGTCAGTGACGAAGCCTGCTTCGGAGGTCAGTTGTGAAGCCTGCCGAAGGCTGTTGAAAATGCCGAAGGTGTTTTGGTCTAGCCTAGTTCGAAGTGGCAGGGAGCGAAGTATGCTTCGAAGCGAAGTGTGTATGTATCGAAGCTTGCTTCGAACAGTATACTTCGAAGCACAACCTTCGAACAGTCCTTCGAACACGTCACACAAAAACTACCTTCGAAGGAAAAGCGAAGGCTGACACGCGACAGAGAACCAAAACGAAGCCTACACTCTACCTTCGAACAAACACATAGAGGACCTTCGGAGAAGACGGATGCAAACACTGAGCGAAGTCTAATAGAAAGACAAGCTTCGAAGCCAACTTCAAAACCTGTCGAAGTATGGACTTCGAAGAGCTCGAGTCGGAGTACCTTCGCACAGTCGTTCGAAGTATGAAACAGTGATAGTTCAAAAAAGTACTTCGATGCAAGCAACTCAGGACACAAAAAAAGTTCGAAGATCAAACGAAGCCTTGGAGTATATCAGATCGAAACCTGCCTCACGGAGCTGAGGGGCTTCGAACAGAGAGGGTGGCTTCGCCAGAAAACAGTCAGAAAAGTTACTCAGCCCTGTCAACTTCGATCAAAAAGCTGCGTAGAAAAGCAAAAAGCTGGTACTAGTGTACTGTTGCAACAGTGTAGTAGTACTACTTGCAACAGCAAGAACTAGTACTACTTGCGTGAAGAAAACGCAACAGAAGCAACCGAAGCCTTAAAATCCATGAAAAAACATGTTGTGCGATTGAAATGAACCCATTTAAAACGCTGCAGTTGCTACGCACGATTAGAGAATAGAAGCTTCACTGCAACAGTAAGAATGAAATAAATGCAAGACAAGAAACAGGGGCAAAATGCCTGGCGTCGCACAAACAAGAGAGAGAGAGAGTAAGAGACAAAAATGACCCAAAGGAGTATGAATTGATTTCAGCCAAAAGGGTGACCTAACCCTAGGGATTGGGGTCCTATTTATAGGCTGCCCAACACTAGGAATATTCCACCAGCCCCTTAGGGTTTTTTACAGACGCAAGAATAAAGGAAAGGACTCTACTGCCCTTAGGTATTTTTACAGACACGACTGACTGACTGTGGGCCTAGAGATACAGATGACTTATCTGGAAGCTAAGTTTTCGTAGCGACTACGGCTTCTCTTCTGGACAGTCGGATACAAGATCAACGGTTGTCAGTTTTGCGCCAAAACTGACAAAACCTCCACCGACTTTGCACCAGGTACCCGGATTGGGCCGGCCCGATTCCGCAGCTCTCTCAGCCCGGCAATCACTCACCGCACGTGTACCTGAGTCAACCCTGGTCAACAGCCCAGTGGGTCTTCTACTGCTTTTGGCCCATGTACCCGGATTGGGCCAGCCCGACTTTGCAGCTCTCTTAGCCCGACAGTCGCTCGCTGCCCGTGTACCTGAGTCACACGCGGCCCATGAAACAGCAGATCTCCTCTCTTCTTCTGTCCTCTTTGACTATCGTTGACAATGACTCATCACTTCTGGAGCCATGAGGCCCACGCTATTCACCATGGCTCCTCAATCTCCCCCTTGATGAGTGCATTGTCAACACTCCTCTTTTTCAGCTCTTCAGCACCTGCGAACAAATGTGGAAACACGAAAACAAAACACAAGAAAACAAAGAAGAAGAAAAATAAGGTAAAAAGTTTAACCCTAATGACCAAAAACCGAACAAAGGCAAGAAGCGGTCATTATGGTTAACCAAAACGTAAAAGCTTAAAATGAGTGCGATTTCAGAACGACAAGGATATCAACAGAGTAAGAAACAAGCGAGAGCGGGACAAAAACTCCCCCTTAAACTCTGATCCCAAATTTTCTCCCCCTTGTTGACAAGTGAACTCATCAAGCACTCAAAAGAGACACAGACTCCCCCTGAAATGCAACTCCCCCTCAAAATATGGAGTGAACACTATTGGGGTTCAGGTGGAGTGTATAAAGCATGCTTCTCAGATATGATTTACTGCAATTACAACATCTAACAAGTAGAGCAAAAGAGATACTGTTTAAGACGCATGGCATGATTAGTGCAACAGATGATATCTAAAGAAGGTCATTAGCACACATTTTTCAATTTTTGCAAACAAAAGCGTCACCACATTTTCTAGTTGACAAGCAAGGTAAAGCATGAGATGCAAAAGCTAACTGATATCTACCAAGATAAGCATTGTTCAAAAACAAAGTGCTTCAGCAAACTTGTTATCATTTCAATTTTCAAGCTTTTTCTTTTCTCTTTTTCATTTATGCCAGGGGTTATTTGCGTGTCAAACCTTATGCTGACCGACCAAGTCAAGCCTAGGCCAGAACTGGACCATCAGAAGCTTAAGACATTGGTCTTGGCACACACTACACTGTCCTAGTTCGTAGCAAAGTGCTATGATACGCTGTCCAGAACAATGCAATGCGACAAAACAAACCCACCTGGATCTTTTCAAGTTTATGCATAAAAAGACATGGGAATTTCATTTTTCTAGATTTTTCATCATTTTTATAGCACATATCCATGTTCGAAAGCAGAAGCATGTCCAAGTTGCATGTTTGCATCTAAGTCAGGAACTAGCTACAAGGCATGTAACAGATAGCGAGAGCACTTAGCCAACACATGCTAGTTACCAGAAGCAATGGTGATCATTTTTTCAAGTTTAAAGCATCAAAGCCATGCATATGATAGATATCAGACATATCAAGTGAACTGAACCAAAGCATGATCAATGAAAAGTATTCAAAAGCATGTACCAGCTAGAATAAGTAAAGCAGTTCAATCATATAACAGAAGCAGCTCTAAAGTGTGATATGTGAATATGCAAGGTATGAACACACACAAAAAGACTAAAGAAGAAAGAAAACTGACGCAAAATATCCTAGAAAGGATACACAACACCCAAATCCCCTCGTAAACGCTCAAATGTAGACTGATCTAGGGGTTTGGTGAAAATGTCAGCCAACTGATGATGGGTATCAACATGAACAAGGTCAATGACACCTTTCTCATATTGATCCCGCAGAAAATGAAAGCGCACATCAATGTGTTTGGTTTTTGAATGGAGACACGGGTTTTTCCCTACACTAATAGCACTTGTGCTGTCGCAAAACAATGGAACCCTGGTAGGAAAGAACAACCCAAAATCTCACAGAGTGGAAATCATCCAAACCAACTGTGAGCAGCAGCTACGTACTCAGCCTCTGTGGTCGAAAGAGCAACTCTAGATTGCTTTCGAGAAGACCAAGAGACAAGAGATGAACCAAGAAACTGGCAAGTACCGGAAGTCGACTTGCGATCCAACCGGCACCCACCAAAGTCAGCATCCGAAAATCCAGATAAATCGAGAGAAGATGATGCTGAATAGAAAAGACCAAGATCAGGCGCATAAGTGAGATACCTGAAGATGCGCTTGACAGCCTGCCGATGAGACGCGTGTGGTGAAGACTAGAAACACGCGCAAAGTCCCATGGTGAACTGTATGTCCGGTCTTGTTGCCGTCAAGTACAACAGCGAACCGATCATCCCTCGAAACTCCCTTTCAATGACCTTGATGCCGCTCTCATCCTTGTCCAGACCCCCAGAAGTGCCCATCGGGGTCATCTGCGGCTTCAATTCACCACCAAAGTCAAATTTCTTTAACATATCACGAGTGTACTTACCTTGGTGGATGAAGGTGCCGTCCTTGGTCTGCTTGATCTGGAGCCCTAAGAAGTACTTGAGCTCACCCATGAGGCTCATCTCAAACTCACTGTGCATCTGCTCAGAAAACTTGGACACAAGATCATTAGTAGTACCGCCAAAAATAATATCGTCCACGTAAATCTGAGCAACTAAAAAATCTGAAGCATCTCTGAGCAAGAAAAGAGTTTTATCCACCGAACCCATCACAAATCCCTTCCCCAACAAAAATTGCTTCAACCGGTCATACCAAGCCCTGGGGGCTTGCTTCAACCCGTATAAAGCCTTTTGCAATTTAAAAACGTGTCGAGGAAACTTGGGGTTCTCAAAACCGGGGGGTTGCCTAACATAAACCTCCTCTTCTATGTACCCGTTCAGAAAAGTACTCTTGACATCCATTTGAAAAAGCTTAAAACCCTTCGAAACAGCAAAAGCTAGAAGAATACGAATGGTCTCAAGACGGGCAACAGGAGCGAAAGTTTCTTCAAAATCAATACCCTCTTTTTGGCAAAAACCCTGGGCAACTAGTCGAGCTTTGTTGCGCACCACAACCCCATGTTCACCTTGTTTGTTCTTATATACCCACTTGGTGCCTATGGGGTTGCATCCTGGTGGCGGCTCAACTAATGTCCAAACCCGATCGCGGACAAAATTCTCAAGCTCTTCTTGCATAGCATTAATCCAATTTGAATCACAAAGAGCATGAGAAACATCTCTGGGCTCAAAAGATGCAACAAACACAGATTCAGCAAACACAGTGTTGGCGTAAAATATTACGCTAACAGGTTTCTGTAGAAAAGAAACTAACAAACGAAGTGTTTCCGAAGCAAACTGTTCTAAGCCTCCGAAAGGATAATAACTTAGAATAGTTCGAAAGTGTGTATTGATTCCTTGTAATCGGTCCTCATTACAGGGTAAAATGGGGGGTATTTATAGGCCTAAACATTAAGGAAAAGACCTATTTACCCCTCTATTACAACCGACATTAAGGAAACTATTCGGTTTCCTTAATAGGGCTAAAATGGTAAAAGACTAATCTAATAGGATAGAAGATAAGTCTTCCATCTTAGCTGGCAGAAAAGATCCTGAAGGACTTTGGTTCGAAGACATACTTCGAACCAATGCCTGCCTTTGGGCTTCGAACCAGGTTCCATACACCTTCGAAGATGGACTTCGGACAATCTTCGAACTGGTCGGCTGTCTTCATGCTGCTTTGGCAATAACCCTGAAGATGAGATATTTTCCCCCAACAGTAGCCCCTCGAATACGCTTCTCCGTTCGACCTGTAACGTTAGGAGAGCAGTATACGGAAAGAAAAGATAACCAATCATAGGGGTTATTGATTTTTGTTTTATCTTCGAAATACATGAAGATATGAACTTCGAATCAGTCATAAGGTAATTACTTTTCGAACTATCTTAGAACTGATTCAAGAAGTTCGAAAGTCTTTTAGACTTAGAAAATATAGCCGTTAGTTTCTGTTTCTAACGGAGTTATACGAAGCGTTATTTTAGGAGGAAAATAACAGGCGGGAATGCGAAAGGGCAGAGCTCAAACGGTAACAAACGGAAAGTTAGACTATAAATAAAGAACTCCAGAACTTACTCGATTACCTTTTCACTGCTTGCTCCCAGTCAAAAGCCTTTTGAGTTCTTGAGTTCTTGAGCCCTAGCTTTCGGGTTCTTGAGTCCTAGTCCCCACTCTCTCAGATCGATCCAGCGATTGCGATGGCGAAGACCAAAGGCTCTGCACCTCCTTCAACTTTGGCTCGTCAACAAGCGGCTGCGGCAGCGGCAGCGGCAACAGTGGCGGCGACGCCTTCGATGCAGGCGACAACTTCCATGGCGGCAAAGGGAAAAAATCCCCAAATCGCCGATGATCAAGGTCTGTGCCCTCCATCGACCAAATATCTGGACCAATCCTTTGAATTAGGACATTCAACCTGCAAAAGAGAGTCCCTGGCAATGGCAGCAGGAGGAAATATAGGTGCAGGAGTTATGATTCGAAAACTAGGGAAAGAAGCAATCCCATCACCAAGACCCGGAGAAGTCGTAGTGTTCGAAGCTTTTTTCGAAGCAGGCTTGGGCCTCCCTGCTGTAGATTTCTTGGCTGAAGTCCTTGACTTGTTTCATGTAACCCTCCCCCAGCTGTCTCCGAATGCTGTAGCTAGATTAGCTATCTTCGAGTGGGCTCTAAGAGCCGAAGGTTGTGAGGGGAGGGCTGAAATCTTCGCAGCATTGCATAGAGCAACTTGTCAGCCGAAGACCTTCGTAGGCTCCGGAGGTGAAAAAGTAGTGGTTGCCTTCGGAAGCATCAATTTCAGGCTTCGAGATGAATACGCTCTGCGATTCCCTGCTAAGGCCATCAATGCTAGATGGTATACTGATTGGGTGCTGAAATGGTTCTATGCCGAAGTCGGGGCAAGCAATCCTCTGGCCGGACCTCTTAAAGAAATCCAGTTCCGAAAAGAAGCTTTGGTGCGTCCTGACGAAGGTCAATTCGAAGCCCGTCTGAACTTGCTTGAGAAAGTTAGCCGAAGACTCAGTATGCGGGATTTGGCCGAAGAGTTCATCGGTCTTCAAATTCCTCCGTTGATGGCTAACTGGCCTATTATCTTCGAAGATGATTCCGAAGGTGGTCTTCGTAGAATTAACTTGACTTCAAGTCCTACAGGTAACTTCGAAACCAACATGCATAGTACATATTTACTTCGAAGAAAGATTAACTTGAATTATTTTTTAGCTTCTTCAGCCCCTATTACTTCAGAGCAAATTGTAAGGGCTTCGGAGAAGATTCTGGGTGCTCCAACTCCGTCAGAAAAAGAATGGCGAATCAAATTAGTCGGAAGTTGGGAGCGATTTAACAGAGTATGGGGAATGCTGAAACTCACTCCTCCCCCTCTGATGGATTGGGCACCTTTGGAGAAAAGGCTTCAAAAAAGAAAAGCCGAAGCTGGAACTTCAAGTTCAGCAAAAACTCCGGTGAAGAGGGTGGCTCGGAAGCCGAAGAACCTCGCACCTTTAGATCCTATACCTTCGAGCTCCAGAGCTTCGGTCTCCGATTCCCAAGAAGAAGTGGAAAGGTTACTTGTGCGCCTAATGGAAGAGAATGAAACTCAAAGGGCCGCACAAACCGGAGTGCCTGTGAACGTACCGGAGTCCGGAGAAAATGTTGATCAACCAAGGACTTCGGTAATTCAAGAAGATGTAGCTCAGGACGAAGTTCCTGTGGATGAAAGTGGGGTCGAAGTCACTATGGCTTTGATTCCCGAAGAAGCAGCGAGGACTACCCAGGACGATGCTCCTGCAGTCCATGATTCAACGGCTGATTCAGATGAAGAATTAGCTTTCGATCCACCAATTAGTCCGACAACAACTCCTCCACGGACTGCCGAAGGTAGAATTCGAAGAACTTTTGTATTTATTTGAATTTTTATACTATGTATAATACTTTTGATTGTTTTGCAGAACCCACTTCTATGGAAGAAGTCCGCCAGGAGGAAATAATTCCTGAACCTTCGACGACTTCGGAGCCAGCCCCAAGAGTTACTCAAAAGGGGCCTGGAAGAGGCAAAAGACAAATAGAGCCCCTGCCTGCTATAAGCTCCGAATCAACTCCGTCTGATTCAACAGACGAGAGCCAATCTTCCAGGGAGGTTCGAACTCCAGTGGCTCCGAAGTCCGCAGGCCAAAGCTCCGGTCCTTCATTGAACGAAGATGACCAAGAGGCAATAAGCATGCTCCCCTTGCTGGCTCCTTTCTTAGGGCAAACAACTGGTCTTCGGACTTTGCTCGAACCTTTGGATCGAGCTAGTCGTGAGATAGGGGAGACCGAATTAGTGGCCATCCTGCGCAAGGCTGACAGGACGGAGCTTAATGCCATTATTGAACGTACAGCTTATCAGGTATGAAACAACTGCAAATTATTATAGAATTTATCTTCGAATGAATATTTACTTTGATTTTTACTTTGGCAGCAAACTGTCTTGGCCCGAGCTGCAAGTCTATGCAATGACGAAGAAATCGCTCGGCTTCGGGAAGAAAATAGCACTCTTCGAAGGAATTTTAACATCTCTGAAAGTCGAGTGACTCAAATGGACAATATAATATTAACAGAGCGAAGGGCCAGGCAAAGCTTGGAGGTTGTAAAGAAAGAGCTCGAAGCGGAAAGGATTGTGCTTCGAGCAGAAGTTGACAAACTACGGACGGAGCATGCTACTGCAGGGTCTAGGCTCGTCCGGCTTGAAGAGGAAGCTAGCCAATTGTTGACACAGAAAAATACTTTGACCACTGAGAATGCTAGGCTTTCTGGGGTTTTGGACGAAGTTACTTCGGCGAAGGATGCGCTGAACGAAGATAAGTTGAAGTCTGAGAAGGTGGCTGCGGAGGTTATGAATCAGTTGTTAGAAGTCCTGGAGTACTTCGGTACTACTGGAATTCTCCCTTCTGATGATAACATCAGCCTTCTGCGCCGGTTGAAAAGGATCCAAGGGGTGGCGAAGCAGATGAAGACGGCGGGCATTAGATACGGAGAACTCTCCGGACATGTGTCTGCTGTTGGTCTACTTCGCTATTACGAGGATTTGGGCCGATCAATAACTCCGGACGCAGGAAGAGGTCCAATCACCTTCGACGACGACCGACTTCTCAAACCTTCCAAAGGTGTAGCTGCTGCTTGGCGGGCCTTCCAAACTTCGTGGAGAGCCGAAGGTCGATCTGCGATCAAGGCTTGGATTGATGAAGGCCAACGCCAGAAGCATGTTCGGAGCCAAGCTTCGAGCAGCCAACCTCCTTCAAACCCACAGGTTTAGGAATGTTTTAGGATTTTTAACCGTGTAAAGCTTTGTGCTTGTAAACATTTATCAATGAAAATCTTGTTTGTCATATTTTTAGGCTTTGCCTCTTATCGAAGATATCGAAGTGTTAGAGCTTAACAGCGAACTTCGCTCACTGTGGAACACCTTCGAACTTCTAAAGAGTTATAAGCGTCCTCGATTTCTTATCCCTCGAGATGACTCCGGCGTTATTGCGCCCGAAGTAATCAAAGACGTATTGTCTTATATTAAAGAGGAAGATAAAGAAATCGACGCAAACACCTCGTCTTCTGAAGACACTAACTGGTCCGAAGACGAAGGTGAAGCCCAAAATAAAAGATCTGAAGGTCTTAGAAGCTGGGAGAGAAGTCCTGAGCGGCTTCGAACTTGGGCCGAGCTTCAACAAGAACAGAAGGATTTTAGAGCTTCGAAGGGGAGAAAGAGAGTTAAACGCAAAGTTCTTAGAACTTCCGATGTTGGAACTAGTCGTTCCACCCCTAGCTCTCGGGACCGAAGAGGTCTCCGATTCCTTCTTGGTATAGATACCAATTTTTCATAATGTAATCTGTAAACACATTTGTTTCAATAATGAATGCCGATTTAAAATTGTCTCCATATTTACTAGCCCCTCTTTGGGTATAAGCAACTTCGAACTGCATTCAAAGATGGTTATGCGCAAAGAAAAAACTTCGGAGTACAATTTTTTGGGGGTTCGGAGCCCCTCTGTCATTTTTAAAGATCTTTTGAAATCTTATGAAATGTCTTTGACCTTTGTAGTCAGAAGAATGGTACTTGGTACCTTTGTTTGCTTTACGAAAGAAATCAATTAAGATAACTTCGAGGACACTTTAGTGTCTTAAGAAATTTGTCACTTTGGACTTATATGAACAAACATTCGAAGCTCATGGCTTAAATGCTGTTTTGCTTTAGCCACCTTCGGCTGTTTTTTGCAGAAATCTACCAGCCGGAGCTTGGATTTCGCAGAAATTGTAGCCACCTTCGGCTATTTTTGCAGAAGTCTACCAGCCGGAGCTTGGACTTCGCAGAATTTGGCCAACTTGGGCTCTTTTTTGCAGAAGTCTACCAGCCGGAGCTTGGACTTCGCAGAATTTGGCCAACTTGGGCTCTTTTTTGCAGAAGTCTACCAGCCGGAGCTTGGACTTCGCAGAATTTGGCCAACTTGGGCTCTTTTTTGCAGAAGTCTACCAGCCGGAGCTTGGACTTCGCAGAATTTGGCCACCTTCGGCTCTTTTTACGGATGTCTGCAAGCTGCAGCTTGGACTCCGCAGATTTTGGCCACCTTCGGCTCTTTTTTACGGAAGTCTACCAGCCGAAGCTTGGACTCCGTAGAATGTGGTATTGGCTCTTTTACGGATGCCTACAAGGTATCAGCTTGGGCTCCGGATGGATTTCAGCCACCACACCGGAGGCTTCGACTTTATGGGTACGAAGTCCGGAAATACAACCCAGCTTAATGACACTTCCCTCTCGATCGACTTCTGTCCCAGCGCGTCCGCTCGGGAAACTAGGAGTGTCAAGGGGAAGGCAACCATCAGGGTGTATGCTTTATTAATTTAGAGGTGATTACAAGCGAATTACAAGGAGCCCTTATGCGAAGTATCGCTTTAGGTGCTCCGCATGCCAAGTATGTGCTAACTCTTCACCTTCTAAATTAGCTAATTTAAACGAACCAGGGCGTCCCGAGCGGACGATTAGATATGGACCTTCCCATTTATTGCCTAACTTCCCTGGTGCTATAATGCTTCGTAGAACAAGATGACCCGGCCTTAACTCGCTGAGCTTAACCTTCGGGTCATACCAAGTCTTCGTCTGCTGATGATACTTTGATAAATTAGATCAGCTCGAAGTCTTGTTTCTTCTGACAAATCTAACGAAGCTTGTCTTTCTTCTTCGACGTCTGGTTCGGTGCTGCGAAATGAGCCCCCTTTGAGCTCCGTTGGAGTCATTGCTTCATCTCCGAATAGTAGTCTGAACGGAGTAAAACCTGTGGACCTTGTTTGCGTAGTCCGAATGGACCATAGAATCTTTGGAAGTTCTTCGGTCCACAGTCCCTTTGACAACCCTACTATTCTTCGATTTAGCCCTGATAAGATATTTCCATTGGCTCGCTCAACGGCTCCATTCGACTGAGGATGTCTCACTGCAGCAAAACATAGTTGAATGCCTAGGTCTTCGCAAAACTTCTTGAAGGGTTCTGCGTCGAACTGTGTTCCATTATCAACCGTGAGATATCTAGGCACTCCGAACCGGCAAATAATGTTCTTCCAGAAGAATTTCTGTACATTATTCGAAGTGATAGCTGTTAAGGGCTCTGCTTCCACCCACTTAGAAAAATATTCGATAGCTACCACTGCGAACTTCAGATTTCCCTTTGCTAACGGAAAGGGACCAATTAGATCCATACCCCATCTGGCCATAGGCCATACCGGAGCAATGACTTGAAGAGCTGTTGGTGGGCGATGACTCCGTCGACCCATCCACTGGCATCCTTGACAAGTGCGGACCAAGCTCTCCGCATCAGCTGTTATTGTGGGCCAATAAAGCCCCTGGCGAAGTGTTTTTCCTGCCAGAGCTCTAGGGGCTAAATGACTTCCACAAAGGCCTTCGTGAATTTCTCGAAGAATTTCTTGGCCTTCGGCTTGAGATATACATCGGAGTAGAGGGGAACATACTCCGGCCTTGTATAATATACCGCTGATTAACTGATAGTTTCTTGCTCTGAGCTTTAATCTTGACAATTGGGGCTCTTCGGGCAAATTTGTTCCTCCTTGCAAGAGTTCTATAATCGAATCTTTCCAATCTGCACTAGGAATGCAGAGAATCTCTGCAGAAGCAACTTGTGGCACCGAAGGTACATTGAGCTCCTCATAGAAAGCTTCGTCAGGCACATCCACAGCTCCGGCAGCACCCTTCGCTAAAATGTCCGCTTGCACGTTTTCAGCTCTTGGTATACTCCGAATGGAAATACCCTTGAAATGTGCTTCGATCTTGCGAATTTCTTCCAAGTACTTTGCAAGCTGTGGATGTCGGACTTGAAAACTTTTGTCTACGTGCCCTGCTACTATCTGAGAATCTGTTTTTATAATTATTCTTGTAGCCCCTAGAGCACGTGCTTTCCGGAGTCCCAATAATATTCCTTCGTACTCCGCTATATTATTGGTAGACTTAAAGTTGAGTCTTGCGGAGTACATTGCTCTTTGTCCTGATGGTGAAATTAATACTGCCCCAATGCCTGCTCCGGATGCTTGAAAAGCCCCGTCGGAGTAAATAATCCAAACTCCGTCATCTGATTTTTCCGGAGTCAACTTCGCAGGTGGAGTCCACTCTGCTACGAAGTCTGCTAGGACTTGAGATTTGATAGCTGTCCTTGCTAGGAAAGATATGCCGAAGGGTGCTAGTTCTACTGCCCACTTTCCAATCCTTCCAGTGGAATCTTTGCTTCGGAGCATATCTCCTAAAGGATATGAAGTTGGTACAATTACATTATGAGCCAAAAAATAATGCCTTAACTTCCTCGAAGCCATTATCAGAGCATAAACGAACTTTTCAAGTTCGGAGTATCTTGTCTTTGCTCCTGACAATGCTTTATTCAGAGATGTGAAATCAATGCACATGCGCCACTTTCCGGAGGACTTCTTCCTGACGAAGACTGGGTTGGCTAACCATTCTGTATGGGCCACTTCTCTGATAATCCCAGCCTTCAGCAGTTTTTCAACTTCGTCCTTAGCTAAAGCAGCTCTCTCTGCGGACATCTTCCGGAGCCCTTGTCGAACAGGCCGGGCCTTCGGGTTTACAAGCAAACTATGTTCAATAATATCCCGATCGACTCCGGTAATATCCTCGTCAGACCAAGCGAAGACATCCAAATTTTCTTCTACGACCTTTTCCAAGGAAGTTGCAACTTCGGGAGGTAAATCTTTACCAAATTGAAAAGTGTATTCTTTACCATCTTTGACAATGACCTTCGTTGCAATTTCTCCTTCGGGACTTGGTCTTGGAAATGACTTCTTCGAAGCTTCGGAGGAGGCTGAAAAAATTTCTCCATTATCTTGGACACTGTTTACTTGCCTCGGATCAAGAGGAGGACCATGACCATATTCTGCCCTCCGAGCTATGGCTTGATCTCCGAAGATTGTCAGAACTCCTGATTGTGTGGGCATCTTCATGCACAAGTAGTTGTGATGCGCCACAGCTCCGAACTGATTCAACATGCCTCGCCCAAAGATGACATTATAAGCATACGGGGCGTCCACCACATCAAAGATAACTTCTTCAGTTCGGGCTAGTAAACCTTCTCCGAAGGTTACTTCCAGGCCTATTTGGCCAAGTGCATCTAGCGGAGGTCCTGCAAAGCCTTGCAGAGGACGAGCCGCTGGGAGGAGATGCTTCCGGGAAATGCATAACTGATCGAAGGCTTGTACAAATATAATATCTGCCGAGCTACCTCCGTCAATTAGCACCCTTCGCACTTCTGTTCCTGCAATATCAGCAGTAATAACCAATGGATCTGCATGCGGGAACTTGATACCAGCTGCATCCTCCGCAGAGAAAGATATTGGAACATGAGACCACTCCGGCATTGTAGCTGCAGATGACGAAGTCCCAATGTGGCCTACTTCTCGAACGTACTCTCTTCGCTGTCTCTTGGACATGCTTCCGAGGGTACCTCCTCCGGAGATAGGGAGAAGTACTCTCTTCCCTCTATCTTGCCCTTCTTCTTGCTTCGGAGGTGGCATAACATTGGCCACCAGAGGATGCCTTGCAGCATCAAGATTTTCTATCCGCGCCACAGCCTGGACCGGCTCCGAGCGCACTGCTGCTGCCGGACTTCGGTCGGTACTACCTCGACCCGAAGTTCTCTCCAAGTATTCTCCCCGAAGGGTAAGAATAGCCTTGCAGGTGTCAGTTGCATGGCTTCGATTCTCTCCATGAATACAGCAAAAAAGGGTCTGGCCCTTGCCAGCCGTTTTCCCTGGCGGCCTCCAGCCGCTGGACTTGTTCCCCGCAGATTGTGGAGCTCTTGGCGCAAACTTCTGCGGGGGTGCAATGTTTAAGACCTCAGAGCGAGGGTGCTTTTGCCCTCTTCTTCTATCATGTTGCACTTCGGGGACTGGTTCTTGCGGCTGAGCCGAAGTCTTCACCTCTGCTTTAACTTCTGTCAACACTGTCGAAGTAGCAGTAGTCCTCCGAAGCCAACCTTCTTCTGACTTCGAGTACTCCTCGAAGTACGACATCAGCTGTGATACCGTAGTGATGCTCTTTCGATGCAATTTATCCAGTAGGCCTTTATGACTGACGCCTTCCCGAGCCGCATCAACCACTGAAGATGTAGACAGCCCCCGGATTTGCGACTTCGTGTGAGCGAAGCGCTTGAAGTACTGTCTCAATGTTTCTCCGGGGAGCTGCTTCACTTGGAAAAGGCTCCCTGTCGACATGGGGGGCACGAAGGTGCCCTGAAAGTTACTTATGAACTTCTTCTTCAACTGTGACCATGAAGCGATTGATCCTGGTTTTAAAGACCAGAACCATCTTAACGCCACTCCTTGAAGGGCTAACGGGAAGCACTTCGCCATAGTTTCTCTGTCTCCGCCACTAGCCTCGATTGCTAGGGCATAAGAACGCGCAAACTCACTAGGATCTTCATCTCCGGCATACTTGCAAAGCTTTGAAGCTTTGAACCTCGGATCGAAGCGAACCTTCTGAAGCTCGGGATGCAACGGAGATTCATTGTCGTAAGAGGCGTTCTCCGGGGCTTCGGGATAATCGAGATCGTCGTCTTCGTGCACTTCGGGGATAGCTGGGGTGGCTTGAGGACGAAGCCTGTTCGCAGCCTCTTGCCGCCACCTCGCTACTTCGGCTTGAAGATTGGCCATTTGAGTGGCCATGTCTCCAAGGCTATCTTCATCTCCTCCGGAAGGACCTTCCGGGTCTTGAGAGCTGGTATGATCAGTTTGAATCGGAATGGAGGGTGGCAGAGTGGCTCCGGGTGGTCGGAGTGTGGAAGGGGTTGGTGGAGAGGCTTCGTATCCTCGAGGGATTAAAGCCCCTTGCGGAGTTTGAGGTGGAGGGATAGTCGAAGACCCTCCGACTTCGACTGTGTCGAAGGGTATCTCTCCGGAGATCCGAGAGGACCTCCGAGTGGGATTGCGAGGTGCGCTCCGCTTAGGAGGCATGATGCAAGAGGTTGGTAGAGAACGAAGTTTTTTGGACTAGGTTCCCCACGGACGGCGCCAACTGTTGGCGTAAAAGATTACGCTAACAGGTTTCTGTAGAAAAGAAACTAACAAACGAAGTGTTTCCGAAGCAAACTGTTCTAAGCCTCCGAAAGGATAATAACTTAGAATAGTTCGAAAGTGTGTATTGATTCCTTGTAATCGGTCCTCATTACAGGGTAAAATGGGGGGTATTTATAGGCCTAAACATTAAGGAAAAGACCTATTTACCCCTCTATTACAACCGACATTAAGGAAACTATTCGGTTTCCTTAATAGGGCTAAAATGGTAAAAGACTAATCTAATAGGATAGAAGATAAGTCTTCCATCTTAGCTGGCAGAAAAGATCCTGAAGGACTTTGGTTCGAAGACATACTTCGAACCAATGCCTGCCTTTGGGCTTCGAACCAGGTTCCATACACCTTCGAAGATGGACTTCGGACAATCTTCGAACTGGTCGGCTGTCTTCATGCTGCTTTGGCAATAACCCTGAAGATGAGATATTTTCCCCCAACACACAGCAAGAGAGGCATTAGATGAACGCAAAGTTCTCTCAGTCAAATCACTTATGATGAGCTCTAAGGGATGGTCATGCTGAACTGCTCGGGTTCCCTGGTGATCTGAAGTCACCTCACTGGAGTCAGCAGCTGGCACCTCTGGACTCGACTGAGGGGGCTCGATCATAGTCGAAGAAGTGATCAGAGGTCCGCCCTCATCCTCAGTCGAAGTCTCAGAAGGTGTGGGCTCTGCAGGGTGTGCAGAAGGCCCACCCTCATCAGCAGCTAGAGTATCCTCATCTTCTTCGAAGATGGACTCTCCGAGCTCATCATCATCAGAAGGCTCAAAAGAAGGAGTTAAAGAAGGCAAGGACTCATCAAATGAAACTTCACAAATCTCGACAAGCTGCTAGGTTTCGAGTTTCCAAACACGAAAACCTCGAGAATGCAATGCATAACAAAGAAAAACACCATCCCAGCAACGAGACTCAAACTTATCCAAATGCCCTCCCTTCTTGAGCACAAAGCACTTGCAGCCAAACACTCGCAAATGGCTCACCTTGGGCTGTCTGCCAAACCGAAACTCGTATGAGGTCTTACCTAGGTAAGCTCTAAGAAAAATGCGGTTGGCCAGATAGGAAGCCGTGTTCATGGCTTCAGCCCAAAAACGCCTAGGAGTCCTGTGCTCATCGAGCATCGTCCTGGCCATCTCGACTAGCGTGCG
Organism: Zizania palustris; assembly: GCA_019279435.1. Lineage (NCBI taxonomy): Eukaryota > Viridiplantae > Streptophyta > Magnoliopsida > Poales > Poaceae > Zizania > Zizania palustris. Next base: position 11,023,811 of record JAAALK010000079.1, read on the forward strand.
GTTCTTTCGTTCCACAACGCCGTTCTGTGGGGGAGTGTAAGGAGAAGAAAACTGATGGTCCAGACCCTGATCACTACAGAAGCTGATGAATTGAGAGTTCTTGAACTCAGAGCCGTTGTCGGAGTGAATTGCTCGCATCCAACCATTGTTCTCATTCTTCAGCTTCAAAATCAGGTCATGAACAAACTGAAATGTTTCATCCTTAGACTCCAAAAAGAAAACCCACGAGAATCGAGAAAAGTCGTCAACAATCACAAGTGCGTACCACTTCCCACCGACTGAACGTACCCACGCTGGACCAACAGTGTCCAAGTGTAAAAGCTCACCCGGATACGAAGTCATCACCTGAGTCACAGGTGAGTGAGAAGCGGCAACCATTTTCCCATGACGACAGGGATGACAAACTAGATCCTTCTCCATCTTAAGCTTGGGCAATCCTCAGATGAGGTCCATAGAGTTCAACCTAACTAGCAGATCAAAACTCAAATGACCTAACCTCCTATGCCACTTCCAGAGCTCAGAGGAGGATCCAGCAATCAAACAGCGAGAAGGGCCAAAAGAACTAGAGAAGTCAATTCAAAAAACTTTACCGAATGGTAAAATCTGGCAAATCAAAGACCCTCTAGAATCAAACATAGAAGAATTGCCCTTCTTAAAATGCACTTCCAAACCATCCTCAAGAAGTTGCGAAAACAGAAATCAAATTGAAGATCAAATTTTTGACCAAAGCAACATTCTTCAAAGAGAAATGATCTGAAATGCTAATAGAGCCTATGCCACATACCTTCCCTTGACCACTGTTCCCGAACGTGATGTACTCTTTGGAGCTCGGGGGAGTGAGACTGGAGAACCATCTGCGATGTCCCGTCATGTGGCGAGAGCATCCTGAATCCATGATCCAAACGTCCTCCAGTCCCCGATCCTGCACAATCAGTGGCTGTAAGTGGGAGCAAATGGTCCGACACCAGGTTTAGCAAAAGAGCTAAACCAGTGTCGAGCCATCTCCTCAAAAGACAGAAAGCAGAAATCATCATGAGAATTTGGACCAAAACGCGGCTCAAAGCGTGGTCCTTAGTTCTGCCTAAAACTGCGGCCATGAGGTCCAGAATCGTAGCCAACATGGCCTGGAACTCTGCCGGAACGGACACCACCAACTGGAGCACGGGCAAGAAAGCCGTCTCCTCTACCACCACCTACACAACGCGGCCTGGCCTCCAGCATCTCCCCGCGTCGAGGAACACGCAGTCTACCACCCTACTGGTAGAACTGCTCCTGATCACCACGAGCTCTCTCTGCTCTCTCAACCCGCTTCCTCCTGAAGCAAAACTCCGCAAGATGCCAGTCTCTCTGATAGTACTCACAATGATAGGTGGGCTTCTTGGGATGTGGTTGAGGCTTGGGATGTTTGGGCTTGGTGGTGTTAGGTGTAGTCTTCTTGGGTTGAGAAGGTCTAGGAAGAGAGTATAGAGAAGAGTGGAGGTGTTTGGGCTTTGGAACCCAGATCGGCTTCTTGGGTGGAGCTTTGGGTGGTTCATGAATTACTCCATCCTTGGGCTGACAAGCATGGGAAGACTCAGTGGAGTGAGTCTTGGGATACCTCTGCTCTGGAGTCATTTTACTCCACTCCACTGCTCGGCTAATGGCACTCTCAAAGTCAGCCTTGGTGTAGGTGTAACCTACCCCAAATCCATCCTGCCTCTTGAACTGCTGGATCATCATGCCGAGCTGTGACTCCCTGGCACTGATCCAACTTAGGATAGAACGGAGGTAAAAGTTCTCATTCTGAGAATCTGCTAGCTCCTCTCTCAAGGAAGCTAGAACCTCCACCTGAGACAAGCAGGTCTCACACTCACTCTCTACTTGAACAGACTTCTCGGATTTTAGCTTAATCAATTCCATTCTAAGAGACAGGCAGTTCTCACAGATAGTGGGTGGAACTGACAGTGTCTCAAGCTCTAGCCTAGTCTGCACAAGCTCACCTCTCAACCTCTCCAAATCACCCAAATGCTCATCACTCTTGGATTTCAGCTCAGCTATGGTAGCTACATGAGATGGGCAATCAACACAGGGTGCGACGACAGTGGCTTGAGCATCTTTCAGCTCCAGCTGAGCGCTTTCAAGCTCAGTGGCCAAAGCGTCCCTCTCATCAACCCTTTCTGTGTACTTGGACTTCAGAGTCGACAAGTCACACAGAAGCACTTCACACTTTGGGCACTCACTGCTATCACCCAAGCAAGGGGAAGAAGATAGACTCTCAATTCTGCCGTTGGCCACGGCAAGCTCACTTTCTAACTCATCTATCCTCTTCTTAGCCCCCCTAAGCAGTTTTTCCCGGTATTTCAACTCCTGACGATTGCTCTCAAGTAAATCAACGATTTCGCGCTCATAGGATGATACCTTTTCGTTGTCGTCGTCGTCGGAGTCGTCGGAGGAGCTCTTTTCTTCCTTATCCCCTAGAACCATTGAACAGAAGCTCTTGCGGGATCTTCGGTGCTGGTGTGAGCGGCTCTTCGGCTTGTCCCCAAAAGCCATGAAGCAGAGGCCCGCCGGATCATTCTTGTCCTTCCCCTTCCTGATGGCGATCTCCTCATCGCTTGAGCTCTATGAAGAGGAAGAAGACGTGGACCACTTGGAGTAGCTCTTCTCCATCTCGGCGAATAAGGCCTTGTCGCGCTTCTTGTTCTCTCGCTGGTAGTCCTTCAGGGCTTTCTTGAAGAATCTGGTCTTCGGCTTGCCCTTGTTGAGGGAGGAGCTGTCGTGCTTGCCGGAGTCATGGAAGCTGCCACCGGTGCCCTTCTTGTGTCCATTGCGCTTGGGGCAGTCGGCGATGAAGTGTCCTGGATCACCACACTCAAAGCATTCGGATCTTGTGCCGTGTCTTTTGAACATTCGCTTGTCATAGACACGACGCACCCGGGTGTTAAAAAGACACAGATCATCATCACCCAACAACTCAAGTTGGTCCTCAGTGATAGACATCAAAGAGAACCCAGCACAGCTCAAGCGAAGAGGGATCAACAGAAGGTGTAGCAAGGGCCAGAGATTTCGATCCAGAACCAGTGAGATTTGATCTCAGCTAGAGATCAACCTCAGTAGCCTTCAGCTTGCTAAACAAATCAGAAATGGTCAAGGTATCATAAGAACTACTCTCAATGATAGAAGATACCTTGATCTCCCAGATCTTTGGGTCCAAGGTATGGAGAACCTTGAGCGCCTGCTCGTGATCTGAGACTAACTGAGCACCCTCAGCCTTGTTGTCCCGAAGCTTGTTAATGATCGACTGAAAACGACCAAACAACGCTTCAATAGATTCACCCGGCTTTTGTGTGAAATTCTCATATTCACATCGGTAGGTCTGATAGAGCCGAGCCTTGACCTGGGCTGTTCCCTCATGGTGTGCCTTGAGGGTAGCCCAGATCTCTCTCGCAGTGGAGAGATGGCTCACACGCTCAAACTCAGTGGGACCTAAACCAGAAAACAAAATGTTCACAGCCTTACTATTGCTCAGATGTTGGGCAATGATACCTGCAGTACCTTGCTCAGTGACTTGCAGTATAACGAACTTGGTGTGAACGCAAATGTCCCATATGTCCAAACCCTGGCTCATAAGATAGGCTCGCATGCGAGTCTTCCAATAGTTATAGCCATAGGCTTCCAAGGACGGGACCTTGCCAGGAGAAGTCATGATCACTACTGGGGTTTAGAACCGGTTAAGGTATGGAAAAACCCTAACCTCGCTCTGATACCACTTGTAGGACCGAAAGTAGCGACCAGAGGGGGGGTGAATGGGCGCCTTAAAAATTCTTTCGAATCCATGGCCTGCTCCCAATACCCAACGCACCTCAAAGTCTAAGCAGCAAAGAATGAATAGATAGCCTAAGTCTAAAGGTATCTAGCCTAGAAGCAACTGATGTTTAAAACAGAGAAATAGTACTAATAGACAAATAAACAGTATACACAAGACAAGGCAAGACAAACTTCTCAGTATAACAATTCTAAGTGCACAGAGAATGAAATGAGAAGTTACCGTTCGAAATCTGTCTCCTGTTCGAAACTTGACGAAGCCTGCTTCGCAGTGTCGAAGCCTGCTTTGGAGGTCAGTTGCGAAGCTTGCCAAAGGCTGTTGAAAATGCCGAATGTGTTTTGGTCTAGCCTAGTTCGAAGTGGCAGGGAGCGAAGTATGCTTCGAAGCGAAGTGTGTATGTATAGAAGCTTGCTTCGAACAGTATACTTCGAAGCACAACCTTCGAACAGACCTTCGAACACGTCACACAAAAACTACCTTCGAAGGAAAAGCGAAGGCTGACACGCGACAGAGAACCAAAACGAAGCCTACACTCTACCTTCGAACAAACACATAGAGGACCTTCGGAGAAGACGGATGCAAACACTGAGCGAAGTCTAATAGAAAGACAAGCTTCGAAGCCAACTTCAAAACCTGTCGAAGTATGGACTTCGAAGAGCTCGAGTTGGAGTACCTTCGCACAGTCGTTCGAAGTATGAAACACTGATAGTTCAAAAAAGTACTTCGATGCAAGCAACTCAGGACACAAAAAAAAGTTCGAAGATCAAACGAAGCCTTGGAGTATATCAGATCGAAACCTGCCTCACGGAGCTGAGGGGCTTCGAACAGAGAGGGTGACTTCCCCAGAAAACAGTCAGAAAAGTTACTCAGCCCTGTCAACTTCGATCAAAAAGCTGCGTAGAAAAGCAAAAAGCTGGTACTAGTGTACTGTTGCAACAGTGTAGTAGTACTACTTGCAACAGCAAGAACTAGTACTACTTGCGTGAAGAAAACGCAACAGAAGCAACCGAAGCCTTAAAATCCATGAAAAAACATGTTGTGCGATTGAAATGAACCCATTTAAAACGCTGCAGTTGCTACGCACGATTAGAGAATAGAAGCTTCACTGCAACAGTAAGAATGAAATAAATGCAAGACAAGAAACAGGGGCAAAATGCCTGGCGTCGCACAAACAAGAGAGAGAGAGAGTAAGAGACAAAAATGACCCAAAGGAGTATGAATTGATTTCAGCCAAAAGGGTGACCTAACCCTAGGGATTGGGGTCCTATTTATAGGCTGCCCAACACTAGGAATATTCCACCAGCCCCTTAGGGTTTTTTACAGATGCAAGAATAAAGGAAAGGACTCTACTGCCCTTAGGTATTTTTACAGACACGACTGACTAACTTTGGGCCTAGAGATACAGATGACTTATCCGGAAGATACAAGATCAACGGTTGTCAGTTTTGCGCCGAAACTGACAAAGCCTCCAACAACTTTGCACCAGGTACCCGGATTGGGCCGGCCCGATTCCGTAGCTCTCTCAGCCCGGCAATCACTCACCACCCGTGTACCTGAGTCAACCCTGGTCAACAGCCCAGTGGGTCTTCTACTGCTTCTGGCCCATGTACCCGGATTGGGCCAACCCGACTTCGCAGCTCTCTCAGCCCGACAGTCGCTCGCTGCCCATGTACCTGAGTCACACGTGGCCCATGCAACAGCAGATCTCCTCTCTTCTTCTGTCCTCTTTGACTATCGTTGACAATGACTCATCACTTCGGGAGCCATGAGGCCCACGCTATTCAGCATGGCTCCTCAACAAGGCTCGATTAGTTGCCCAGGGTTTTTGCCAGAAAGAGGGTATTGATTTTGAAGAAACTTTCGCCCCTGTTGCCCGTCTTGAGTCCATTCGCATTCTCTTAGCTTTTGCCGCCTCGAAGGGTTTTAAGTTTTTTCAAATGGATGTTAAGAGTGCTTTTCTGAACGGGTTCATAGAGGAGGAAGTTTATGTTAGGCAGCGCCCCGGTTTTGAGAACCGTAAGTTTCCTCGAAATGTTTTTAAGTTGCAAAAAGCTTTATACGGGTTGAAGCAAGCCCCTAGGGCTTGGTATGACCGGTTGAAGCAATTTTTGTTGGGGAAGGGCTTTGTGATGGGTTCGGTGGATAAAACTCTTTTCTTGCTCAAAGATGCTCCAGATTTTTTAGTCGCCCAGATTTACGTGGACGATATTATTTTTGGCGGTACTATTAATGATCTTGTGTCCAAGTTTTCTGAGCAGATGCACAGCGAGTTTGAGATGAGCCTCATTGGTGAGATCAAGTACTTCTTAGGGCTCCAGATCAAGCAGACCAAGGACGGCACCTTCATCCACCAAGGTAAGTACATTCGTGACATGCTTAAGAAATTTGACTTTGGTGGGGAGTTGAAGTCACAGATGACCCCGATGGGCACATCTGGAGGACTGGACAAGGACGAGAGCGGCGTCAAGGTCAACGAGAGGGAGTTTCGAGGGATGATTGGTTCGCTATTATACTTAACGGCAACAAGACCGGACATTCAGTTCGTCGTGGGACTTTGCGCGCGTTTCCAGTCTTCGTCACGTGCGTCTCATCGGCAGGCTGTCAAGCGCATCTTCAGGTATCTCACTTATGCGCCTGATCTCGGTCTTTATTATTCAGCATCATCATCTCTTGATTTATCTGGCTTTTCGGATGCCGATTTTGGTGGGTGCCGGCTGGATCGCAAGTCGACTTCCGGTACTTGCCAGTTTCTTGGTTCTTCTCATATCTCTTGGTCTTCTCGAAAGCAGTATGCAGTTGCTCTTTTGACCACTGAGGCTGAGTATGTAGCTGCTGCTCCCAGTTAGTTTGGATGATTTCCATTCTGCGAGATTTTGGGTTGTTCTTTCCTACCAGGGTTCCATTGTTTTGTGACAGCACTAGTGCTATTAGTGTAGGGAAAAACCCTTGTCTCCATTCAAAAACCAAACACATTGATGTGCGCTTTCATTTTCTGCGGGATCAATATGAGAAAGGTGTCATTAACCTTGTTCATGTTGATACCCATCATCAGTTGGCTGACATTTTCACCAAACCCCTAGATCAGTCTACCTTTGAGTGTTTACGAGGGGATTTGGGTGTTGTGTATCCTTTCTAGGATATTTTTGCGTCAGTTTTCTTTCTTCTTTACTCTTTTCTTGAGTCTTTTTGTGTGTGTTCATATCTTGCATATTCACATATCACACTTTAGAGCAGCTTCTATTATATGATTGAACTGCTTTACTTATTCTAGCTGGTACATGCTTTTGAATACTTGTCATTGATCATGCTTTGGTTCAGTTCACTTGATATGTGTGATATCTGTCATATGCATGGCATTTATGCTTTAAAATTTGAAAAATGATCACCATTGCCTCTGGTAACTAGCATGTGTAGGCTGAATGTTTTTGCTATCTGTTACATGCCTAGTAGCTAGTTCCTGACTTAGATGCAAACATGCAACTTGGACATCCTTCTGCTTTAAAACATGGAAATGTGCTATAAAAATGATGAAAAATCAAGATAAATGAAAATTCCATGCCTCTTTATGCATAACTTGACTTGCAAAGATCCAGGTGGGTTTGCTTTGTCACATTGCATTGTTCTGGACTGCGTACCATAACACTTTGGTATGAACTAGGACAATGTAGTGTATGCCAAGACCAATGTCTTAAGCTTCTGATGGTCCAGATCTGGCCTAGGCTTGACTCGGTCGGTCAGCATAAGGTTTGACATGCAAATAACCCCTCGCATAAATGAAAAAGAGAAAAGAAAAAGCCTGAGAATTGAAATGATAGCAAGTTTGCTGAAGCACTTTGTTTTGGACAATGCTTAGCTTGGTAGATATCAGTTAGCTTTTGCATCTCATGCTTTACCTTGCTTGTTAACTAGAAAATGTGGTGATGCTTTTGTTTGCAAAAACTGAAAAATGTGTGCTCATGACTTTCTTTAGATATCATCTGTTGCACTTATCATGCCATGAGTCTCAGACAGTATGTCTTTCGCTATACTTGTTAGATGTTTTTAATTGCAGTCAATCATATTTGAGAAGCGTGCTCTCTACACTCCACATGCACCCTAGTTGCATTTATTGCATATTTTTAGGGGGAGTTGCATTTCAGGGGGAGTCTGTGTCTCTTTTGAGTGCTTGATGAGTTCACTTGTCAACAAGGGGGAGAAATCTTGGGATATGAGTTTAAGAGGGAGCTTTTGTCTCGTTTGTCCTTACTCTTTTTATATCCTTGTTGATGTTTCTGAGATCGCAATCATTTTTAGTTTTTACCTTTGGTTAACCATAATGACCGTTTCTTGCTTTTGTTCGGCTTTTGGTCATTAGGGTTAAACTTTTACTTTATTTTCTTCTTCTTTGTTTTCTTGTGTTTTGTTTTTGTGTTTCCACAGTTGTTTTCAGGTACTGAAGAGCTGAAGAAGTGAAGTGTTGACAATGCACTCATCAAGGGGGAGATTGAGGAGCCATGCTGAATAGCGTGGGCCTCATGGCTCCAGATGTGATGAGTCATTGTCAACGATAGTCAAAGAGGACAGAAGAAGAGAGGAGATCTGCTGTTTCATGGGCCGCGTGTGACTCGGGTACACGGGTAGCGAGCGACGATCGGGCTGAGAGAGCTGCGAAGTTGGGCTGGCCCAATCCGGGTACATGGGCCAGAAGCAGCAGAAGACCCACTGGGCTGTTGACTAGGATTGACTCAGGTACACGGGCGGTGAGTGATTGCCGGGCTGAAAGAGTTGCGGAATCGGGCCAGCCCAATCCGGGTACCTGGTGCTAAGTCGGTGGAGGCTTTGTCAGTTTCGGCGCAAAACTGACAACTGTTGATCTTGTATCGGACTGTCCAGAAGAGAAGCCGTAGTCGCTACGAAAGCTTAGCTTTCGGATAAGTCATCTGTATCTCTAGGCCCACAGTCAGTCAGTCGAGTCTATAAAAAATCCTAAGGGCAGTTTAGTCTTTTCCTTTATTTTAGCATCTGTAAAAACCCTAAGGGGCTGGTGGAATATTCATGAGTGTTGGGCAGCCTATAATTAGGGCCCCAATCCCTAGGGTTAGTCTACCCTTCTAGAATTCACTTTTTAATCAATTGGGTCACTTTTTATTCCCTTGTTCCCTGCTCATTCCCCTGTATGCGCCGCCAGGAACGTTCTCTGTTTCTTTGTGATTTCGGTTTCATTCTGGTTCTGTTTCCTTGCATGCAGTGATTCTTGGATGCAGCGATTTTTATGAGAATCTGAGGCTTCGGTTTTTGTGTTTCTATTGTTTAATCCAGCGTTCACGCACTTCTTCTCTGTGCTTCTGATTGCTTCTGATTCCTTCTCTATTGCTGCTGTTCTTCACGAGTGTAGTACTAGTTCTAGCGTGCTGTAGAAAGTAGTACTACTTCTGTAGCTACAGTGTGCTAGTTCTCTAGGCTCACTTTTTACTGTGTTGCTTTTTGATCGAGTAGACAGGGCCAAGTGCCTTTTCAGGCTATTTTCTGGCAAAGTCCCTTCTCAGTTCGAAGCCCCTCAGCTCCGTGAGGTAGGCTTCGATCTGACATCTTCGAGGGCTTCGTCCGAACTTCGACTTCGCTCTTGTCCTGTGAATCGAGTTTCGAAGTATGTTCTGCTGTGAGTGTTAGTTGACTTGTCATACTTCGACCTTCTTTGCAAAGGAGTACTCCGACTCGAGCTTTTCGAAGTCAATACTTTGACAGGCTTCGAAGTTGGCTTCGAAGCTTGTATCTCTGGTATACTTAGCTCGACGTGTGGTCTCTGAGGTTCTTTTGCTGCTGGCTTTTCGAAGGTCTCAGTTTGTGTGTTCGAAGGTTGTCATTCGGAGGTAGCCCTCGGGTCGAAGGATATCACTTCATTTATCATACCTCGACCATGCTAGCTTCGAAGGTAGAATGTAGGCTTCATTTTTGTCTTGCTGCTGTGTGTTTGGCTTCGCTTATCTTTCGAAGGTTGTTTTTCTGTGCATCGTGTTCGAAGCTTTCTGTTCGAATGATAGGCTTCGAAGTACACTGTTCGAAGCAAGCTTCGACACTATCATATTTCGCCTCGAAGCATACTTCGCATTTACACTCGAGCTAGGCTAGACTAAACAAACCTTCGGCACGTCAACTACAACCTTTGCTCTACTTCGACGAGGGACTCCGAAGCAGGCTTCGACACTACGAAGTAGGCTTCGTCAAGTTTCGAACAGGAGACAGATTTAGAACAGTAACTTCTCTTCCCACTCTTTGTGCACCTAGATTGTTCTACTGAGAAGTTTGTCTTGCCATGTCTTGTGTATTCTATTAATCTGTCTATTAGCACTGTTTTTGTGTGACTCTGTTGTTTAACATCAGTTGCTTCTAGGCTAGATACCTTTAGACTTAGGCAATCTATTCATGCTTTGCTGTTTAGTCGTTTGAGGTGCGTTGGGTGTTGGGAGCAGGCCATTGATTCGAAAGAATTGTTTAGGCGCCCATTCACCCCCCTCTGGTCGCTACTTTCGGTCCTACAGTAGTGTCACGAGTCGAAGGGTTGAGAGGCTTTGTGAGTTTTACCTGAAAACCGTCACAAATCAAGTTTTGTTAATTTCAATAGTTTGGAGTCCTTTTTACTTTGAGTCAATGTGTAATAAAAAGTTGAGAGTCTAGAGTTATTGTACTCCTTTGGTATATTTCTCAGAATTTCTTAATTCTGAAAGTATATTACAAGGAATAAGACCTTTGTGTAATATTTTAATTCTAGAGGGTTCTTTTTAGAAAATACCCCCCATGGTTGGCCTATAAATAGAGCATCATATCCATGGGCAGGTGGCTATTCTTTTGGCTGAAACAAAAATATCCAATTCATAAATTTTGCTATATTTTTGCTGCTTTGAATCAAACTGCATTCCTGTTCACCATCCCGCTAGGGCAATAGTGCAGCGACACTGAAATCAATTTTGACAAGCATATTCTGGTGTTTTGACTGCTGAACTTGATGTTGTAGTCTATACAAATTTTGTCGTGGATGTTCTGAATGTTCCATTTTCGAAATTTGCAACTAGTTTCTATGATTCCTTCTTAATTCTTTTGTTGATCAAACATGGCATCACAGTTCTGGAATTTAACTCTCCTTGAAATGGTTAGTGTTTATGTAGCCCTCTAAATGTTTGATGAAATGTTGCTTATACTTTTCATCAACATCTTGGCTTATTCTTGGAGTGTTTCTTGAGTAATATCATGGTTGAAGGGATTCAAAGGTAATCCATAATCTTTTTTGAAGAAATTGAGAATTAATCCTTTATACCATTTCTCTTTTTGTTCCTGCACAGAAGTTCTGAATTCTCTTATGTTTTTCTTGAGTAGTTCATAGTTTCTAGTGAGTGTATATCTCAAGTTTCTGCTTTGCGCTTTTACTGTCTAAAGTTAAAACAGATCTAAAACATTTGATACTCAATTGAGACAGGTCTCATTTTGCTGGTTGTTGCTATCTACAGAGGTTCTGTTTTCAGGTTCTGAAAATTCTGTTCAGATTTACATTTAGATTTTGTTTCAAGTTTCAGCAGTTGTGTGTTAAGTTTCAAACGTTTGATCTATAAATTTGCAAATCTGAATTTAAACCAGTGATTAGCACTATTTTGTGTTCAGAGTCAATTCTGGACATCATTCTGTTTGTTTGAGCAGTATACTTTGAAATTGATTTTTGGGTTTCAATTAATAGTTATTGTTCATCATCTTGGAAATTTTAGAAGTTGTAATTACTAGTGAATCTGTTTGAATTGAATTTTGTGGACTGAACCTGGTCTGCATCACTTTTCTGAACTTTGCTTGTATCTCTGATCTTCTGAATTGCATAATGTGTTTTTGCTCAGATTACCTCTGAACTTTGTATTCTGAATACTATTTTTAGATATACTGAAAATACTATTCAATATCAGGCTACTGTGATTTATTTCAGAATATGTTTTGAAGCTGATCTGTAGTTAAGTAATTTGATTGGAATTTGAAAACATGAAACTGTAATTCTGAGTTGAGCTCAGTTACAAAACTGAATTCTGTTTTCAGATTTGATTCAACTAATTCTGTTCAGATTTGTTCTCTGTAATCACTGCTCATATTCAGAAAAGTATTTTCAGTTTGGTTGAGAGAAAGAGTGTGATGCCCCGATTTAATAAATCGGAACATTATTGAATTTCCAACGAAAAATAATAATTCAAGAAGTGCATCATGCGACAACGTACATACGGCAATCATTGATGGTACGCAGACCACATTATTACATAAGAGTAAAAATAAAATGAACAATAAAAAACATGACAAACGCCCTCCTCAGTATCTTCTTCTTGACTGGGTTGCTACTCTAGACCATCCTCCTCATAGTATGCAGCCTCTAAAGTGTTTGTCCACGGGTATGAGTACAAAAGTACTCAACAAGCCACCGCAAATGCAATAGTAATGCAAGATAATAACAAAGGAAGGATAATGGCTAAAAGTGTGGAAATGTACATTTTTCAGTTATTGCATTTAGTGTAGTCAAATTTAATCATGCGGAATATTAAACATGAACATCATAATACCATCAAACTCGAGGAGTACATTTTCCCTCCTCGCACAACAGTCCTTACATGCCAAGTCATCATGCACACTCATGAAAGTAAACTAACTGTGGGATGTCACGCAACACGCCCTTGACCGTGGGCTCAGCTTTTCGAAAAGATTTAGGACTCTGATCAGAGGTGTACCACTGTACCCACAAGGTACGCACTCATCCCAAACACCAAAGTGTAACGAGATGACCCATACCATGAGAACTCGTGCCAAAACCTCAGCATGAAATGCTCCAAGCAACAATCACCCGCTCTAGGTTTCGCCGGCGTGCCGGGCCGCATCCCGGCTAACGTCACACCCCCTTTTGTGCCACGTCGGTACAAGCCACCCGCAGGTGCTGCTTGACCCATCTCCAAGTGGTGCCTCAGATTGGAACACTCCATACCTTAGTTAGGACTTACCCACTAGACTTGTGGTTAGTATAGAAATGTATTGCAATGGATCCCACAGACCGGTCCTTATAGTACCCCGGGTGCTACCGACCAATACCCTAGCTTACACCCAGAACCCACCATGCATACACATAACCATAACTCTATCACCAATAGAATTCCAGAGATGAGAATAACGGGGATCATATAGTAGATTCCAAATCACTACGACTCGTTTTTAACCTATAGCAATTGTGTCGATACATCGGACACTATCTACTAGTACTAATAATATGGTGACAAGGAGTTTAGGCTAGATAGCATGGCTTGGGTTGCACATCAAGGTCAGGGATCTAAATAAATATAATGTAGGACTTTCATTTGACTAATGCATGTATAACCTATGTGTTTTAGCGATAGTTTAACAAAACATAGGTTCACCATGCTCAAAAGTTTAGTTTGGTGACTTGCCTTGTTCAGCGAAAGGCGATGGGGGAACCTCCGGGTAATATTCCGGCTCCTCGGTGGCGTCGTAGTCTTATCGATATAGATAAATTAAACGTAACATTCAATTAAACAATCCATAAACCACACAACAAGCATATAAGTTTTGATTTGTTTAAACCATTGAAAATAAACTCATTAAGTTTATGAAATTGTTATAGGAATGTTGGAAAACTAAATTTTTGAGTGAGGTAAGGATTTCCTTCAAGGGAATAAAAATATATCCTAATGTATTTTAAACTTCTAATTAATTTAAAAAGTCAAGTTCAGTGGGAACTTAGTGTTCCTACTACATTAACATGAAAAGGATAAAAGATAAATTTTTCTAAAGTGAATTATGAACATATATTAAAGTGCATTTGAATACTCTATTAAATAAACATAAAATACTCAAAATAAACCTATTGTTTTTATTGCATTAACATGTAGAGAATAAAACTATGAATTTTCTGGAATTGAAATGGTAAATTTTGGAGTTAAAATGAGCAAGATATGAATTTTTGAAGTTTAAAACCAGTTCTGGAATTTAAATTAAACCAAAAACAGGGGTCGGTCCATGGTGAACTGGATTCACCGTGAACCCGTGCACTGTGTCCGTGAGCCGGATCACGGATCGCTGTTGGATCGTGATTGGGCGGCCACGGGTAGGTGGGGGTTTTAAATGAAAATGGATGCACGAGATTACACGATACCCCTTCGCAGTTCCACAACGGATCCGATTAAATCGGCCATGTGGCACCACCTACACCGTCCGATCGCAATCGCACGGTCGTGATCGTATTCGACATGGCACGGGTATTTTACCCACGCCGGTCGTCTTCTCCGGCGACGGCGCTGGATCCTAAGGGCTAAAATGGAAGGAGAGGACTACGGGGATCACGAGGGTACCGTTGGTGGGACGAATGGTCATCAGAGCATGGCCGGCAATGAACGTAGCCAGCGATGGTATTCCGGTGGGGTTGGACGGCGATGGGGCGGTGGCCGAAGTTGGGGTGAAGCCGGTGGTCACGGTGTGGCGGTCATCGAGGGCGGCGGTGAGGCATTAAAAGGAGTGTCTCGGGCGTTCTGTTATTTCTCGCAGCGAGCAAACATGAGGGTTGTGCGCGGCGGTGGTCAGGGGCTTAAATAGGGGTACCGGCGGGGGCAGAGGGGGCGCAATTGGGGGAGGCTGAGAGTAAACGTGCTTCAACGCCGGTGAGCCTCTTTCCATGCATGCTCACGACGGTTCCGGGGTGATGACGCGGTGGAGTAATGCGGGAAACGGTCGGTGGGGCCCGGGGAATTCAATGCCGGCGACAGATTAAAGAGAGGGGGCCGGCGGGGTCGGATCCGAGGCGAGGTTAGGGCTTTGGCCGGTGAGGGGGGATTTGGGGGCGGATCTTGCGGAGACGACGAGTCTGACGAGTGGGGGCCACCGGTCAGCGAGTGCGGGGTGACGGTGTGGCGGCTGACGGGTGGGCCGAAGCGTGCGGGAGTGATGGTGCCGACAGGTGGGGCCGAGCTGTCGGGTGCGCGCGTGGAGGAAGGGGATCGCTGACGCGTGGGGCCCGGCTGTCAGTGTGTGGCGTGGGGAGGGAGTGGGCTGGGCTGGCTGGTGGAGCGAGAAGAGGGTGAGGGGGTCCGATACTGTTTAAAATTCATTTCTGAATAAAAACAATTGCTGAAATTGGTTTAAAATGTTTGGGTTGCTTCCAAGGGTGGTAAAAATTTGTAAAAATTCTTAAAAATATATCTCGGCCTTGGGATCATACAAAATTTTCTAGTCTCTGGTTTGGATATTTCATCAAGGTTCTAGTTCATTTAAGCCTATAAGGGTATTAAAGGTATTTCAAGGTAAATCATTTCCAGAAAATATAATAAATGGTATTTTTATTTTCTCTAAAAATTTGGGGTGTTACAAACCTATCCCCCTTACAAAGAATCTCGTCCTCGAGATTGGAATGTTACTCGAATAGCTCAGGGTATTGGACTTTCATCTCATCTTCTTTTTCCCATGTGGCTTCTTCAACAGGGTGATTGTCCCACTGAACCTTGCAGAAGCGAACCACTTAGCTCCTGGTTACTCTCTCCTTAGTTTCGAGAATACGGACGAGTTTCTCAATGTAGGTCAAGTCTTCTTGGACATTGAGCTGTTGGAGGTCGGCCTGTTCGGTGGGCACACGGAGACACTTCTTCAGTTGAGAAACGTGGAACACATCATGGACTCTTGCCAAGGATGGAGTTAGCTCTAGCTGATATGCCACTTATCCTTGCCGTCGGATGATCTGAAAGGGTCTGACATAACGAGGTGCTAACTTGCCTCTCATGTTGGACCTTTGGTTGCCACGGAGGAGAGTGACCCTGAGGTAGACATAGTCGCCCTCCTCAAAGGTTAGGTTTCTCCGTCAGTTATTGGCGTAGCTCTTTTGTCGAGACTGGGCTATCTTCAATATGTCCCTGATGATCTTGACTTTCTCTTCGGCTTCTTGCAATATGTCTGTCCCGAATAGCTGTGACTCTACGGTTTGATCCCAGAGTAGCGGCGTTCTGCACTTACGCCCATAGAGTGATTCAAATGGGGACATCTGCAGGCTAACTTGGTAGCTGTAGTTGTAGCATAACTCCGCATAAGGTAAGTTCTTATCCCACATTCCGCCAAAGTCTAGAGCGCAAGCTCTAAGCATATCCTCCAATACCTGGTTGACCCTTTAGGTCAGGCCATCGGTCTGTCGATGATAGGCGGTGCTAAAGTTCAGCCGAGTGTCGAGCTCTTCTTGAAGATTCTTCCAAAATTTGGAGGTAAACTGACTCCCTCGGTAAGATATAATCTTCTTTGGAACTCCGTGCAGGGACACAATCTGGGTCATATACAACTCGGCCAACTTTACGACGGTGTAAGTTGTCTTGACGAGAATGAAGTGAGCCACTATTGGCGTAAAAGATTACGCTAACAGGTTTCTGTAGAAAAGAAACTAACAAACGAAGTGTTTGTGAAGAGAACTGTTCTAAGCCTCCGAAAGGATAACAACTTAGAATAGTTCGAATGTGTGTATTGAATAACTTGTATTCGGTCCCTATTACAGGGTGAAATGGGGGGTATTTATAGGCCCAAATATTAAGGAAAAGACCTATTTACCCCTCTATTACAACCGACATAGTGGAAACTATTTGGTACCCTTGATAGGGCTAAAATGGTAAAAGAGTAATCTAATGATATAATAGATAAATCTTCCATCTTAGCTGGCAGTAAAGATCTCGAAAAGCCTTAGTTCGAAGATGTACTCCGAACCAATGCCTATCTTCGTGCTTCGAGCTTGACTCAGGGTATCTTCAAAGATGAACGTCGGGGAACCTTCGAATCCGCTATCTGCCTTTATGCTGTTTCGGCAATAACCCCGAAGATGAGATATTTTCTCCCAACAGTAGCCCCTCGAAGACGCTTCTCCGTTTAACCTGTAATGTTAGGAGAGCAGTATACGGAAGGAAAAAATAACCAGACATAGGGGTTATTAAATTTCAATTCATCTCTGAAATGTACGAAGATATAAACTCCGAATCAGTCTTAAGATAATTACTTTTCGAAGTATCTTAGAACCAATTCAGGAAACGCAAAAGTCTTTTAGACTTAGAGGAAATAGCCGTTAGCTTTCTGTTTCTAACGGAAACCGAAGAATGCGTTAATTTCGGAGAAAAGTAACGGCAGGAATGCGAAACGGCATGGACTAACGGTAAAAAAGTAAAGTCTAGGCTATAAATAGAGGGCCTAGAACTTACCCGGTTACCTTTTTACCGCTTCCTCGCAATCAAACAACCTTTGAGCCCTTTGAGTTCTTGAGCCCTAGCCTCCATTTTCCCCAAAGCAACCCAGTGACTGCAATGGTGAAGACCAAGGGTTCTGGAGTCCCGTCAGCCTTGGCTTGGCAGCAAGCGGCTGCGACATTGGCGACAGTGCCTCCGGCATCTGCAGCAACATCCGTGGCGGCAGGAGGGAGAAATCCTCAAAACATCGATGATCAGAGTCTCTGCCCGCCCTCAACGAAGTATTTGGACCAGTCTTTCCAACTGGGATCTTCTACCTGCAAGAGGGAATCGCTAGCAATTGCAGTAGAAGGAAAGATCAGTACCGGAGTGATGATTCGCAAGCCCGGAAAAGAACTCATTCCATCACCAAGGCCCGGAGAAGTGGTTGTCTTCGAAGCCTTCTTCGAAGCCGGCTTGGGCCTTCCCGCGGTGGACTTCTTTGTGGAGGTACTTGACTTATTCCATGTCACCCTCCCTCAATTATCTCCGAACGCAGTAGCTAGACTGGCTATCTTCGAATGGGCATTGAGAGCCGAAGGTTGCGAAGGGAGGGCAGAGATCTTCGCTGCGCTACACAGGGCCTCATGCCAACCTAAAACCTTCGTAGGCCCCGGAGGTGAAAAAGTAGTGGTATCCTTCGGAAGCATTAATTTTAGGCTTCGGGACGAATATGCCCTGCAATTCCCTGCTAAGGCCATCAATGCAAGGTGGTACACTGACTGGGTTATGAGGTGGTTCTATGCCGAAGTTGGGGCGAGCAATCCTCTGGCCGGACCTTTGAAAGAGATCCAATTCCGGAAGGAAGCCTTAGTGCATCCCGGCCAAGGTCAGCTCGAAGCTCGCCTTAACCTACTTTAGCGGATCAGCTGGAGGTTAAGTATGCGAGACTTAGCTGAAGAGTTCCTCGGGTTACAAATTTCTCCATTGATGGCCAACTGGCCTATCATCTTCGAGGAGGATTCGGAAGGCGGTCTCCGGAAGATCACCTTGACTTCGAGCCCTGCAGGTAACTTTGAAGACAACATGTATTATGCATATTCATTCGAAGAAAAAACTAACTTAATTTATTTTTCTTTTTTAGCTTCTTCGGCCCCTGTTACTTCGGAACAAATCATAAGGGCTTCGGAGAAGATTTTGGGCGCTCCAACTCTGACCGAAAAAGAATGGAGAGTCAAGTTAGTCGGGAGTTGGGAGAGATTTAACAGAGTATGGGGAATGTTGGGAATCACTCCGCCCCCTCTGATGGATTGGGTGCCTTCGGAGAAAGGACCCAAGAAGAGGAAAGCCGAAGCTGGGGCTTCGAGCTCCGCAAAGACTCCAATTAAAAAGGTGGCTAAGAAACCCAGAAAACCTGCACCTCCGAGACCAAGAGACTCAACCTCCGGTTCTAAAGAGGATGAAGGTAAACTATTAGTGAGGTTGATTGATGAAGATGCAGCTCAAACAGATATTCATATCGAAGATACTGCAGGTATGCCGGAGTCTCAGGCTAACATTGAAGAAGTGAGAACTCCGGATGCTCAAGAAGAAGAGCAAATCGAAGCCCCTACGAC
Source organism: Zizania palustris (assembly GCA_019279435.1). Taxonomy (NCBI): domain Eukaryota; kingdom Viridiplantae; phylum Streptophyta; class Magnoliopsida; order Poales; family Poaceae; genus Zizania; species Zizania palustris. The sequence goes on from JAAALK010000079.1 coordinate 11,042,416, forward strand.
TGAAGGTGAAGTCGAAGTTACTACGACTTTGGCCTTAGATGAAGGAAGGACTGCTCAAGAAGATACTCCGGCGGTTGAAGTTTTGACTCTGGATTCAGACGAAGACCTCACCTTCGATCCTCCGAGCAGTCTGATGCTCGCTCACCACCAAAATGTCGAAGGTAAACTTCGCATAATTCTCTTGTTCTTTTCTGCAAAATTATATAATGTATAATACCTTTGCTTTTGCAGAGCCCTCTTCTGTAGAAGTACGTCGCGAAGATCCAATTCAAGGGCCTTCGACAACTTCGCAGCCGCACCTGGAAGTCGCTCAACAGGGGCCTGGAAGAGGTAAAAGACACATAGAACCCCTCCCTAGCGCTATAACGCTTCGCAGAACAAGATGACCCGGTCTTAGTTCATTGAGCTTAACCTTCGGGTCAAACCAAGCCTTCGTTTGCTGATGATACTTTGATAAATTCGCCACAGCTCGAAGTCTTGTTTCTTCGGATAAATCTAACGAAGCTTCTCTTTCTTCTTCAATCTCCGGTTCGGTGCTGCGAAATGATCCTCCTTTGAGCTCTGTTGGAGTCATAGCTTCATCTCCGAATAGTAATCTGAATGGAGTAAAACCTGTGGACCTTGTTTGCGTAGTCCGAATGGACCACAAAATCTTCGGAAGCTCTTCGGTCCACAGTCCCTTTGCTAATCCTACTATTCTTCGATTTAGCCCTGATAAAATATTTCCATTGGCTCGCTCTACGGCTCCATTAGACTGAGGATGCCTCACTGCAGCAAAACATAACTGAATGCCTAGATCTTCACAAAACTTCCTGAAGGGTTCTGCGTCGAACTGTGTTCCATTATCAACTGTGAGTTGTCTAGGCACTCCGAACCGGCAGATGATGTTCTTCCAAAGAATTTCTGTACATTGTTCGAAGTGATAGCTGTTAAGGGTTCTGCTTCTACCCACTTGGAAAAATATTCAATAGCTACCACTACAAACTTCAGATTTCCCTTGGCTACTGGAAAGGGACCAATTAAATCCATACCCCATCTGGCCATAGGCCATACCGGAGCAATGACTTGAAGAGCTGTTGGTGGGCGATGACTCCGTCGACCCATCCACTGGCATCCTTGACAAGTGCGGACTAAGCTCTCCGCATCAGCTGTTATTGTAGGCCAATAAAGCCCCTGGCGAAGTGTTTTTCCTGCCAAAGCTCTAGGGGCTAAATGGCTACCACAAAGGCCTTCATGAATTTCTCGAAGAATTTCTTGGCCTTCGGCTTGAGATATACATCGGAGTAGAGGGGAACATACTCCGGCCTTGTATAAAATACCGTTGATTATTTGATAATTTCTGGCTCTAAGCTTTAATCTTGACAGCTGTGGCTCTTCGGGCAAATTTGTTCCTCCCTGTAAAAGTTCCATGATTGAATTTTTCCAATCTGCACTAGGAATGCAAAGAATCTCTGCAGAGGGAATTTGTGGCACTGAAGGTATATTGAGCTCCTCATAGAAAGCTTCTTCGGGCACATCCACAGCTCCGGCTGTAGCTTTTGCTAAGATGTCCGCTTGCACATTTTCTGCTCTTGGTATACTCCGAATGGAAATACCCTTGAAGTGTGCTTCGATTTTACGGATTTCTTCTAAATACTTTGCAAGCTGTGGATGCCGAACTTGGAAACTTTTATCTACGTGCCCTGCTACTATCTGAGAATCTGTCTTTATAATAATTCTTGTAGCCCCTAGAGCACGTGCTTTTCGGAGTCCCAATAAAATCCCTTCATACTCCGCTATATTATTGGTAGACTTAAAGTTGAGTCTTGCGGAGTACATTGCTCTTTGCCCTGAAGGTGAAATCAACACTGCTCCAATGCCTGCTCCGGATGCTTGGAAAGCCCCATCGGAGTAAACAATCCAAACTCCGTCACTTGACTTCTCCGGAACCAAATTTGCAGGTGGAGTCCATTCTGCTACAAAATCTGCTAGGACTTGCGATTTGATTGTTGTCCTTGCCAAGAAAGATATGCCGAAGGGTGCTAGCTCAACTGTCCACTTCCCAATCCTTCCAGTGGAATCCTTACTTCGAAGCATATCTCCTAAAGGATACGAAGTTGGTACAATTACATTGTGTGCCAAAAAATAATGTCTTAACTTCCTCGAAGCCATTATCAGAGCATAAACGAACTTCTCAAGTTCGGAGTATCTTGTCTTCGCTCCTGATAATGCTTCGGATACAAAATAAACAGGATTTTGGACCAACTTCCCATTGAAATCCACTTCTCTGACAAGGACTGCGCTGATAGCAGAACCTGTAGCTGCAAGGTAAAGGAGTAGGGTTTCGTCCGCAGTAGGCACCGTGAGTGTAGCAAGATTACTGAGATACTCTTTAATATCTTCGAAGCTTTTCTGACACTCCGATGTCCATGCAAAATCTTCGGACCCTTTCAATGCTTTAAATATAGGCAAGCTTCTCTCCGCAGACCTTGACAAAAACCTGCTAAGTGCTGCCAGACGCCCAGTCAGCTTTTGCACTTGCTTTAAATTTTCTGGAGGAGCCATCTTCTGCAGCGCAGTTATTTCAGTAGGGCTAGCTTCAATTCCCCTGCTTGAAACTAAATACCCTAACAACTTTCCAGCCTTAGCTCCGAAGATACATTTTTCAGGGTTAAGACGGATCCCACATGCCCGAAGGCTATTGAATGTTTCTGCTAAGTCTAGGCTATGCTGGTTCTTTAAAGCACTCTTTATTACAATATCATCCATATAGGCCTCCACATTGCGACCTAATTGATGACCTAGAGCCTTAGCAACTAACCTCGAAAAAGTAGCCCCAGCATTTCTTAAGCCGAAGGGCATTCTTACATAACAGAAGACTCCCGAAGGAGTTACGAAGCTTGTCTTGATTTCATCTTCGCGCTTCAACCATATTTGATGATAACCAGAATACGCGTCAAGGAAGCTTAATAACTTCGAACCTGCAGTGGAGTCAACCAATTGATCAATTCGGGGCATTGGGTAGGGGTCACGTGGGCTTGCTTTATTCAAGGATGTGAAATCAATGCACATGCGCCACTTCCCGGAAGACTTCTTTCTGACGAAGACTGGGTTGGCTAACCATTCTGTGTGAGCCACTTCTCTGATAATCCCAGCCTTCAACAATTTCTCAACTTCGTCCTTCGCTAGAGCAGCTCTTTCTGCAGACATTTTCTGGAGTCCTTGCCGAATAGGCCGGGCCTTCGGGTTTACAAGTAAACTATGTTCAATGATCTCCCGATCGACTCCGGTGATATCTTCGTCAAACCAAGCGAAGACATCCAAATTCTCTTCTACCACCTTTTCCAAGGAGGTTGCAACTTCTAGAGGTAAATCTTTACCAAATTGAAATGTATACTCTTTACCATCTTTAACAATGACCTTCGTTGCAATCTCTCCTTCGGGACTTGGTCTCAGAAAGGACTTCTTCGAAGCTTCGGAGGAAGCTAAGAAAATTTCTTCATTATCTTGCACATTGTTTACTTGTCTTGGATCAAGAGGGGGACCATGACCATATTCCGCCCTCCGAGCGATGGCTTGATCTCCGAAGACTGTAAGGACTCCTGCTTGTGTGGGCATCTTCATGCACAAATAATTGTGATGTGCCACAGCTCCGAACTGGTTTAGCATGCCTCTTCCGAAGATGACGTTGTAAGCATACGGGGCATCTACAACATCGAAGATTACTTCCTCAGTTCGAGCCAACAAACCTTCTCCGAAGGTAACTTCCAGGCCTATTTGGCCGAGTGCATCAAGCGGAGGTCCTGCGAAGCCTTGCAAAGGACGAGCTGCTGGAAGGAGATGCTTCCTGGAGATGCACAATTGATCGAAGGCTTGAACAAAAATGATATCTGCCGAACTACCTCCGTCAATCAGCACCCTTCGAACTTCAGTGCCCGCAATATCAGCAGTGATAACAAGTGGATCTGCATGCGGGAACTTAATACCAGCTGCATCCTCCGCAGAAAAGAATATCGGTACATGAGACCACTCCGACATTGCTGCTGCAGACGACAAAGTCCCAATATGACCTACTTCCCGGACGTAGTCTCTTCGCTGTCTCTTTGACATGCTTCTGAGGGTACCTCCTCCGGAGATGGGGAGAACTACTTTCTTCCCTCGATCTTGCCCTTCCTCTTGCTTCGGAGGTGGCATAACATTGGCCACCGGAGGGTGTCTTGCAGCATCAAAGTTTTCTATCCGCGCCACAGCCTGGACCGGCTCTGGGCGCGTTGCAGCTGGAACTCGGTCGGTAGTACCTCGACCCGAAGTTCTCTCTAGGTACTCTCCCCTTAGGGTAAGTATAGCCTTGCAAGTATCAGTTGCATGGCTTCGATTTTCTCCATGGATGCAGCAGAAAAGGGTCTGGCCCTTGCCAGCCGTTTTCCCTGGCGGCCTCCAGCCGCTGGCCTTGTTCCCCGAAGACTGTGGAGCTCTCTGTGTAAACTTCTGTGGGGGTGCAATATTCATGACTTCAGAACGAGGGTGCTTTTGCCCTCTTCTCCGATCATGTTGAACTTCGAAAACTGGTTCTTGCGGCTGTGCCGAAGTTTTCACTTCTACTTTAACTTCTTGCAATATGGACGAAGTAGCGGCAGTCCTTCGAAGCCAACCCTCTTTTGACCTCGCATACTCCTCAAAGTATGACATCAACTGAGAGACCGAGGAGATGCTTTTCCGATGAAGCTTATCCAAGAGGCCTTGATGAGTGACGCCTTCCCGAGCTGCATCAACTACCGAAGATGCAGACAACCCCCGAATTTGCGACTTCGTATGAGCGAAGCGCTTAAAATATTGCCTCAATGTCTCTCCGGGGAGTTGTTTCACCTGGAAAAGGCTTCCTGTTGACATGGGAGGCACGAAGGTGCCTTGAAAATTGCTTATAAACTTCTTCTTCAGCTGCGGCCATGAATTAATTGATCCTGGCTTCAAGGACCATAACCACCTTAACGCCACTCCTTGAAGTGCTAAAGGGAAGCACTTCGCCATGGTGTCTCGAACTCCTCCGCTAGCTTCAATTGCTAGGGCATAAGAACGAACGAACTCTCCGGGATCTTCATCTCCGGCATACTTACAGAGCTTCGAAGTTTTAAACTTTGGATCAAAGCGAACTTTCTGCAGCTCAGGATGCAGCGGGGATTCATTATCGAAGGAGGCGTTCTCCGGGGCTTCGGGATAATCGAGATCATCGTCTTCGGTCACTTCTGGGATAGTTGGGGTGGCTTGAGAGCGAAGCCTGTTCGCAGCTTCCTATCGCCACCTTGCCACTTCAGCTTGAAGGTTGGCCATTTGAGTGGCCATATCTCCAAGATTATCTTCATCTCCTCCGGAAGGATCTTCCGGGTCTTGAGAACTAGTAGGATCAGTTCAAATTGGGATGGAAGGTGGAGGAGGGACTCCAGGCGGTCGAAGTATGGAAGGGGTTGGCGGAGAAGCTTCGTATGTTCGAGGGATAGAAGCTCCTTCCGGAGTTTGCGGAGGGAATGCCGAAGGCCCTCCGACTTCAACTGTGTCAAATGGTATCTCTCCGGAGATCTGAGAAGATCTCCGAACGGGATTGCGGGGTGCGCTCCGCTTAGGAGGCATGATGTAAGAAGTTGGTAGAGAACGAAGTTTTTCGGACTAGGTTCCCCACGGACGGCGCCAACTGTTGGCGTAAAAGATTACGCTAACATGTTTCTATAGAAAAGAAACTAACAAACGAAGTGTTTGTGAAGAGAACTGTTCTAAGCCTCCGAAAGGATAACAACTTAGAATAGTTCGAATGTGTGTATTGAATAACTTGTATTCGGTCCCTATTACAGGGTGAAATGGGGGGTATTTATAGGCCCAAATATTAAGGAAAAGACCTATTTACCCCTCTATTACAACCGACATAGTGGAAACTATTCGGTACCCTTGATAGGGCTAAAATGGTAAAAGAGTAATCTAATGATATAATAGATAAATCTTCCATCTTAGCTGGCAGTAAAGATCTCGAAAAGCCTTAGTTCGAAGATGTACTCCGAACCAATGCCTATCTTCGTGCTTCGAGCTTGACTCAGGGTATCTTCGAAGATGAACGTTGGGGAACCTTCGAATCCGCTATCTGCCTTTATGCTGTTTCGGCAATAACCCCGAAGATGAGATATTTTCTCCCAACAGCCACCTTGGTGAGTCAATCGACGATCACCCAGATAGAATCATGACTGACTTGTGTCCTGGGCAGTCCCGTGATGAAGTCCATTCCTATCTATTCCCACTTCCATTCAGGGACCTCGAGGGTTGCAATAATTCGGCAGGTCTCTGGTGCTCTGCCTTGACTCACCGGCATGTGTCGCACTTGGCCACATACTCATTTATTTCCCTCTTCATGCTGACCCACCAATATTTTTCCTTAAGGTGTTGATACATCTTTGTACTCCCGGGATGGATGGAGTATAGAGTATCGTGGGCTTCTTGAAGGTTGAGGGCCTTCAACTGTGGCTTGTCGAGCACGCATATCCAGTTTCCAAACCAGACAGTACGGTTATCGTCCTCGGAGAATCCTAGGGCTTTACCTTTCCTCATGTTCTGCTGGATCTCCAAGATGTCCGAGTCTTCCTTCTTTTTCTCACGGATCTGATCCATTAAGATAGGTCTGGTTTCTAGGGCAGCGAGATATGCTCTGGTGGTGATCCCTAGGTTTAACCTTTCCATCTCCTTATACAATAATGTGGCCTGGTCTTGCACCATGGTGGCATTGTAGTACCCTTTTCGACTTAGGGCATCTGCCACCACGTTCGCCTTGCCTGGATGATAGTGGATGCCCAAGTCATAATCCTTGATTAACTCCAACCACCTTCTCTGTCTGAGGTTCAGGTCCGGTTGGGTGAATATATACTTGAGGCTCTTGTGATCGGTGAATACCTCGCACCGATTTCCCACAAGATAATGTCTCCATATCTTCAAGGCATGAACCACAACTGCCAATTCCAGGTTGTGGTTTGGGTAATTTAGCTCATGCGGCCTTAGCTGACGAGAGGCGTAAGATATAACCTTCCCATATTGCATCAAGACACACCCTAACCCTTGGCGAAAGGCATCATAGTATACGTGGAAGTCCTTATGGATGGCTGGCAGGGTTAGAATTGGGTCTGACACGAGCTTCTTCTTAATGGTCTGGAAGCATTCTTCACAATCTGGAGTCCATTTAAACCTTACTTCCTTCTGCAACAATCTAGTCATGGGCTTGGCTATCTTTGAGAAATTCTCGATTAATCGGCGGTAATACCCGGCCAATCCGAGAAAACTACAGATCTCGGTTACATTGGTGGGTTGTAGCCAATTGGTCACTGCTTGCACGGTGGTTGGGTCCACTGCTATTCCTCCGGCAGATATGACATGACCGAGGAACTTCACCTCAGATGACCAAAACTCGCACTTGTTGTATTTGAAGTACAATTGCTGTTTCCTTAGCTTTCAGAGGGTCAGACAGAGGTGGGTTTCGTGTTCTTCCTTGTTCTTGGAGTAGACGAGGATATCGTCGATGAATACCTTGATGAACTTATCCAAGAACTCCATGAATACATTGTTTGTCATGTTCATGAAGAAGGCCAGAGCATTCGTGAGTCCAAACGACATCACCGTATACTCGTAAAGTCTGTAGTGGGATGTGAACGCAGTCTTGGGGATGTCTTCTTCTCTAATCCTCAATTGGTGATAACCTGACCTGAGGTCGATCTTGGAGAACACCGAGGATCCTTTCAGCTGATCGAACAGATCGTTGATCTGAGGCAGTGGGTACTTGTTCTTGATGGTCACGTCGTTCATTGCTCTATAGTCCACGCACATCCTTTTAGTCTTGTCCTTCTTCATGGCGAAGATAACCAGTGCACCCTAGGGTGAGGTACTCGGTCGGATATATCCCTTTTGTTCTAGGTCTTCAATATTTCTCTTGACTTCGGCTAGTTCATTGCCAGTCATCCGGTATGGGCGCTTGGAGATTGGGGTGGTCCTGGGGACAAGTTCGATTCTGAATTCGATGTCCCGCTTGGGAGGCATTCCTGGTAGGTCCCCTAGGAAGATGTCCATGTATTCCTTGACCACGGGCACTTCCTCTAAGGCTAGCGAGTGAAGCGACACTCCGTGAGGTCCATGGTTGGTCATCTGAAAACTGACGGCTTCGCATCGGGGTTGGTCACAGTTACGGACTTGCTGGCACAGTCGATCACTCCCTTGTGCTTCATCAACCAATCCATCCCTAGGATGAGGTCGAGTCTGGTGAACTCGATGAGGACTGGCTTGGCCCAGAACAATACTCCTTAGATCTCTATCCTTACCTTAGGGATGAACAGGTTAGCTAAGGTTTTCTTGTCGGGGGTGGCAATCATCATGGGGGCGGGTAGAGGGAGTACTTCCAAGTCATTTGTTTTCACAAAGTCCTCCGAGATGAAGGAGTGTGTTGCTCTAGAGTCAAACAGTACTATAGTAGGTATGGAATTTGCGGTGAACTTACCGAGTATGACTTCAGGAGCTTCCTGAGCTTCCTCCACGCTGATGTGGTTGACGCGGGCAAGAACTTCCTGGTTGGGCACCGTGCCTTGGGGTTTCTTATGGTGGGGACACTGGTGTGAGTAATGCCCTTCCTTTCGGCAGTTGAAGCAAATGATTGGCTTTTCGTGGCGGTCCCTCATGATCGGGGCCTTGCAGGTAGGCGTCGGCTGAGCGGCCGGAGCTGGTGGAGCGGGGAGAGGATGCCCGACATTGGATCCACTGGTGGCATGAGGCGGCCTGTAGACAAGTCGAGGATGGTAGGCGGGCGTCGGTGGTGGAGGGATGAAGCGAGGCCTCTGAGGGTTCGCCTAATGATGCTTGAACGCAATCATCTTCCTCTTCTTGAGGTCGAGCTTATTTTGCTCAGCTTCTTGGATGAGCGCTTTATTCACCAACCGTTGAAAGTCAGCGTAGTTTGTGGTGATGAGCTGAACGGACAGCTAATCCTTAAGTCCCCGGAGGAACTTGGCCTGGCGGAGGGCATCAGTTCGCACCTCTTCCAGCGCGTAGCAGGCTAGACGGTTGAATTCATGGAGATACTCCATGACGGTCCGACTGTTGATAGCAAAAATGGCATTAATGGCCGAGATTGTCAAAATATCAATTTTGGTAATTTGGGCCAAAAATACACATGTACGGGGTCATGGCGAAGCCCTGTAGGGCCGAAGGTCCATTGGGATGTGGGCTCCGAAAGCCTCTGGCCATCCCACGGCCTTCGGCCAGGAAGCCTTCGGAGGCCCATGCCACCGAAGCTTCAGCCTGAGGAGCAGGCTTCGACGGGCCTGGCTGAAGCCCACTTCAGCAGAGATAGAGTTGGATGCAATTACGGCTAAGTTTTTAGCTCTATCCAACTGAATTATAGCAGATTAGATCTGAAGTTTGTCCCCTATAAATAAAGAGGCGAGGCTAGCTTAGAGAGCCCCCCCAACACAAATCAAACTCAAAGCCCTAGCTTTGATCACAGTTATTTACCTTTACTTTTCTGTACCTCTTCGTGGGTTTTCCTAGAAGCCCTCCGCCGGCCACTTTGGAACAGTGGTAACCCTTGTTACTTCGCTTGTGAAGTATCCGTTAATCTATGTAATAGATTGCTATCGCCTTGTTACTTCGCCTGTGAATGATCTGCTAATCTGCGTAACAGATTGCTACCTTCGCTACTAGTGCAACACTTGGCAGAATTCGGTCCTCAGGCCGAATTGGTACTTCGAACCCTCTTTTTTGCAGGTTCCCCCACGTTCGGAGCTACTTCATCGAAGGTGTTCGGAGCTGAGAGATCGTTTTCGGAGGTCGTTAGGACACCCTTCAACGAGACTACAGGCTTCGCCAGCACACTTCATCACAACAGGCTTCGCCACGATCGTACTTCGCTCTGGACGAAGTTACGCCCGCGCGTGGCCCTCGCGTCATTATTGTCGTGTCAGAGACCTCACGCCGAACCCCACTGTTTGGAGGTGATCGTCGTGTCCAGATCCATTTGGGGTTCATCTTCGGCCAGATCAGTCCGAATGTCGAAGGCATCCTTCGGCGGGATACTTCGCACCGGACGCCGAAGGTACACTTCGGCGACCCATTCGCACCAAACTTCGAAGCAGACAGGCTCCGACTGGTTTGCTGATTTTATTCTGTCTAATATATTTCTTTCGGCTAATTGGATTATTTTGTGTGATCTGATTGCCTGGCGACTCCACCCCCCTTATCACGACTGAGGGTAGTCGGAATGCGACGTCGGTTCTGCGTCACGCTTAGGCTTGTCCCTAAGTATCCGCACACTTTTGGATCATTGAACTGACCCAAGTGCGGGAGCATGTTTTTTTTGTCAACACCGGCTTCGTTGTTGCAGGTCACGGAACTCCCGCTGCTTGACCGCGATGACTCCGGCGGGGACGTGGGCAGCACAGAAGGCAATGGTGAACTCCACCCAAGTCACCACGTGGTCCTCTAGCTGGGACTCACGATAGTTGTCCCACCATTCTGTGGTGGGACCCTGGAGTTGGTGAGTGGTGAACACCACTCTCTCCCGGTCGGTGCAGGGAGGATATCCAACTTCTTCCCGATGGTCCGAAGCCAATCTCCGGCCTCCATGGGGTTTGTTGTGCTGGAGAAAATCGGGGGTCATATGCGCAAGAACTCTGAGAGTTGAGGCGCGGGTGCGGGGGCTGGTGCACGTGGGGCGGGCTCCACATTCTGTTGTTGCAGCCGATCTAACTGTGCCTGTTGGTGCTGCATCTGGGTGAGGAGGGCGGTAATCAGCTGGTTCTGATTAGCCATCATCTCCACCAAGGTAGGATGGCTGGCGGATGGTTGCCCAGTCTGACATTGGCCCGTTGCGCCCCAGTTAGGCACAACACTTCCGGGGAGACCGTTGCTGCCCCTTCTTCGTTGTTGGACCTGGTGTTCTGGTTGTCGGCCATCTTTCTGAGCACACACCATGTTTAGTCATAAGAGAAAAGCTTCAAAACAAATTTTAACCAAGAACAGCCCAGAGGGGTTGATTTATATATATATATATCTATAAGTGGTAAAAAGTGTTCATTACGTCAATGTTTTTATTTTAATCCACCACAACACAAGTTGTTGTAGGTGGTACCACAATCACAAAATTATTTTAAGCAATCACGAAAACTATGGCCTACTCGTCATCTGGGGCGGTCTCCGTGCTCTCGGAACCACGAGGGTCCTGAGGGATGGTGGGCTCGAGAAAATTCTCGATGATGGGGTCGACGACGATGGCGGGGCGCGAGGCAGGAGCGCTAGAGCTGGATGGTCCGGCATCCGTGGGGTGTGGCGGGATCCTATTGGGGTGAGGGGTGGGCCCGCGGATGGGCTTCTTCCTCCTCGGAATGAGGTGGACCACCTCCGCTATGTCCTTCTGCAACTGTATTATCTTACGCTGTAGCTCGCCATTTTGTTGGATCAAGCTCTTCATGTCCTGACAAAGGAACTCGACCGCCTCGTGGTGCTCTTCGGCGTCAAGCACGACCTCATTATGGAGATCATCCATGGCCTGAAGAAGACGCGTCTGGAGGGCCATGACCGGATCGCAATCGGAGTGGACTCCGATGTAGATGCTGCGGTGGGCACCGGGAGTGCGCTTCGGCACAAGCTGGAAGGACAAGTTCTGAAGACGATCATCGTAGATCATCCTAAGCTCCATGAGGGCTTGGAGGGTGACGCGTTGGCATGCGACATCGAAGGTTGCCCCCCCAAGAGCTACCGTGAAGAACGACAGGTGCTCGCCGAATCCATGGATGGTGAGGGAGACGTCACATAGTCCCGTGAATTCTTCCATGTAAACACCATGGAACTCGGGCTCGAAGAGGAACCCAAGGAAGGTGACCATCATTCGGAGCTCCCTGACAAAGCCCTCGAAGTGGCGGCAAAAGCTGTGGACTTGATAGACCGGCATCTACAAAAACAACAAGTTGAAGAAAAGTGAGGGAAGGAACAAAGTTATAAAGTAGGTTTTCGTGAAATAGGTTTTATCCGACTAAGTGCTAGGCTGGTCCGTTTGGCTTCCTACAGTTAAGTTGGCTCTGATACCATCTTGTGATGCCCCAATTTAATAAATCGGAACATTATTGAATTTCCAACGAAAAACAATAATACAAGAGGTTCATCATGCGACAACGTACATACGACAATCATTCGTGGTACGCAGACCACATTATTACATAAGAGTAAAAATAAAATGAACAATAAAAAGCATGACGAACGCCCTCTTCAGGATATTCTTCTTGACTAGGTCGCTACTTCAGACCATCCTCCTCATAATATGCAGCCTCTGAAGTGTTTGTCCATGGGTATGAGTACAAAAGTACTCAACAAGCCACCGAAAATGCAATAGTAATGCAAGATAATAACAAAGGAAGGATAATGGATAAAAGTGTGGAAAAGTACATTTTTCAGTTATTGCATTTAGTGTAGTCAAATTTAATCATGTGGAATATTAAACATGAACATCATAATACCATCTAACTCGAGGAGTACGTTTTCCCTCCTTGCACAATAGTCCTTACATGCCAAGTCATCATGCAAACTCATGAAAGAAAACTAACTGGGGGATGTCACGCAACCCGCCCTTGACCGTGAGCTCGGCTTTTCAAAAAGATTTAGGACTCTGATCATAGGTGTACCACTGTACCCATAAGGCACGCACTCATCCCAAACACCAAAGTGTTACGAGATGACCCATACCACGGGAACTCGTGCCAAAACCTCAGCATGAAATGCTCCAAGCGACAATCACCCGCTCTAGGTTTCACCGGCCCGCCGGGCCGCATCCCAGCTAACGTCACACCCCCTTTTGCGCCACGTCGGTACGAGCCACCCACAGGTGCTGCTTGACCCATCTCCATGTGGTGCCTCGGATTGGAACACTTCATACCTTAGTTAGGACTTACCCACTAGACTTGTGGTTAGTACGGAAATGTATTGCAATGGATCCCGCAGACCAGTCCTTATAGTACTCTGGGTGCTACTGACCAATGCCCTAGCTTGCACCCAGAACCCACCATCCATACACTTAACCATAACTCTATCACCAACAGAATTCCAGAGATGAGAATAATGGGGATCATATAGTAGATTCCAAATCGCTACGACTCATTTTTAACCTATAGCAATTGTGTCGATACATCGGACACTATCTACTAGTACTAATAATATGGTGACAAGGAGTTTAGGCTAGATAGCATGGCTTGGGTTGGACATCAAGGCCGGGGATCTAAATAAATATAATGTAGGGCTTTCATTTGACTAATGCATGTATAACCTATGTGTTTTAGCGATAGTTTAACAAAACATAGGTTCAACATGCTCAAAAGTTTAGTTTGCTGACTTGCCTTGTTCAGCGAAAGGCGACAGGGGAACCTCCGGGTAATATTCCGGCTCCTCGGTGGCGTCGTAGTCTTCTCGATATAGATAAATTAAACGTAACATTCAATTGAACAATCCATAAACCACACAACAAGCATGTAAGTTTTGATTTGTTTAAACCATGGAAAATAAAGTCATTAAGTTTCTGAAATTGTTATAGGAATGTTTAAAAACTGAATTTTTGAGTGAGGTAAGGATTCCCTTCAAGGGAATACAAATATATCCTAATGTATTTTAAACTTCTAATTAATTTAAAAAGTCAAGTTCAGTGGGAACTTAGTGTTCCTACTACATTAACATGAAAAGGATAAAAGATAAAATTTTCTAAAGTGAATTATGAACATTTATTAAAGTGCATTTGAATACTCTATTAAATAAACATAAAATACTCAAAATAAACCTACTGTTTTTATTGCATTAACATGTAGATAATAAAACTATGAATTTTCTGGAATTGAAATTGTAAATTTTGGAGTTAAAATGAGCAAGATATGAATTTTAGAAGTTTAAAACCATTTCGTGAATTTAAATTAAACCAACAACAGGCGTCGGTCCACAGTAAACCAGATTCACCATGCACCCGTGCACTATGCGCGTGCGCCGGATAGCGGATCGCCATTGGATCGCGATCGGGCGGCCACAGGCGAGGCGGGGGTTTTAAATGAAAATGGACGCGCGAGATTACATGATACCCCTTCGCAGTAATCCAATGGATCCGATTAAATCGGCCACGCGGCATCACCTACACTGTCAGATCGCAATCGCACGGTCGTGATCGAATCCGACACGGCACGGGTATTTTACCCACGCTGGTCGTCTTCTCTGTCGACGACGAGTGGGCCAGGGGCCACGGCAAGTGACAGCGATGGATCCTAAGGGCTAAAACGGGAGGAGGGGACTACGGGGATCACGAGGGTACCGTTGGCGGGATGAATGGTGGTCGGAGCGTGGCCGGCGACGAGCGGAGACGGTGAAGACGTTCGGGTCCTCGTCGGCGATGTTGTTCTGGCGGGGTTCGGTGGCGATGGGGTGGTGGCCGATGTCGGGGTGGCGCCGGCGGTCACGGTGGTGCGGTCGTCGAGGACGGAGGGGTACTCCGGCGATGGCGAGCGATGGCTGGAGCGAGGGTGGCGGTGAGGCATTAAAAGGAGTCTGTCGAGCATTCTGTTCGTTCTCGCAGCGAGCAAACGTGAGGGTTGTGCACGGCGATGGTCAGGGGTTTAAATAGGGGTACCGACGGGGGTAGAGGGGGCGCAATTGGGGGAGGCTAAGAGTAAACGTGCTTCAACGCCGGCGAGCCTCTTTCCATGCATGCGGACGACGGTTTCGGGGCGATGACACGGTGGAGTAATGGGGGAAACGGTCGGCGGGGCGCGGGGAATTCAATGCTGACGACGGATTAAAGGAAGGGGGCCGGCGGGGGTAGATCCGAGGCGGGGTTAGGGCTTCGACCGACGAGGGGGGATTTGGGGGTGGATCTCGTGGAGACGAGGAGTATAATGAGTGGGGGCACCGGTCAGCGAATGCGGGGCGAGGGTGTGGCGGCTGATGGGTGGGCCGAAGCGTGTGGGAGTGATGGTGCCGACAGGTGGGGCCGAGCTATCGGGTGCGCGCACGTGGTGGGAGGGGATCGCTGACGCGTGGGGCCCGGTTGTCAGTGTGGGGCGCAGGGAGGGAGTGGGCTGGGCCGGCTGGTGGAGGGAGAAGAGGGGGAGGGGACCCGGTACTGTTTAAAATTCATTTCTGAATAAAAACAATTGCTAAAATTGGTTTAAAATGTTTGGGTTGCTTCCATTGGTGGTAAAAATTTATAAAAATTCTCAAAAATATATCTCGGCCTTGGGACCATATACAAAATTTTCTAGCCTCTGGTTTGGATATTTCTTCAAGGTTCTAGTTCATTTAAGCCTATAAGGGTATTAAAGGTATTTCAAGGTAAATCATTTCCAGAAAATATAATAAATGATATTTTTATTTTCTCTGAAAATTTGGGGTGTTACAAAGAGTGCTCACTGTTTTGTGTCACAGTGATTTATTGCTGTGAAACTTTTATTCAATTTACAAAATAGATTGAATTCTTTAGTGCTGATTGTTCTGTTCATAGAGTATTCATGTGTTGCTGAAACTTATTTGTTGATTTCAGGTTTAGATAGTTTTTATCAGGTTTAGTTTCTGAAATTTATTTTCAACTTCAGTTCTGAGTTAACCAGAAATTTCAGTACTGTTTCTGTTTTTAGTAGCGTTAATTCTAAATATATTTTCTGTTCTGAATCTCAATTCAATTTCAGTAATATAATTCAGAATTGAAATCTGTTTCCTTGTCTAAATTAAATCTATTCAATTCAGATTATTTTCTGCTGAATCTACTAGAGTCAATCTAATTCATCTCTGAAATTCTGATTTGAAATTTAGTGTGAAGCTGCAAGTAGTTTTCTGAATTCAAAAGTGTCAATACTATTCATCTTCAAACCAGTTTCAAATATTTAATTTTACTAAATGAACTCAAAGTGAATACTGAATCAAGTTTGCTGGTTGAATAGTTTGTTTGCTCAGATCTATGTTTTCTGAATTTCTGATCCCTATGGGAGTTACAGACATCGATTTATATCTGTCGACCATTGAGTTACCAATCTAAATACTGTAGTTCGAATTTTCAACTGTCAAACTCCGAATTACTCTGAACTGAGTTTTGAAACACGTCTTTGCTCTTATTTTGCACTGTTTGATTCAGACTTGAAATTTGCATTTTGTAGAGGTGCGTTGGGGTGTTCTGAATAGGCCATCATATTTGCGAGAATTAGTTGAGGCGCCTATTCACCCCCCTCTAGTTGCCATTCTGATCCCACAATGAACCATTACCAAGTAATTACAACTATTTGAATGACACTGTTGTCGCAAACGATGTCAACAAATGGCTTGATGATGTTACTAGACACTATGTGTTGACACGAAAATACGCCAAACACACGGACATCGATCCAGTGATCCAAAAGCATGCGGATATTAAGGAGTAAACCCCTAAACGTAACACAATACCAATGCTGCATTCCGACGATCCTCAAATAGTGGTAAGGAAATAACAGAGTCCATATGCAATCAAATAATATTAATCTAAAATTATTCAATTAACTAATGTGTGAGAAAATAACCTAAAATAATTAAACCGGCCAGAAAAGGGCCAGTTCAACCAAGGGGCCTGGCGGTCAGACCGGCCAAGGGAAGTCGGTCGGACCGACACCACCGGTCAAACCGGCGGTGCGAAGTGTGACTTCTACCCTTCGGCCAGTCTGACCGAGGCTATACCTCTGTTCGAAGCGTGGATGGCCGAAGGGCACGAAGGGACTCCGACGCGAATTAGCCTTTTGCGCGATGGGGTCCTTAGTGCCTGGATCGGTCGAACTGGCAGTAGGCTCCGGTTGGACTGAGTGCTCCACTCCGGTTGAACCGAGGGCTTCGATGTGAAGCACTCCGTCGTGAAGTGATCCAGCGCAGCGCTCCTGAACCGACGTCGCGAAGCCCAGTCAGACCGGCCTCGTATTGCCGTTTGGACCAAATTGCGCCGGCGCGTCAGATGACCGCGCGGCATGGGCCGGTCAGACCGACGGCTCCAGGAAGATGGCCTTCGGAACTCCGTGACCTTCTTCCCATGGATGACATGCAGCAATATTTCTCGGGGAAGATTGTGGAGATGAAACACTACAAAAAATACCAAGAAACCAAAGGTAATTCTGCCAAGAGACCAAATTACTGGTAAAACCGATAAAATGGTAGAAATCTGTTACGTGAATGAAACGGATGATTTACGAGCAAACCAACAAGGACTTACCGTGATTACGATGCGGCAGACGGAGAGCTTTCAAATCAAACTCACGAAGATCAACGTGCTGGATTGAATCTAGGGAAAGACAGTAAAGGTACGAGTCAAAGAGATAATAGATGGGATCTATTAGGGTTTGGGGGTCTCCTTTAATCGGTCTTGCCTCTATTTATAGAGGTTGGTCATTAGTTCCTAGGTCTAATTTGAGTTAGATACGAGTTTCAAGTCATCCAAAATAAATTAGGGATAAAAATACCGCGAAATCAGCCATTTGGAGTCGGGCTCAGGTTGTGCTGGTCTAACCGGACCCATATGGCCGGTATGACCAGACCCATATGGCCGGTCCGATAGGGCCTATATAGCCGGTCATACCATGCCTACATTCCCACTTGGACCGGCCTTTTCCAGGTCTTGGCATATTTTCGGCCAAATTACCAAAAGAAATATTTTGACAATTTTGACCATTAATGCCATTTTTGGCTATCAACAGATGCCCTCTTCGTTTAGGCAAACTTTAGTGACTCAAAAGCACAACGAGCTAAGGGTGATATGCTCCATATCGTCCTTTCGACACTTCAAGCATTTTGCCACACACTCAGGAAGTACTTTTCAAATACCTACCATTCAAAGCCCTATGAAGTCGCTCTCCTTGAAGTGACTCTAGAAAATATGTATTGCCTGGAGCGATTTCAACAACTCTAAAAGGACCTTCCGAACTAGGTGACCATTTACCAAATTTTGGGCTTTAGTGCCTAAAGGTAAAATCGTCTTCCAAACCAAGTCACCAACTTGAAACAATTTTTCTCTCACCTTCTTATAAGCTCTAGCTACTCTTCTTTTGTCTCCTTCTATTGCCTCTAGAGCTCTTAGTCTCTTATCGATCACCTCTTCTAAATTATCCTTCAAAAGAGTTTCATACTCATCGGCCGATAAGCCATCTTGCTTAAGTAATCTCAAAGAGCCAATAATCACCTCTACAGGTAAAACAACTTCTTGTCCATATACCAACTCATATGGACTTACCTTGGTGGCACCATGCTTTGTAACTCTACATACATATAATGCTTCCGAATGCACTTCATGCCACCATTTAGGAAACTCTTCAATCTTTTTCTTAATGAGCTTAATCACAGTTTGTGCGATCGGATTGGGCGACTAGAGGCTGGTTAATAGGTGCCTCAACAACTTCTTTTGAAAATGATGGCATGTCCAGAACACCCCAACACACCTCTAACCTCACACAATCAAAATTTGTGACTTACTGATTAAAACCAGAACAAAATCTAGCCTCAAACAAAATTTTGTTTAGATCGGAGAATGGATGGTCAGTCTACCCTATCGAAAACTGAAACTTTGAAATTCAGGGTATATTTCAGCAACTCAATGGTCGACCGAGAGGTATCGATAGTTGAAACACCGACAATGTTGAGAAAGACATAATAACCTTTCCGTAGATGAATTTGTCAATTTGAATCACTACTTATCATGTATAATTGATTAAAACAAGCTTGACAGTAGAAGATCTTGAACAATAATTGTCATTTGCTATAGAAATGGAACTCAAACTGAGAATTCAGAAGTTAACACAACTATTCAAAAGCCAAGTTTGTTTGAGAAAAGCAAGTGAGACTCTTGTTCACTTTGCCAAAGCAAGAGCTTCACTTAACAACATATATTGAATCTTTTTATCAAGAACAAACTACCTCAAGAGCAAGAATTCAGTTAAACAATCTTTTAGCAACCCTTAAATATTTTGTATTGACTGAATCAGAATAGTGCCACAAGGTGAGAAATTTTAGTGCAATCAGAGTATTCAAGCCAAAACAGTTCAAGTTAAAAACTTCAAGATGTCAATTCAGAATTGAGATCCAGCAACAATAAAACAGATAACAGCTCCCATCCCTGTTGGGGGGAAATACTTCATCGTCAGGGTCTCTACAGCCATAAGCCAAAGCCAATCTACTAAACCGAAGTTCCAGTGTTAACTCTAGCTTAGTACATGATCAAACTCGAAGAATCCATGCGGACTTATTTTCGGAGTATGACTTCGAAGGTTGAATCTTCAGAGAGCTTGTCTGCCAGCGAGGATAGAAGACTTATCTTCTTTCTGATTAGATTAGTCTTTTACCATTTTAACCCTATTAGTGGTACCGAATAGTTTCCACTATGTTGGTTGTAAGTAAGGGGTAAAAAGGTATTTTCCTTAAGATTTTTACCTATAAATACCCCCCTACTTACCTTGTAATAAGAATCGAATACTTAGTTATTCAATACACAACTTCGAACTACTTCGAGCTATTATCCAATTCGGAGGCTTGAAATAGTTCACTTCACAAACACTTCGTTTGTTAGTTCTTAATCTTCGAAAACCTATTAGCATAATCTTTTATGCCAACAATTGGCGCCTTCCGTGGGGAACCTAGTCCAAAAAAATTTGTTCTCTACCAATTTCTTAGAACCATGCCTCCTAAGCGGAGCTCACGTGGTAGTCCTACTTGGAGGTCTCCTCGGACCTTCAGAGCAAGATCTTTGAATACAGTCGAGGTCGGAGGACCTTCAGTAGTTCTTCCACCTGAGACCCCTGAAGGGAATTCTCTTCCTCGAGCATATGGAGTTCCTCCTCAACTCCATCTATGCTTCGGCCAGACGGAGTCCCTCCTCAAACTCCGACTGTGCTTCGAACTGATATGTACCGTTCTTAAGACCCGAAAGATCCATCCGGAAGAAATGAAGATAGTCTTGGTGACATGGCGACCCAGATGGCCAGTCTCCAAGCCGAAGTGGCGAGGTGGAGGCAAGAAGCAGTAGATACGCTTCGTTCTTAGGCCACCCCAGTCATTCCCAAAGTGCCTCAAGACGACGACTCTCTTCTTTATCCCGAAGCCCCGGAGAACGCTTCCTTCGATAGCGAGTCTCCGCTGCATCCCGAGTTACAGAAAGTGCGCTTCGACCCTAAGTTTAAAACTTTGAAGCTCTGTAAGTACTCTGGAAAAGAGGATCCGGGGAAGTTCTCCCGTTCATATGCTTTGGCAATTCAGGCCAGTGGAGGAGTCTGAGACACCATGGCCAAGTGTTTCCCCCTTGCTCTCGAAGCGGTTTCTTTGCGTTGGTTCTGGTCCTTGAAGTCGGGATCAATTAGAACCTAGGAGGAGTTAAGGAGAAAGTTTATAAGTAACTTTCAAGGTACCTTCTTACCCCCTATGTGCACGGGAAGTCTTTTCCAGGTGAAGCAGCTACCTGGGGAAACTTTAAGACAATTTTTCAAGCGCTTCGCTCATACGAAGTCGCAAATACGGGGGCAGTCTACGTCGTCCGTTGTTGATGCAGCCCGAGAGGGAGTTACCCATGCGGGCCTCCTTGATAAACTTCATCGGAAATAGATATCCTCTGTAGCACATCTGATGGCCTATTTTGAAGAATATGCTAGGTCGAAAGAAGGATGGCTCTGAAGAACAGCTTCAACTCCATCAATCCTGCAAGAAGTCAAGCTTGAAGTGAAGACTTAGACACCTTCGCAGGGGCCTAACATCGATGTCCAGCATGACAAGCGTCGGGGGCAAAAGCATCCTCGCTCCGAAGTCCTGAACATTGCTCCTCTGCAAAAATTTGCCCCTAGAAATTCAGAAGCTTCGGGAAGCAAGACCAGCGGCTGGAAGACGCAAGGGAAGCCGGCTGGCAAAGGCCAGGCCTTCTTCTGCTGCGTTCATGGTGAAAATCGAAGTCATGCTACCGATGCGTGCAAATCTATACTCGCTTTAATAGGCGAGTACCATGAAAGGACCTCTGGTCGAGGAACTACTGACCGAGTTCCTTCCGAGGCACGTCCGGAGCCTGTGCAGGCTGTGGCACATGTAGACAACTTAGACCCCGCAAGACAACCTCCGGTGGTCAATATTATGCCACCTCTGAAGCAAGAAGATGGCCAAGATCGGGGCAAAAGAGTAGTCCTCCCCATTTCCAGAGGAGGGACCCTCGGCAGTATGTCAAAGAGACAGCGAAGAGAATATGTCCGGGAAGTAGGCCATATTGGAACTTCTTTGTCTGCAGCTACCATGCCCGAGTGGTCCCATGTGCCGATATCTTTCTCTTCAGATGATGCAGCTGACATAAAGTTTCCATATGCAGATCCCCTTGTTATTACTGTTGATATAGCAGGGACTGAAGTCCGAAGAGTGTTGATTGACGGATGGAGTTTAGCAGATATCATCTTCGTTCAAGCCTTCAATCAACTCTGTATCTCCAGGAAACATCTCCTCCCCGCAGGTCGTCCCCTGCAAGGCTTTGCAGGACCTCCTTTTGATGCCCTCACTAGATAGGTCTGGAGGTTGGTTTCGGAGAGGGGCTCCTAACAAGGACGAAGGAAGTAATCTTCAATGTTGTAGATGCCCCTTATGCATATAATGTTATCTTCGGAAGGGGCATGTTAAATAAGTTCGGAGCCGTGGTGCATCATAACTATTTATGTATGAAGATGCCCACGCAAGCGGGAGTACTCACTGTCTTCGGAGATCAAGCCACTACGTGAAGAGCAGAATAAGGTCATGGCCCCCTCTCGACCCGAGACAAGTGAATAATGTACAAGGCAATTCAGATGATATCTCTGCTTCAGGCGAATCTTCAAAAAAATCCTTCCCAAGACCCAGCCCCGATGGAGAAATCATAACGAAGGTTATTGTAAAAGACGACAAAGACTATTCTTTTTAGTTCGGCAAAGATTTGCCTCCGGAAATTGCTACTTCGTTAGAAAGAGTAGTTGAAGAAAATTTGGAGGTCTTTGCTTGGTCTGATGAAGACATTCTAGGGGTCGGTCGAGATATCATTGAGCATAGCTTGCTTATGAACCCAAGGGTTTGACCTATTCGATAAGGACTTTAGAAGTTATTCGTAGAAAGGGTCATCCTTGCTAAAGCAGAAGTGGAAAAATTGTTGAAGGCCAGGATCATCAAAGAAGTAGCTCATACGGAGTGGTTAGCCAATCCGGTCTTCGTCAGGAAAAAATCCTACGGGAAGTGGCGCATGTGTATTGATTTTACATCTTTCAATAAAGCATGCCCACGTGACCCCTATCCCATGCCCTGAATTGATCAATTAGTTGATTCCACTGCAGGTTCGGAGTTATTAAGCTTCCTCAATGCGTATTCTGGCTATCATCAAATCTGGTTAAAACACGAAGATGAAATCAAAACAAGCTTTGTAACTCCTTCGGGAGTCTTCTGCTATGTAAGAATGCCTTTTGGCTTAAGAAATGCCGGGGCAACTTTTTCGAGGTTAATTGCTAAAGCTCTAGGTCATCAAATAGGCTGCAATGTAGAAGCCTATATGGATGATATTGTAATAAAGAGTGCTTTAAAGCGCCAACATAGCCTAGATTTAGCAGAAACATTTGAGAGCCTTCGAGCATGTGGAGTCCGTCTTAACCCCGAAAAATGTATCTTCGGGGCTCAGGCTGGGAAGTTGTTAGGGTATCTAGTTTCGAGTAGAGGGATCGAAGCTAGCCCTACTCAAATAATTGCATTGCAAAGGATGGCTCCGTTGGAAAATTTAAAGCAGGTACAAATGCTGATGGACCATCTATCAGCACTTAGCAGATTTCTAGCAAGATCCGCAGAATGAAGCTTGCCTATTTTCAAAGCATTGAAAGGGTCCAAAGATTTTGCATGGACACCAGAGTGTCAAAAGAGTTTTGATGATATTAAAAATTATCTCAGCAACCTCGCTACACTCACTGTGCCCGTTGCAGATGAAACCCTACTCCTCTACCTTGCAGCTACTGGCTCCACTGTTATTGTAGTCCGTGGCAGAGAAGTTGATTTCAATGGGAAGTTGGTGCAGAATCCAATCTATTTTGTATGCAAAGCCTTATCTAGAGCAAAAACAAGATATTCTGAGCTTGAGAAGTTCACGTATGCTCTGATAATGGCTTCAAGGAAATTACGACATTATTTTCTAGCACATAATGTAATTGTACCAACTTCGTATCCTTTGGGAGATATGCTCCGAAGTAAAGATTCTACAGGGAGAATTGGAAAATGGGCTGTTGAACTACCACCCTTTGGCATCTCCTTCGTAGCAAGGACATCAATCAAGTCGCAAGTGGTGGCAGATTTTGTGGCAGAGTGGACTCCATCTGCAATATGGGCTCCGGAGAAATCAAATGAAGGAATTTGGACCATATACTCCGACGGATCTTTTCAAGCGTCTAGAGCTAGCATCAGAGCAGTAATAATTTCTCCTTCAGGCAAAGAGCAATGTACTCCGCAAGGCTTAACTTTAAGTCCACCAATAATATAGCGGAGTATTAAGGAATTTTGTTAGGACTTCAAAAAGCGCGTGCTTTGGGTGCTACAAGAGTTATTATTAAAATAGATTCTCAAATTGTAGCAGGACACGTTGATAAAAGTTTTCAAGTCCGTCATCCGCAGCTTGGAAAATATTTGGGAGAGATCCGTAAGATCGAAGCAGCATTCAAAGGGATTTCCATCTGAAGTATACCAAGAGCTGAAAATATGCAAGCTAATACCTTAGCAAAAGCTGCAGCTGGAGCTATGGACATTCCAGAAGGAGCCTTTTACGAAGAGCTGACTTCACCTTCGGTGCCACAAATTCC
Source organism: Zizania palustris (assembly GCA_019279435.1). Taxonomy (NCBI): domain Eukaryota; kingdom Viridiplantae; phylum Streptophyta; class Magnoliopsida; order Poales; family Poaceae; genus Zizania; species Zizania palustris. The sequence goes on from JAAALK010000079.1 coordinate 11,066,247, forward strand.
TCCTGCGGAGGTTCTTTGCATTCCAAGCACCGACTGGCGGAGTTCAATCATGAGTTATTACAAGGTGAAGCAAATTTTCCTGAAGGACCACAACTTTAGAGGCTGAAGCTAAGAGTTCGAAATTATCATGTAATCAACGGTATTCTTTACAAGGCCAGAGTATGTTCCCCCTACTCCGATGTATATCTCAAGTCGAATGTCAAGAGATACTCCGAGAAATTCATTAAGGCCTTTGTGGTAGCCATCTGCCCCTCGGGCTTTAGCAGGAAAAACACTTCGCTAGGGGCTTTATTGGCCTGCAATAGTAGCTGATGCAGAGAGTTTAGTCCGCACTTGCCAAGGTTGTCAATGGATGGGAAGACGAATATGCTTTGCTACTATGCGCCATCCTCAGTCTAACGGAGCTGTCAAAAGGGATAATGGTAATATTCTATCAGGGCTGAATCGAAGAATAGTAGGGTTAGCAAAGGGGTTGTGGAACGAAGAGCTCCCAAAGATTTTATGGTCCATTCAGACCACTCAAACAAGGTCCATAGATTTTACTCCTTTCAGATTATTATTCGGAGATGAAGCTATGACACCGACAGAGCTTAAAGGAGGATCTCTTCGCACCACCGAACCTGAAATTGAAGGAGAAAGGCAAGCTTCGCTTGATTTAACAGAAGAGACAAGGCTTCGAGCTGTGGCTAATTTTTGGAAATATCAACAGCAAACAAAGACTTGGTATGACCCGAAGTTTAAGCTTAATGGACTTAAGCCAAGTCACTTAGTTTTGCGAAGCATCATAGCACCAGGGAAATTAGGAAATAAGTGGGAAGGTCCATATATCATTCTGCGTTCAGGACATCCTGGTTCTTTTAAACTAGCTAATTTAGAAGGCAAAGAGTTAAAGCATGCCTAGCATGCGGAGCACTTAAAGCGATATTTCGCATAGGGGCTCCTTGTAATCATCTATAAACACCTTCTAAATTAATAAAGCTCATGGTTCAGATAATTCCTACCTCTCAAACAATTCATACTTCTAGTGGACGCACTGGAGGAACGAAGTTGGCTGTGAGGGAAGTGTCATTCATTTGAACCAATTTTGTGGACTTCGAACCACTGGTTCGAAGCTTCCGACGAGGTGGGAAAGTCATAGAAAAATGGATTCCAAGCCACCGGCTTGAAAGCATCTGTAAAAAGAGTCCAAGGATACCAAATGATATGGATTCCAGGCTCCGGCTTGAAAGCATCCGTAAAAAGAGTCCAAGGAGACCACTATGCGAATTTCGAACCACTGGTTTGATAGCATTCGCAAAAAGAGCCGAAGGAGGCCAAACAAAACAGACTTTGAGCTAATAGCTTAGAACGTCTGTAAAAAGATTCCAAAGCGACCAATTGTTTTGGATGCTAAGGTATTAAAAAAAAGAGTCTGAAGTGACTACATTCAAACAAAAAGGTACTAAGTTACTAGTTTTCAGACTCCAAGTAGTCGAAGACATTTTTTGAGATTTTAATCAATCTCTAAGTTATTAAGGGGCTCTGAGCCTCCAAAATTGTACTCCTAACTAATGTTATTTTCATTGCGCGTAACCACCTTCGACGAATTTCGAAGGAGCTTACACCGAAAGAGGGCTGGGAAGTAGGGAGACAATTTTGAAACTTTAATCTTTATCATTCAAACAGATTACATTACATCATGAAAAGTTTGTATATATACCAAGAAGGAAACAAAGACCTCTTCGATCCATAGAACTACCGCTAAAGCCAGAGTGATTAGTTCAAGAGCCGGGAGTTTTAATAACATTACGTTTAACTCTTCTCCCTCCTTTTGAAGCTCGGAAATCCTTTTGTTCCTGCTGAAGTTCAGCCCATGTTCGAAGTTGCTCAGGGCTTTATTCCCAGCTTTGAAGTTGTTCAGGGTTTTTCTTTGTTTGTTCTTCAGCAGTATTTTCTTCTTCGGACCATTCAATGTCTTCAGAAGATGAAGTTTCCAAGTTAACTTCTTTTTCCTCCTCTTTAATGTAAGATAATATATATTTGCATATTTTGGGTGCAATTACACCGGAGCTTTCTCGCGGAATTGAAAATCGAGGGCGTTTGTGAGGTCTTAAAGTTTCGAAGGTAGCCCATAGCAGGCGAAGCTCTTCGTTAACCTCTAGCACTTTGAGATCATCCATAAAAGGTCGGAAAGCCTAAAAACATTTCCAAATAAGTCTTTTCATTCATAAAAGTTGAATTCATAAACTTTTACATATTCGGAGCCCTAAGCAAAACTAGACCGTCGGGTCTAGTGGGGGCTGGCTGCTCGAAGCTTGCGACCCTGCTTGCTTCTAGCGAAGTCCTTCATCAATCCAAGCCTTGATCGCTGATCGACCTTCGGCTCTCCAAGATGCTTGGAAGGCTTGCCAAGCTGCGGCTACGTCCTCGGAAGGGTTTAAGAGTCGGTTGTTGTCGATGGTAATGGGAGACGCCCCTATGTCTGGTGCTACTAATAGCCCTAGATCCTCGTACTAGCAATGTACTCCGAGAGCAGATACTTGGCCAGAGATTTCTCCATACCAAATACCCAGTGTCTTCATCATCTTCGCTGCTGCTTGGATCATCTTCAACCTTCGCAGCAGGGGGACATCGTCAGTCAAAGGTAATGTCCAAGAAGTACCGAAGTATTCCAAGACACCCCGAAGGCCCCAAAGGTTGTCCATGGTCTCTGCAGCTACCTTCTCATACTTCACCTTGTCTTCGGACAAAATATCCCTTGACGAAGACAGCTCGTCTATCCAAGAAGATAGCCTAGCTGCCTCTGTAACCAAGGAGTTTTTCTGACCGAGCAAGTTGTTGGTCTCTTCCATTGACTTCGCCTGCTCCTCCTGGAGCTTGACCAGCTCGGGCCCCATGGTCTCTTGCTCCATTCGCATTTTTTCTACTTCAGCCCAAAGCACGATTTGTTCGGCTTCGAGCTTCCGATTAGCATCTTCCAGACCAAGTGTGGCTTTCCTTTCCACTGCTACCATCTCATCCAAGCTGGAAGTTCTAATTTCGGAGCTGTCAAGACTCCCTTGGAGGGCAGTTATCTTCTCCTTAAGACGATTGCATTCCTGCTCATTAGAAACAGCCGCAGCTCGAGCCAAGACTATTTGCTGTGAAGGAAAAAGCAATGTGAGTAAACTATTTACAAGTTGAAACTAACTCTGTTATTGCAGATACTTCATACCTCGTATGCTGCCCGCTCCAAGGCTGCATCTAACTCCGACCCCTCGGCTTCCCCGAGTATATCCACCAAGTCAGTCTCCCCGACTTCGCAATTAGCTCGAGCCAAAGGCTCTAGCAGAGTCCGAAGCCAGGTCCTTCGCTCCAGGAAAGGAGATAGGAGGGGGAGCATTGATAAGGCTCTTTGATCGTCTTCATTGGGTGAAGGGCCGGAGCGCAGCACCGCATCCCCAGAGACATCGGTGGATTGGCCCCCTTCCGCGGATTGGCCTCCATCTGTGGATTCTGACGGGGTAAATCCAGAGTTCGGAGCAGGAAAAGGATCCACTTTCCCTGTACCTTTTCCAGGCCCCATTTTTATAACCTCCTCCGGAATTGACTTCGGAGATGTCGAGGTTTTAGGCGCAGTCTTCACGGCAGGGGTCATCTCCATGGGGGTTGACCCTGCAAAATCAAAGGTATTATATATTGCATAATTTTGGAGGACACGAAGACAAAGGTACTCTACTGAGGCTTACCTTCGAAACCCTGTCGACGGATGAGTATGGGACTACTCGAAGGCTCGAATGCCCCTTCGAAGTCTTCCTCGTATTCGGACTTGGGAACTGAAGGATTAGCTACTGGAACCTCTCCCGGAATAGCAGCCATCACTTCGTCTGGAATCGAAGCTTGATCATTTGCTACTTCGACCCGGCCTTCTTCAGCGGTAGGGGCCTCTTGACTTGGCAGGACATTCGAAGTCTGTTCCTGTTCGAGGTTGTCTTGCGCAGTCGGCATGGCCGTTGTGTCACCTGTAGCCGGGACATTGACATCTGCCTGTGCCTCTTCATCTCCGGTAACAAGGTCTATAAGGATGTTGGGGGAAAATATTCCATCCTCAGGGTTATTGCAGTAACAACACAAAGGCAGATAATGGATTCGAAGGTTTCTAGCATGCATCTTAGGAGATGCCTTGAGTCAAGCTCGAAGTATGAAGATAGACCTTAGTTCGGAGTATATCCTCGAACATGGACTATTCTGAGATCTTTTCTGCCAGCTAAGATGGAAGACTTATCTTCTTTCTCAATAAATTAGTCTTTTACCATTTTAGCCCTATTAAGGGTACCGAATAGTTTCCACTATGTCGGTTGTAACAGAGGGGTAAAAGGGTCTTTTCCTTAATGTTTGGGCTTATAAATACCCCCTGTTTCACCCTGTAATAGGGACAGAATACAAGTTATTCAATACACACATTTGAACTATTCTAAGTTATTATCCTTTTGGAGGCTTAGAACAGTTCACTTCGCAAACACTTCATTTGTTAGTTTCTAATCTTCAGAAACCTGTTAGCGTAATCTTTTACGCCAACAGTTGGCGCCGTCCGTGGGGAACTTAGTCCAAGAAACTTCGTTCTCTACCAACTTTTTACATCATGCCTCCTAAGCGGAGCGCAACTTGTAACCCTGTTCGGAGGTCCCCTCGGACCTCCGGAGAGGCACCTCCCGACACTGTTGAGATCGGAGGACCTTCGACGTTTCCTCCACCTCAAACTCCGGAAGGAGTTCCTATTCCTCGAGCATACGGAGTTCCTCCGCCAACTCCCTCTATACTTCGACCACCCGGAGTTCCTCTTCCACCTCAAGTTCCACTCCGAACTGATCCTCTCAGTTCTCAAGACCCGGAAGATCCTTCCGGAGGAGATGAAGACAATCTTGGTGATATGGCCGCTCAAATGGCCAGTCTCCAAGCCGAAGTACTGAGATGGCGCCAAGAAGCTGCAAATAGGCTTCGTTCTCAAGCCATCCCAGTTATTCCAGAAGTGCCTGAAGACGACGAACCCATCTATCCTGAAGCCCCGGAGAACGCCTCTTTTGATACTGAATCTCCGCTGCATCCTGAACTGCAAAAGGTTCGCTTCGACCCGAAGTTTAAGACTTCGAAGCTTTGCAAGTATGCCGGAGATGAAGATCCTGGAGAATTTGTCCGTTCTTATGCTCTAGCAATTGAAGCTAGTGGAGGAGTTCGAGACACCATGGCAAAATGCTTCCCCTTAGCTCTTCAAGGAGTGGCATTAAGGTGGTTCTGGTCTTTGAAGCCAGGATAAATTAATTCATGGGGTAGCTGAAGAAGAAGTTTGTAAGCAATTTCCAAGGCACCTTCGTGCCCCCAATGTCAACGGGAAGTCTTTTCTAGGTGAAGCAGCTCCCTGGAGAGACATTGAGGCAATATTTCAAGCGCTTCGCTCATACGAAGTCGCAGATCCGAGGGTTTACTACATCTTCGGTAGTTGACGCAGCTCGGGAAGGTGTCATTCATCAAGGCCTCCTTGATAAACTTCACCGGAAAAGCATATCTTCTGTTTCTCAGTTGATGTCATACTTTGAAGAATATGCGAGGTCTGAAGAAGGTTGGCTTCGAAGAACTGCAGCTACTCCATCCGTACTGCAGGAAGTAAAAGTGGAAGTAAAAACTTCGGCACAGCCGTGGGAACCAGTTTTCGAAGTTCAGCATGATACGAGAAGGGGGCAAAAGCATCCCCGTTCTGACGTCCTGAACATTGCACTCCCACAAAAGTTCATCCAGAGAGCTCCACAACCTTCGGGAAACAGGGTCAGCGGCTGGAGGCCGCCAGGGAAAACGGCTGGCAAAGGCCAGATCCTTTTCTGCTGTATTCATGGCGAAAACCGAAGCCACACAACTGATACTTGCAAGGCTATACTTACTCTGAGAGGAGAGTATCAAAAAGAACTTCGGGTCGAGGTACTACTGACCGAGTTCCAGCTGAAGTGCGCCCGGAGCCTGTCCAGGCTGTGGCGCAGATAGAAAACTTCGAAGCTGCAAGACGCCCTCCGATGGCCAATGTTATGCCACCTCCGAAGGAAGAAGAAGGGCAAGACCGAGGAAAAAGAGTAGTTCTCCCCATCTCCGGAGGAGGCACTCTCGGAAGTATGTCAAAAAGGCAGAGGAGAGAGTATGTTCGAGAAGTGGGGCACATTGGAACTTCATCGTCTGCAGCTGCCATGCCTGAATGGTCTCATGTGCCAATATCTTTTTCGGCAGAGGATGCAGACGGCATTAAATTTCCACATGCAGACCCACTTGTCATTACTGCTGACATTGCAGGAACTGAGGTTCGAAGAGTGTTAATTGACGAAGGCAGTTCGGCAGACATTATTTTTGTTCAAGCCTTCGATCAATTGTGCATCTCCAGAAAGCACCTCCTTCAAGCAGCTCATCCCTTGCAAGGCTTCGCAGGACCTCCGCTTGATGCACTTGGCCAAATTGGTCTGGAAGTTACATTTGGAGAAGGATTGTTAGTCAGGACAGAGGAAGTAATCTTCGACGTTGTAGATGCTCCATATGCCTACAACGTCATCTTCGGAAGAGGCATGTTAAACCAGTTCGGAGTTGTGGCACATCACAATTATTTGTGTATGAAGATGCCCACGCAAGCAGGAGTCCTTACTGTCTTCGGAGATCAAGCTACTGCCCGAAGAGCGTAATATGGTCATGGCCCCTCTTGATCCAAGACAAGTAAATAGCGTGCAGGATGATCAAGAAAATTTTTCAGCTCCTTCCGAGTCTTCGAAGAAATCCTTCCCAAGACCAAGTCCTGAAGGAGAGATCGCAACGAAGATTATTGTTAAAGATGGTAAAGAATATGCATTTCAATTTGGTAAAGATTTACCTCCAGAAGTTGCAACCTCCTTGGAAAAAGTGGTGGAAGAGAATTTAGATGTCTTTGCTTGGTCTGACGAAGACATCACTGGAGTCAATTGGGATATCATTGAACATAGTTTACTTGTAAACCCGAAGGCCTGGCCTGTTCGGCAAGGACTCCGAAAAATGTCTGCAGAAAGAGCTGTTCTGGCAAAAGACGAAGTTGAAAAATTGTTGAAGGCTGGGATTATCAGAGAAGTGGCTCACACAGAATGGTTAGCCAACCCAGTCTTCGTCAAGAAGAAATCCTCCGGAAAGTGGTGCATGTGCATTGATTTCACATCATTGAATAAAGCATGCCATCGTGACCCCTACCCCATGCCCCGAATTGATCAACTGGTCGACTCCACTGCAGGTTCGGAGTTACTAAGCTTCCTTGACGTGTATTCTGGTTATCATCAAATATGGTTGAAACGCGAAGATGAGATCAAGACAAGCTTCGTAACTCCCTCGGGAGTCTTTTGTTATGTAAGAATGCCTTTTGGCTTAAGAAATGCCGGGGCTACTTTTTCGAGGTTAGTTGCTAAGGCTCTAGGTCATCAATTAGGTCGCAATGTGGAGGCCTATATGGATGATATTGTAATAAAGAGTGCTTTAAAGTACCAACATAGCCTAGACTTAGCGGAAACATTTAATAGCCTTCGGGCATGTGGGATCCGTCTTAACCCCGAAAAATGTATCTTCGGGGCTAAGGCTAGGAAATTGTTAGGGTATTTAGTTTCAAGCAGACGGATTGAAGCTAGCCCTACTCAAATAACTGCGCTACAAAAGATGGCTCCTCCAGAAAATTTAAAGCAAGTGCAAAAGCTGACTGGACGTTTGGCAGCACTTAGCAGGTTTTTAGCAAGGTCTGCGGAGAGAAGCTTGCCTATATTTAAAGCATTGAAAGGGTCCGAAGATTTTGCATGGACGCCGGAGTGTCAGAAAAGCTTCAAAGATATTGAAGAGTATCTCAGTAATCTTGCTACACTCACGGTGCCTACTCTGGACGACACCCTACTCCTTTACCTTGCAGCTGCAGGTTCTGCTGTCAGTGCAGTCCTTGTCAAAGAAATGGATTTCAATGGGAAGTTGGTGCAAAATCCTGTTTATTTTGTGTCCGAAGCATTATCAGGAGCGAAGACAAGGTATTCCGAACTCGAAAAGTTCGTTTATGCTCTGATAATGGCTTCGAGGAAGCTAAGGCATTATTTTTTGGTTCGAAGTTTCCGACGTGGGGGCTGACATAATCCGGAGTCCAAGCCACCGGCTTGTAGGCATCCGTAAAAGAGCCCAAAACCACATCATTTGGAGTCCAAGCCATCGGCTCGTAGACATCCATAAAAAGAGTCGAAGGTGACCAAAATATGCGGAGCACAAGCCACTGGCTTGTAGATATCCGTAAAAAGAGTCCAAAGAGACCACTGCGAACTCCGAACCACTGGTTTGACAGAATTCGCAAAAAAGAGCCGAAGGTGGCCAAAACAAAACAGAGTTTGAGCCATGAGCTTCGAATGTCTGTGAAGATAGTCCAAAGTGACAAATTATCTAAGACACTAAAGTGTCCTGAAAGTTATCTCAAGTGATTTCTTTCAAAAACAAAGGGTACTAAGTTGCCATTCATGAGACTACAAATAGTCGAAGACATTTTATAAGATTTTAAAAGATCTTTAAATTGCAGAGGGGCTCCGAACCCCAAAAAATTGTACTCCGAAGTTTTTCTTTGTGCATAACCATCTTTGAATACAGTTCGAAATTGCTTATCCCCAAAGAGGGGATAATAAATAGGGAGACAATTTTAAATCGATATTTATTATTCGAACGAATATGATTACAGATTACATCATGAAAAATTGGTATCTATACCAAGAAGGAATCGAAGACCTCTTCGTTCTCTAGAGCTAGGGTTGGAACGACTAGTTCTAGTGCCGAAAGTTCTAACAACTTTATGTTTAACTCTCTTGCCTCCCTTCGAAGCTGTAAAGTCCTTCTGTTCTTGCTGAAGTTCGGCCCAAGTTCGAAGTCGTTCGGGGCTCCTTTCCCAACTTCCAAGTTCTTCAGGTTTTTTACTCCGAGCTTCATCTTCGTCTTCGGACCATATAATGTCTTTAGAAGACGAAGTTTCCAAGTTAACCTCTTTTTCTTCCTCTTTAATATAAGATAATATATCTTTGCTTACTTCGGGCGTAATTACACCGAAGTTATCTCGAGGAACTAAACATCGAGGGCGCTTGTAAACTTTTAAAACAGCGAAGGTAGCCCATAATGAGCGAAGTTCGTCGTTAATGTCTAACACTTCGACATCTTCCATATGAGGCAAAGCCTAAAAACATGATAAACAAATTTTCATTGATAAATGTACATAAGCGTAAAGCTTTACATAGTCAAAGATCCTAAACATATCTAAACCTGCGGGTTCGGAGGAGGCTGACTGCTCGAAGCTTGGGTCCGAGCCTGCTTCTAGCGCTGTCCTTCGTCAATCCAAGCCTTGATCACAGAACGACCTTCGGCTCTCCATGAAGTTTGGAAGGCTTGCCAAGCAGCGGCCACACCTTTGGAAGGAGTGAGATGCTGCTCGTCGTCGAAGGTAATAGGGCCCTCTCCTCGTAGTAGCGAAGTAGGCCAACAGCAGCCACTTGTCCGGAGAGTTCTCCGTAGCGAATGCCTGCTGTCTTCATTTGCTTCGCCACTCCTTGAATCCTTTTCAACCGGCACAGAAGGGAAATATTGTCATCAGAAGGAAGCATTCCGGTAGTACTGAAGTACTCTAGAACGCTTAGCAGTTGATCCATAACCTCCGCAGCTACCTTCTCGGAGTTCAGCTTATCTTCGATTAGCGCATCCTTCGCCGAAGTTAGCTCTTCCAGAACTCCGGAAAGTCTAGCAGCCTCTGTAGTTAAAGAATTCTTTTGATTCAAAAGCTGGCTAGCTTCCTCTCGGAGCCTAACAAGCTCGGTCCCCGCAGTAGCGTGCTCCGCCCGCATCCTTTCAACTTCTGCTCGAAGCACAATTCTTTCTGCTTCGAGCTCCTTGTTCGCAGCCTCCAAGCCTTGTCTGGCCCTGCGCTCTGTTGACACCATGTTGTCCATATGAGTCACTCGTCCTTCGGAGATAGTGAGATTCCGTTGAAGAGTTGTGTTTTCCTCTCGAAGGCGAGCGATTTCTCGTTCATTTGATATATTCGCAGCTCGGGCAAAGACTATTTGCTACGAAAAGAAAAAACCAAGGTAAGAAATTATTTGTATGTAAATTTGATGTTATTTTACATATGCTTCGTACCTGGTAGGCTGCACGTTCCATAGCAGCGTTAAGCTCCGAGCTCTCCGCCTCGCTCAAAATGGCCACCAAGTTTGTCTCCCCAATATCGCGACTAGCTCGATCCAAAGGCTCGAGCAAAGTCCGAAGACCAGTTTTTCGCTCTAAGAAAGGAGCTAGAAGGGGGAGCATACTTAAAGCTTGTTGTTCATCTTCATTCGACGAAGGCCCAGAGTGTTGAGTTGTGGTCTTCGGAGCCCCCGGAGACTGACCCCCCTCGGTAGATTGGCTCTCGTCTGTTGACTCAGACGGAGTTGATCTGGAACTCGCAGCAGGGAGGGAGTCCATCTTTCCTTTGCCTTTTCCAGGCCCCATCTGAGTGGTTCCTGGGATTGGCTCCGAAGTTGTCGAAGGTCCAGGGATTGTATCTTCTGGATGGACCTCTTCCACAGAAGTGGACTCTGTAAAAACAAAGGTGTTATACTTTGTATAATTTCGCATTTTCAAAAAAGAAGATAAAAATTATTCGAAGCTTACCTTCGACATTCTGGCGGCGAGTAAGCATTGGACTGCTTAGCGGATCGAAGGCGAGATCTTCGTCCGAGTCAAGCGTCAAAACTTCGACAGCAGGAACATTTTCCTGAACAGTCCTTGTTGCTTCATCTAGAATCGAAGCCATAGTGACTTCGACTCCACTTTCATCCGCAGGAACTTCGTCCTGAGGTAAATCCTCTTGAACTACCGGAGTCCTTGTTTGCTCAAGGTTCTCTTGAGACTCCGGCACGTTCACAGGTACTTCAACTTGTGCAGTTCCTTGAGCTGCATCTTCGTCAATCAGGTTCACAAGTAACCTGCCTTCGTCCTCCTGGGAATCGGAGACTGAAGCCCTTGGGCTCGAAGGTACATGGTTCTTTGGCTTTCGAGCCACCTTCTTGACCGGAGTCTTGGCGGAGCTTGAAGTCCCAGCTTCAGCTTTCCTCTTCTTGGGTCCTTTCTCCGAAGGCACCCAATCCACCAAAGGGGGCGGAACGATTTCCAGCATACCCCACACTCTGTTAAATCTTTCCCAACTCCCGACCAACTTGATTCTCCATTCTTTTTCGGTCGGAGTTGGAGCACCCAAAATCTTCTCCGAAGCCCGTATGATTTGCTCCGAAGTTATAGTGGTTGAAGAAGCTAAAAAATGAGTTAAGTTAGTTAATTCTTCAAATAAATATACATGGAGTATGTTGTTTTCGAAGTTACCTGCAGGACTCGATGTTGAGGAAATTTTTCGGAGACCGCCTTCCGAATCCTCTTCGAAGATGATAGGCCAGTTGGCCATGAGGGGAGAAATTTGGAGCCCGAGGAATTCTTCGGCTAAGTCTCGCATGCTCAACCGGTGACTGATCTTTTGAAGCAAGCTAAGGTGAGCTTCGAGCTGACCCTGGTCTGGATGCACAAGGGCTTCCTTTCGGAAGTTGATGTCTTGCAGAGGTCCAGCTAGACGGTTGCTCGCCCCAACTTCGGCATAAAACCATTACATGACCCAGTCTGTATACCATCTAGCATTGATGGCCTTAGCAGGAAACCGAAGGGCGTATTCATCCCGAAGTCTGAAATTGATGCTTCCGAAGGCCACTACCATTTTTTCACCTCCGGGGCCTACGAAGGTCTTTGGCTGGCATGAAGCTCTATGCAACGCAGCGAAGATTTCTGCCCTCGCCTCACAACCTTCGGCTCGCAACGCCCATTCGAAGATGGCTAAATGAGCTACTGCATTTGGAGAAAGTTGGGGGAGAGTGACGTGGAACAGATCCAATACCTCAGCCAAGAAATCCACTGCCGGAAGACCTAAGCCAGCTTCGAAGAAGGCTTCGAAGACGACCACTTCTCCGGGTCTTGGTGACGGGATAACTTCCTTTCCGGGTTTGCGGATCATAACTCCCGAACTAATTCTGCCCTCTACTGCGGCCGCCAGTGATTCTCTTTTGCAGGTTGAAGGCCCCAGTTGGAAGGATTGATCCATGTATTTTGTTGATGCCAGGAAGAGGCCTTGATCGCCAACATTTTGAGGATTTCCTCCTCCCGCCGCCATGGTTGCCGCTGCGGGTGTTGGAGCTGTTGTCGCCAATGATGCAGCCGCTGCTGCAGTAGCAGCCTGTTGTCGAGCCAAGGCTGAAGGTGCTCCAGAACCTTTGGTTTTCGCCATTGGAACTACTGAGTTGCTTTGGAAGAAGAATGGAGGCTAGGGCTCAAAGGATGGCTTGTTTGCAAAAAAGCGGTGGAAAGGTACTCAGGAAAGGTCTAGGCCCTCTATTTATAGCCCAGACTTACATTTTTTACCGTTTGTCCATGCCGTTTCGCATTCCTGCCCATTACTTTTTTCCGAAATTAACGCATTGCGTAACTTCTGTTAGAAGAAAGAAGCCAACGGCTATTTCTTCTAAGTCTAAAAAGGCTTTCGGGCTTTCTGAGTTAGTTCTAAGATGGTTCGAAAGTAATTGTCCTAAAACTGATTCGAAGTTTTATATCTTCATACATTTCAGAGATAAATTAAAATCTAATAACCCCTACGCATGGTTATTTTTTCTTCCGTATACTGCTCTCCTAACATTACATGTTTAACGGAGAAGCGTATTCGAGGGTCTACTGTTGGGGGAAAATATTCCATCCTCAGGGTTATTGCAGTAATAACACAAAGGCAGATAATGGATTCGAAGGTTTCCAACATGCATCTTCGGAGATGCCTTGAGTCAAGCTCGAAGTATGAAGATAGACCTTAGTTCGGATTATATCCTCGAACATGGACTCTTCTGAGATCTTTTCTACCAGCTAAGATGGAAGACTTATCTTCTTTCTCAATAAATTAGTCTTTTACCATTTTAGCCCTATTAAGGGTACCGAATAGTTTCCACTATGTCGGTTGTAACAGAGGGGTAAAAGGGTCTTTTCCTTAATGTTTGGGCTTATAAATACCCCCCATTTCACCCTGTAATAGGGACCGAATACAAGTTATTCAATACACACATTTGAACTATTCTAAGTTATTATCCTTTCAGAGGCTTAGAACAGTTCACTTCGCAAACACTTCGTTTGTTAGTTTCTAATCTTCAGAAACTGTTAGCGTAATCTTTTACGCCAACAAAGGACCCTTTGCATTTCTCTGTACCCTTCATCCTCAGATGAATCCAAATACAAAGTAGCAGACTTGGAAGGGGCCACATATTTTGGTTTACGGGCCAACTTCTTCACGGGAGTGTTGGCTGGCACCAAAGTCCCAGCTTCAGGTTTCCTCTTCTTCGGACCAGCCTCAAAAGTGCTCCAGTCCGGAAGAGAAGGAGCGACGACTCAGAGTACGCTCCATACCCGGTTGAATCTCTCCCAACTACCTACTAATTTCACCCTCCATTCTTTCTCAGCGAGGGTAGGGGCTCCGAGGATCTTTTCCGAAGCCCGTATAACTTGCTCCGAAGACAATGAGGCTTGTGGATCTAAAAGATAAGTTTTTATCTGTTATATCAATTTTTATTAAATTATCATACATGGAACACTTTGCAGTTTTCGAAGTTACCTACAGAGCTTGAAGAGGTTTTTTGAAGTCCACCCTCCAGATCCTCTTCAAAGTTAACAGGCCAGTTGGCCATCAGAGGTGGAATCTAGAGCCCGATGAACTCCTCCGTTAAGTCTCGCATGCTTATGCGGCGACTTATTGCTTGTACCAAATTGAGACGAGCTTCGAGCTGGCCGGGGTCTTGATGAACTTCGGCTTCCCTCCGGAAATGTATATCTTGTAGAGGCCCAACCAAACTGCTATCTACTCCCACTTAGGCGTAGAACCACCGAAGAATCCAATCCGTGTACCATCTGACGTTGATGGCCTTCGCTGGAAATCGCATTTGGTACTCATCTCGGAGCCTAAAGTTAATGCTGCCAAAGGCAACTACGATCTTCTCTCCTCCGGAGCGTGGGTAAGTCTTCGGCTGGCAAGAAGCTTTATAAAGCACTGCAAATATTTCTGCTCTCCCTTCGAAGCCTTCGGCTCGCAACGCCCACTTGAAGATTGTGAGGCGCACTATGGCATTCGAAGAGAGTTGAGGAAGAGTGACGTTGAAAAGCTCCAATACCTCCGACAAGAAATCCATAGCTGGAAGCCCTAACCCTGCCTCGAAGAAGGCTTCGAAAACAACAACTTCCCTAGGCCGAGGCGATGGGATCGCTTCCTGACTGGGTGCACGGATCTTGACTCTCGGGCTAATCTTCCCTACAACTGCTGTTGTGATCGTCTTCTTCTTGCAAGTCGATGCCCCCAATTTGTAGGACAGGTTTGTGTACTTGGAGGAAGCCAGGAGGAGGTCGTGGGGGCCAGCTTGTGGGGGATTCCCCACAGGTGCTGCCGCTGCTGCTGCCCCATGGCTTGCTGCCTTGCCAAGGTCGAGGTTGTTCCGGGAGCCTTGAAGCTTGTCTTTGCCATCGAACAGAACAAGAAGCTTGGAACTAGAGCTCTGGAGGCTAGAGGGATTGTGCGAGAATGGTGAGAAAAGTATCTCAAACTACCTCCAGATGAGGTGCCACTGCCGGAATCGGAAACTAGTACCATGGATTGTGGCAAAGAGCTCCCAATCCCAGAACGAGATGCCTTGGCGATCTCGGTGGACTTAAGCTTACTGAAAATTTCATCGCATGTCAAAGTATTAAAGCTCGCAGATTCTTCAATGCTTAAGATCTTAACTTCCCATATGCTATGATCCAAAGCATAGAGAAGTTTGATCGCACGGTCATGATCTGAGTAAGCTAGCCTAGTGGATCACAAGTTACTAACAATGCCATCAAAGCGAGCAAACAAAGCATCAACAGATTCGCCAGGGCCTTGCACGAACATTTGGTATTCTTGATTATACGTGCTCAGCCTTCTACCCTTAATCTGTGATGTGCCCTCATGAAAAGTACTCAATGTCGACCAAATCTCTCGAGCAGTACGAAGGTGCTGGACCCTGTCGAACTAGTTGCGACTCAGACTGATAAAAAGAATGTTTCTAGCCTTGCTATTACATTCATATTGAGTCTTCTCAGTCTCTGAGGTACGAGTTTCAGGAATCGTGTACTGGGATACAACAATGTCCCATATCACACTTCCTTGGCTAAGCAAATAAGCCTCCATGCGCACCTTCCAATAGGCATAGTCTCGACCATCAAACATAGGGATCTTTGTATTCCATTCCATGTCACCAAAAGGATCACAATCGGTAAAGGTAAACTCGTGATCAAACCGGCTCTGATACCAATTGTGGGATCAGAATGGCGACTAGAGGGGGGGTGAATAGGCACCTTGACACTTTCTTTCGATTGTGATGGCCTAATCAAATCACCCAACGCACCTCTAAGGACTCAAATTCAAGTTTCAAACCAATCAGCACACTTTAAAGCTCAAACAAATTCAAATGCCCAAAAACAGCTTTGTTTCGAGATTCTTGAACAACAACTATCAAAACACTCACTGTAGAGATCAAAATTTATGTTTAAGAAGTAACTCAGATTGCTTCAATTCAATCACAAATGAGATTCAATCACTTCTGATTTTTTTTCGAATGGTGAATAGTAAATGTAACTTCAGCAAAGTGTATTTGTCAAATTTAGTTTCAGATTGGAAGTTTCATTCTTAATTTTGTATCAACACAACTTACACAGATTAACAACTCATCAACTTTGCTAGAATCTGAATTTCAACTAGCAGTACAATAAAATCAGCAATCTGAAAGTGTATACATTACTGCAATTACTATAGCTTATCCGACAACATGAAATTAATTACTTCTGCACATGAATTACACTTTATCAGATCATTTCAAACATTCATATATAAACAGAAGTTCAAGCACACACTTGATTTTCAACTCAGTTTTGAATCCAGAAATTTGGTACTGAAACTTATGTGATACTACTGTAGCAGATCATGCACTTAACAGGATAAACAACTTCAGACCAAATAATTCCTACTCAGCAACTCTTTCATGCAATTCAATTGAGCAACTGAATAAAAACAACTTTAAATCTCATCACAACAAGCACTCATTCAGATTGAAACAGATTCTAAAAAAACTATTCATGGTAAGGTTTGTTTCATGGAATAAAACTCCATGTTCTAAAAAGGAAACTATGTGATAAATCTTTGAAACAATCTGAAGAACACCCAAAACAAATTACAAGTAATTTTCTTCACAGCAAGAAAAATGTCACAACTACAGTTACTGTTCAGTATCTAACAGCAAATCAGGAAAACAGTTTCAAACTGAGTATACACTATTCAGGTCATATGTCTCAGCCAAACAGACTTGAGATACAGAACCGAATAAATGAAATATCTCAACAACTAACACATAGCAGTACAATGAGGAAGTATCTGCTGAAAACTGTACTCTATAAACCCTATAGCAGATCCAACAAAGCTGAGATGAATGAGTTCAGAACAAACAGCAATGAAGCAATTTATGTTATGACAATAATCTGAATGTCGAATTAGAAAGTTTTCTCCACAAATGACATAGTACTGAACAAAATTGAAACAACCAGTACTCACTGTTCACCGTTAAACACTAAGAGATATTTCAACATTTTTCAAATTCAGCACATTATAGCAACATTCTTAACCTTCTTCAAAGCATTACCAATATGTAATCAGTATCTAGACAGGAAACTTTGAACCAATACTGCATTCACAATGATTACTGCAAATTCTTAACAAACCAGAAAATCTGATTGAAGAACATGTCAACTAAATAACCATAACTGAAAAATCTGCTCTATTTCAGACTACTGCAGTAAGTAACTTCACACAATGAAACACTAGAGACAAGATTGAAATTCTGAAACCTACTCTTTATCAGTTAAACCAGTACATTCAGCTTATATTAGCCTTTGAACACCTTTGAAAGATCAGCAAGAGTTAGTTGATACCAGAACAGATTGAACTCAGATAATGTCAGAACAAAGAAGAAGCTGCTCATAAAATCAAAACCAGAATGTTAAGATTGAACCAAATAGGTTTGATATAACCACTTGAAGTAATTTCAATTCAACATTCTATAAACCACATCAGATTAAATGTCATTCACAAACATCCATTCAATCACATCTGTATGAATTAAACTTAAGCACATAGAGACATATTCAGTATCAAACAGAAATTGATATTGAGTAAAAGTGAAACTACACTCAACTCTGAATCGATTCAATCAACAATACTCTTCTGTATACTCATAAAAAAAACCAGAGAGAATCATACTAAATATCATCTCAGATCATCAACAAACTACAGAAAATTCGAAGAAAAACTCACTTGAACAATCGCTGAGACACTGCAGCAACTGGACGATGAACAGAAATCCCGGAACACCTGTAGCAAATCCGGCAACCGATGTTGCGCACTATTCACGGTAATGTGTTCTTCCGAGAAGAATTTTCTCTGGTCTAAAGCTAGCAAAAGCTGAGCGAAATTGCTTCCAATTGATCTGAAATATTCTGGATGTTCACCCCTGTTTGACAGCAGGGGAGGGGGATAAAATATCCCACCTGCCCACATTCTAGAACGCCACCTTTTTCAGATTGCACCCCACCGCCGAAACCCTCGGCAACCAAACCTTCACTCCACATCGAAACCCTCGATGCATTTAACACACTCTCAACCACTGAACTTCTCAGACACTCATCCTTGTCAATCACTCATCATTCAGACCGAAACCACCCTTGGTTTCTCAAAACTCATCTAAGACCCAATTAGAAATTTGAACCTTGTTTATATCCACTTCAACCCCAAAGGTTGTTCATCATATAATCAAGATTAAGCTTCTGATATGAACCACTACAGAAACTACATGTACTATATCTAGGAAACAAACTTCATCACAAAGAATATAAAACAAGAAATAAGAGTGAATAAAAAGTGTAGGACCGAAAGTAGCGACCAGAGGGGGGTGAATGGGCGCCTTAAAAATTCTTTCGAATATATGGCCTGTTCCCAACACCCAACGCACCTCAAAAGACCAAGCAGCAGAATATGAGCAGATAGCCTAAGTCTAAAGGTATCTAACCCAGAAGCAGCTGATGTCAAACAGAGAACTACCAAAGCAGTGCTAATAGACAGATAAACAGTAAACACAAGACGAGGCAAGACAAACTTCTCAGTATAGCACTCTAAGTGCACTAAGAATGAAGTGAGAAATTACCGTTCGAAATCTGTCTCCTGTTCGAAACTTGGTGAAGCCTGATTTGCTGGTCGAGACCTGCTTCGCAGTGTCGAAGCCTGCTTCGCGGGGTCGAAGCCTGCTTCGGATGTCGAGGCCTACTTCGCTGGTCGAAGTCTGGTTCGGAGGTGGAAGTCGAAGTCTGTCGAAGGTGTGTTGTCTATCCTAGGTCGAGTGTGAATGAGAGCGAAGTATGACAGAGTCGGAGCCTGCTTTGAAATGTGTACTTCGAAGGCAAGGCTTCGAACACAGCTTCGAACAAGCACACAGATCAAAAAACCTTCGAAAGGAAAAGCGAAGGCTGACACGCGACAGAGAAACCAAAACAAAGCCTACACTCTACCTTCGAACAGAACACAACAAAGACCTTCGAAGAGGATGGATGCAAACACTGAGTGAAGTCTAACAGAAAGACAAGCTTCGAAGCCAACTTCGAAACCTGTCGAAGTATGGACTTCGAAGAGCTCAAGTCGGAGTACCTTCGCCCAAACGTTCGAAGTATGAAACGCTAACAGTTCAAAAAGTACTTCGAAGCTTAGCAACACATCATAAACTTGAAGTCGAAGTTCAAACGAAGCCTTCGAAGATTTCAGACCGAAGCCTGCCTCATGGAGCTGAGGGGCTTCGAACAGAGAAGGGGCTTCGCCAGAGAACAGCCAGAAAAGGGACTTTAGTCTTGTCGACTCGATCAAAAAGTTGAGCAGTAAAAGCAGAAAGCTGGTACTAGTGTACTGTTGCTACAATGTAGTAGTACTACTTGCAACAGCAAGAACTAGTACTACTTGCGTGAAGAACACACGCAACAGAAGCAACCGAAGCACTCAAAACCAGGAATAAAATCGCTATGAGCAAATCGAAAACTACAAGGCCATTAAATGGGATGCTACACACGAAACAGAGGGAATAGAATCATCCAACAGAAGGGAACAAAATAGATGAACAACCACAATTAGCCTAGCGGCGCACACATGAACAGGAAAGGAAAGAGATGGTGCAAGAGACAAAATGACCCAAAGGAGTAGTATTGATTTCAGCCAAAAGGGTGACCTAACCCTAGGGATTGGGGCCCTATTTATAGGCAGCCCAACACTAGGAATATTCCACCAGCCCCTTAGGGTTTTTTACGACGCAGGAATAAAGGAAAAGACTCTACTACCCTTAGGAATTTTTATAGACACAACTGACTGACTGTGGGCCTAGAGATACAGATGACTTGTCCGGAAGCTAATCTTTCGTAGCGACTACGGCTTCTCTTCTGGACAGTCGGATACAAGATCAACGGTTGTCAGTTTTGCGCCAAAACTGACAAAGCCTCCACCGACTTAGCACCAGGTACCCGGATTGGGCCGGCCTGATTCCGCAGCTCTCTCAGCCCGGCAATCACTCACCGCCCGTGTACCTGAGTCAACCCTGGTCAACAGCCCAGTGGGTCTTCTACTGCTTCTGGCCCATGTACCCGGATTGGGCCAGCCCGACTTCGCAGCCTCCTCTGCCCAACAGTCGCTTGCTGCCTGTGTACCTGAGTCACACGCGGCCCATGAATCAGCAGATCTCTTCTACTTCTGTCCTCTTTGACTATCGTTGACAATGACTCATCACTTCTGGAGCCATGAGGCCCACGCTATTCAGCATGGCTCCTCAATCTCCCCCTTGATGAGTGCATTGTCAACACTCCTCTTCTTCAGCTCTTAGCACCTACGAACAAATGTGGAAACACGAAAACAAAAACACAAGAAAAACAAAGAAGAAGAAAATAAGGTAAAAGTTTAACCCTAATGACCAAAAGCCGAACAAAAGCAAGGAGTGGTCATTATGGTTAACCAAAACGTAAAAAGCTCAAAAGTGAGTGCGATTTCAGAACAACAAGGATATCAACAGAGTAAGAAACAAGCGAGAGCGAAACAAAAAACTCCCCCTTAAACTCTGATCCCAAATTTTCTCCCCCTTGTTGACAAGTGAACTCATCAAGCACTCAAAAGAGACACAGGCTCTCCCTAAAATGCAACTCCCACTCAAAATATGCAATGAATACATCTGGGGTGCATGTGGAGTGTAGAAAGCATGCTTCTCAGATATGATTGACTGCAATTACAACATCTAAAAGGTATAGCAAAAGACATACTGTCTAAGACACATGGCATGATTAGTGCAACAGATGATATCTAAAGAAAGTCATTAGCACGCATTTTTCAGTTTTTTGCAAAACAAAAGCATCACCACATTTTCCGGTTGACAAGCAAGGTAAAACATGAGATGTAGAAGCTAACAGATATCTACCAAGATAAGCATTGTCCAAAACAAAGTGCTTCAGCAAACTTGTTATCATTTCAATTTTCAGGCTTTTTCTTTTTCCTTTTTCATTTTTGCCAGGGGTTATCTGTATGTCAAACCTTATGCTGACCGACCAAGTCAAGCCTAGGCCAGAACTGGACCATCAGAAGCTTAAGACATTGGTCTTGGCATACACTACAGTGTCCTAGTTCATACCAAAGTGCTATGGTACGCAGCCCAGAACAATGCAATGCGACAAGACAAACCCACCTGGATCTTTTCAAGATATGCATAAAAAGGCATGGAATTTTCATTTTTCTTGATTTTTCATCATTTTTATAGCACATTTCCATGTTGTAAAGTAGAAAGATGTCCAAGTTGCATGTTTGCATCTAAGTCAGGAACTGGCTACAAGGCATGTAATAGATAGCAAAAACATTCAGCCTACACATGCTAGTTACCAGAAGCAATGGTGATCAATTTTCAAGTTTAAAGTGTAAAAAGCCATGCATATGACAGATATCAGATATATCAAGCGAACTGAGACAAGGCATGATCATTGACAAGTAATCAAAAGTATATACCAGCTAGAATAAGTAAAGCAGTTCAATCATATAACAGAAGCAGGCTCAAAAGTGTGATATGTGAGTATGTATGATATGAACACACACAAAAAGACTCAAGAAAAGAGTAAAGAAGAAGAAAAATTGACGCAAAATATCCTAGAAAGGCTACACAACACCCAAATCCCCTCGTAAACGCTCAAATGTAGACTGATCTAGGGGTTTGGTGAAAATATCAGCCAACTGATGATGGGTATCAACATGAACAAGGTCAATGACACCTTTCTCATATTGATCCCGCAGAAAATGAAAGCGCACATCAATATGTTTGGTTTTTGAATGAAGACATGGGTTTTTCCCTACACTAATAGCACTAGTGCTATCGCAAAACAATGGAACCCTGGTAGGAAAGAACAACCCAAAATCTCGTAGAGTGGAAATCATCCAAACCAACTGTGAGCAGCAGCTAGCAGCAGCTACGTACTCAGCCTCTATGGTCGAAAGAGCAACTCCAAATTGCTTTCGAGAAGACCAAGAGACAAGAGAAGAACCAAGAAACTGGCAAGTACCGGAAGTCGACTTGCGATCCAACCGGCACCCACCAAAGTCGGCATCCGAAAATCCAGACAAATCGAGAGATGATGATGCTGAGTAGTAAAGACCAAGATCGGGCGCATAAGTAAGATAACTGAATATGCGCTTGACAGCCTGCCGATGAGACGCATGAGGTGAATACTGGAAGCGCGCGCACAGTCCCACGGCGAACTGAATGTCCGGTCTGGTTGCCGTCAAGTACAACAACGAGCCGATCATCCCTCGAAACTCCCTTTCATTGACCTTGACACCGCTCTCGTCCTTGTCCAGACCCCCGGATGTGCCCATCGGGGTCATCTGTGGCTTCAACTCACCACCAAAGTCA
Organism: Zizania palustris; assembly: GCA_019279435.1. Classification (NCBI taxonomy): domain Eukaryota; kingdom Viridiplantae; phylum Streptophyta; class Magnoliopsida; order Poales; family Poaceae; genus Zizania; species Zizania palustris. The sequence goes on from JAAALK010000079.1 coordinate 11,088,341, forward strand.
AATTTTTTCAACATGTCACGAGTATACTTACCTTGGTGGATGAAGGTGTCGTCCTTGGTCTGCTTGATCTGGAGCCCTAGAAAATACTTGAGCTCACCCATGAGGCTCATCTCAAACTCGCTGTGCATCTGCTCAGAAAACTTGGACACAAGAGAATCAGTAGTATCGCTAAAGATAATATCGTCCACGTAAATCTGAGCAACCAAGAAATTAGAAGCAACTCTGAGCAAAAAGAGAGTCTTATCCACTGAACCCATTACAAATCCCTTCCCCAACAAAAATTGCTTCAACCGGTCATACCAAGCCCTGGGGGCTTGCTTTAACCCGTATAAAGCTTTTTGCAACTTAAGAACATGTCGAGGAAACTTAGGGTTCTCAAAACCGGGGGGTTGCCTAACATAAACTTCCTCCTCTATGAACCCGTTCAGAAAAGCACTCTTAACATCCATTTGAAAAAGCTTAAAACCCTTCGAAGCGGCAAAAGCTAAGAGAATGCGAATGGACTCAAGACGGGCAACAGGGGCGAAAGTTTCTTCAAAATCAATACCCTCTTTCTGGCAAAAACCCTGGGCAACTAGTCGAGCTTTGTTGCGCACCACAACCCCATCTTCACCTTGTTTGTTTTTGAATACCCACTTGGTGCCTATGGGGTTGCATCCTGGTGGCGACTCAACTAGTGTCCAAACCCGATTGCGGACAAAGTTCTCAAGCTCTTCTTGCATAGCATTAATCCAATTAGAATCAGAAAGAGCATGAGAAACGTCTCTGGGATCAAAAGATGCAACAAAAGCAGATTTAGCAAACACAGCAAGAGAGGCATTAGATCAACGCAAAGTTCTCTCAGTCAAATCACCTATGATGAGCTCTGAGGGATGGTCACGCTGAACTGCTCGGGTTCCTTGGTGATCTGAAGTCACCTCACCGGAGTCAGCAGCTGGCACCTCTGGACTCGACTGAGGGGGCTCGATCGTAGTGGAAGAAGTGATCAGAGGTCCACCCTCATCCTCAGTCGAAGTCTCAGAAGGTGTGCACTCTGCAGGGGGTGCAGAAGGCCCACCCTCATCAGCAGCTGGAGTATCCTCATCTTCCTCGAAGATGGACTCTCCGAGCTCATCATCACCAGAAGGCTCAAAAGAAGGAGTTAAAGAAGGCAAGGACTCATCAAATGAAACTTCGCAAGTCTCGACAAGCTACTGGGTTTCGAGTTTCCAAACACGGAAACCTCGAGAATGCAACGCATAACCAAGAAAAACACCATCCCAGCAACGAGACTCAAACTTGTCCAAATGCCCTCCCTTCTTGAGCACAAAGCACTTGCTGCCAAACGCTCGCAAGTGGCTCACCTTGGGCTGTCTGCCAAACCGCAGTTCATATGATGTCTTACCAAGGTAAGCTCTAAGAAAGATGCGGTTGGCTAGATAGCAAGCCATGTTCATGGCTTCAGCCCAAAAACGCCTAGAAGTCCTGTGCTCATCGAGCATTGTCCTGGCCATCTCGACTAGCGTGCGGTTCTTTCGTTCCACAACGCCGTTCTGTGGGGGAGTATAAGGAGAAGAAAACTGATGGTTCAGACCCTGATCACTACAAAAGCTGACGAACTGAGAGTTCTTGAACTCAGAGCCGTTGTCGGAGCGAATTGCTCGCATCCGACCATTGTTCTCATTCTTCAGCTTCAAAATCAGGTCATGAACAAACTGAAAAGTTTCATCCTTAGACTCCAAAAAGAAAACCCACGAGAATCGAGAAAAGTCGTCAACAATGACAAGTGCGTACCACTTCCCACCGACTGAACGTACCCGAGCTGGACCAACAATGTCCAAGTGTAAAAGCTCGCCCGGATACGAAGTCATCACCTGAGTCACAGGTGAGTGAGAAGCGGCAACCATTTTCTCATGACGACAGGGATGACAAACTAGATCCTTCTCCATCTTAAGCTTGGGCAATCCTCGGATGAGGTCCATAGAGCTCAACCTGACTAGCAGATCAAAACTCAAATGACCTAACCTCCTATGCCACTTCCAGAGCTCAGAGGAAGATCCAGCTATCAAACAGCGAGAAGGGCCAAAAGAGCTAGAGAAGTCAATTCGAAAAACTTTACCAAAAGGTAAAATCTGGCAAATCAAAGACCCTCTAGAATCAAACACAGAAGAATTGCCCTTCTTAAAACGCACTTCCAAACCATCCTCAAGAAGTTGCGAAACAGAAATCAAATTAAAGTTCAAGTTTCTAACCAACGCAACGTTCTTTAAAGAAAAATGGTATGAAATGCAAATAGAGCCTATGCCACTTACCTTCCCTTGACCACTGTTCCCAAATGTGATGTACTCTTTGGAGCTCGGGGGAGTGAGACTGGAGAACCATCTGCGATGTCCCGTCATGTGGCGAGAGCATCCTGAGTCCATAATCCAAACGTCCTCCAGTCCCTGATCCTGCACAATCAGTGGCTGTAAGTGGGAGCAAATGGTCCGGCACCAAGTTTAGCAAATGAGCTAAACCAGTGTCAAGCCATCTGCTCAAAAGATGGAAAGCGAAAACCATCACAAGAGTTTGGACCAAAATGCGGCTCAAGGCACGGTCCTTGGTTCTACCTAAACCTGCGGCCACGAGGTCCAAGACCGTAGCCAACACGGCCTGGAACTCTGCCGGAACGAACACCACCAACTGGAGCACGGGCAAGAAAGCCGTCTCCTCTACCACCACCTACACGACGCGGCCTGGCCTCCAGCCTCTCCCCACGTCGAGGAACACGCAGTCTACCACCCTGCTGGTAGAACTGCCCCTGACCACCACGAGCTCTCTCTACTCTCTCAACCCGCTTCTTCCTGAAGCAAAACTCCGCAAGATGCCCGTCTCTCTGACAGTACTCACAGTGATAGGTGGGCTTCTTGGGGTGTGGTTGAGGCTTGGGATTCTTGGTCTTAGTGGTGTTAGGCGTTGTCTTCTTGGGCTGAGAGGGTCCAGGAAGAGAGTCTAGAGGAGTGTGGAGATGTTTGGGCTTTGGAACCCAGATAGGTTTCTTGGGTGGAGCTTTGGGTGGTTCATGGATCACTCCATCCTTGGGCTGACAAGCCTGGGAAGACTCAGTGGAGTGAGTCTTGGGATACCTCTGCTCTGGAGTCATTTTACTCCACTCCACTGCCCGACTAATGGCACTCTCAAAGTCAGCCTTGGTGTAGGTATAACCTACTCCAAACCCATCCTGCCTCTTAAACTGCTAGATCATCATGCCGAGCTGAGGCTCTCTGGCACTGATCCAACTTAGGATAGAACGGAGGTAAAAGTTCTCATTCTGAGAATCTGCTAGCTCCTCTCTCAAGGAAGCTAGAACCTCCACCTGAGACAAGCAGGTCTCACACTCACTCTCTACTTGAACAGACTTCTCGGCTTTCAGCTTAATCAACTCCATTCTAAGAGACAGACAGTTCTCACAGACAGTGGGTGGAACTGACAGTGTCTCAAGCTCTAGCCTAGTCTGCGCAAGCTCAGCTCTCAACCTCTCCAAATCACCCAAATGCTCATTGCCCTTGGATTTCAGCTCAGCTAAGCCAGCTAGATGAGATGGGCAATGAACACATGGTGCGATGACAGTGGCTTGAGCATCGTTCAGCTCCAGCTGAGCGCTTTCAAGCTCAATGGCCAAAGCGTCCCTCTCATCAACCCTTTCTGTGTACTTGGACTTCAGAGTCGACAAGTCACACAGAAGCACCTCACACTTCGGGCACTCACTGCTATCACCCAAGCAAGGGGAAGAAGATAGACTCTCAATTCTGCCGTTGGCCATGGCAAGCTCACTCTCTAACTCATCTATCCTCTTCTTAGCCCCCCTAAGCAGTTTTTCCCGATATTTTAACTCCTGACGATTGCTCTCAAGTAAATCAACGATTTCGCGCTCATAGGATGATACCTTTTCGTTGTCGTCGTCATCGGAGGAGCTCTTTTCTTCCTTATCCCCAAGAGCCATTGAGCAGAAGCTCTTGCGGGATCTTCGGCGCTGGTGTGAGCGGCTCTTCGGCTTGTCCCCGAAAGCCATGAAGCAGAGGCCCGCCGGATCGTCTTTGTCCTTCCCCTTCCTGATGGCGATCTCCTCATCGCTTGAGCTCGATGAAGAGGAAGAAGACGTGGACCGCTTGGAGTAGCTCTTCTCCATCTCGGCGAAGAAGGCCTTGTCGCGCTTCTTGTTCTCTCGCCGGTTGTCCTTCAGGGCCTTCTTGAAGAATCTGGTCTTCGGTTTGCCCTTGTTGAAGGAAGAGTTGTCGTGTTTGCCGGAGTCGTGGAAGCCACCACCACCGCCTTTCTTGTGACCATTTCGCTTGGGGCAGTCGGCGATGAAGTGTCCTGGATCCCCACACTCAAAGCACCCGGATTTTGTGCCTGTTGGCGTAAAAGATTATGCTAACAGGTTTCTATAGAATAGAAACTAACAAACGAAGTGTTTGCGAAAAGAACTGTTCTAAGCCTCCAAAAGGATAACAACTTAGAATAGTTCGAATGTGTATATTGAATAACTTGTATTCGGTCCCTATTACAGGATGAAATGGGGGGTATTTATAGGCCCATATAATAAGGAAAAGACCTATTTACCCCTCTATTACAACCGACATAGTGGAAACTATTCGGTACCCTTGATAGGGATAAAATGGTAAAAGACTAATCTAATGATATAAAAGATAAATCTTCCATCTTAGCTGGCAGTAAAGATCTCGAAAAGCCTTAGTTCGAAGATGTACTCTGAACCAATGCCTATCTTCGTACTTCGAGCTTGACTCAAGGTATCTTCGAAGATGAACGTCTGGGAACCTTCGAATCCGCTATCTGCCTTTATGCTGTTTCGGCAATAACCCCGAAGATGAGATATTTTCCCCCAACAGTAGCCCCTCGAATACGCTTCACCATTTAACCTGTAATGTTAGGAGAGCAGTATACGAAAGGAAAAAAATAACCAGACATAGGGGTTATTAGATTTCAATTTATCTCCGAAATGTATGAAGATATAAACTCCGAATCAGTCTTAAGATAATTACTTTCGAACTATCTTAGAACCGACTCAGGAAGTTCGAAAGTCTCTTAGACTTAGAGAAAATAGCCGTTAGCTTTCTGTTCCTAACGGAAACCGTAGAATGCGTTAATTTCGGAGAAAAGTAACGGCAGGAATGCGAAACGACATGGACTAACGGTAAAAATGTAAAGTCTAGGCTATAAATAGATGGCCTAGAACTCACCCGGATACCTTTTCACTGCTCTCTCGCAAACAAACACCTTCTGAGCCCTTTGAGCCCTAGCCTCCATTTCCCCCAAAGCAACCTAGCGACTGCAATGGTGAAGACCAAGGGTTCTGGAGCCCCGTCGACCTTGGCTCGGCAGCAGGCGGCTGCAGCAGCAGCAGCTACGGCATTGGCGACGGCACCTCCAGCATCGGCAATGACATCCATGGCGGCAAGAGGGAGAAATCCCCAAAATGTCGATGATCAAAGTCTCTGCCCGCCATCAACGAAGTACCTAGACCAGTCTTTCCAATTGGGATCTTCTACTTGCAAGAGGGAATCACTGGCTATCGCAGTAGAGGGAAAGATTAGCACCGGAGTTATGATTCGTAAGCCGGAAAATAACTCATCCCATCGCCAAGGCCCGGAGAAGTGGTTGTCTTCGAAGCCTTCTTCGAAGCCGGTTTGGGCCTCCCAGCAGTTGATTTCCTGGCGGAGGTACTCGATTTATTTAATGTCACCCTCCCTCAATTATCTCCGAACGCAGTAGCTCGACTGGCTATCTTCGAATGGGCACTGAGAGCCGAAGGCTGTGAGGGGAGGGCAGAAATCTTCGCTGGGCTTCATAGGGCTTCGTGTCAGCCGAAAACCTTCGTAGGTCCCGGAGGTGAAAAAGTAGTGGTAGCCTTCGGAAGCATCAATTTTAGGCTTCGAGACGAATATGCTCTTCAATTTCCTGCTAAGGACATCAATGCAAGATGGTACACAGACTGGGTCATGAGGTGGTTTTATGCCGAAGTTGGGGCGAGCAATCCTCTGGCCGGACCTCTGAAAAAATCCAATTCCGGAAAGAAGCCTTAGTGCATCCGGGCCAAGGTCAGCTCGAAGCTCGCCTCAACCTACTTCAGAGGATCAGCCGAAGGTTGAGAATGCGAGACTTATCCGAAGAATTCCTCGGGTTACAAATCTCTCCACTGATGGCCAGCTGGCCTATCATCTTCGAAGAGGATTCGGAAGGCGGTCTCCGAAAAATCACCTTGACTTCGAGCCCTACAGGTAACTTCGAAGACAACATGTATTATGCATATTCATTCGAAGAAAAACTAACTTGGTTTATTTTTTTAGCTTCTTCAGCCCCTGTTACTTCAGAACAAATCATAAGGGCTTCGAAGAAGATTTTGGGCGCTCCAACTCCGACTGAAAAAGAATGGAGAATCAAGTTGGTCGGGAGTTGGGAGAGATTTAACAGAGTATGGGGAATGCTGGAAATCACTCCGCCCCCTTTGATGGATTGGGTTCCTTCAGAGAAAGGACCCAAGAAGAGGAAAGCCGAAGCTGGGACTTCGAGCTCGGCCAAGACTCCGGTGAAGAAGGTTGCTCGGAAGCCAAAAAATCTTACACCTTCGAATCCTGCGCCTTCGAGCTCAAGGGCTTCAGTCTCTAACTCCCAAGAGGATGAAGGGAGATTGCTTGTGCGTCTAATAGACGAAGATGAAGCTCAAAGGACTACACAAGCCGAAGTACCTGCAAACATGTCGGAGTCTCAAGATAACCTTGAGCAACCAAGGACTTCGGCAGTTCAAGGAGATATACCTCAGGACAAAGTTCCTGTGAATGAGAGTGGGGTCGAAGCTACTATGGCTTCGATTCCTGAAGAGGCAACAAGGACTGCTCAGGACGATGCTCCTGCAGTCGAAGACTTAACGGCTGATTCGGATGAAGATCTAGCCTTCGATCCGCCGAACAGTCCGATGATGACTCCTTTGCAAAATGTCGAAGGTAGACTTCGAATAACTCTTTCATGTTTATTTTGTGTATTTATACAATGTATAATATTTTGTATATATTTTTTTTACAGAGTCCACTCCTATGGAGGAGGTCTGCCAAGAAGAAATAATTCCTGGACCTTCGACGACTTCGGAGCCAGCCCAGAGAGTTACTCAAATGGGACCTGGAAGAGGCAAAAGACATATAGAGCCCCTCCCTGCTGCGAGTTCCGGATCAACTCCGTTTGATTCAACAGACGAGAGCCAATCTTCCGGGGAGGGCCAGTCTCCAGTGGCTCCGAAGACCACAAGCCAACGCTCCGGTCCTTCGCTGGACGAAGATGACCAAGAGGCAATAAGCATGCTCCCCTTGCTGGCTCCTTTCTTAGGGCAAACAACTGGTCTTCGGACTTTGATCGAACCTTTGGATCGAGCTAGTCGTGACATAGGGGAGACCAACTTAGTGGTTATTCTGAGCAAGGCGGATAGGATGGAGCTTAATGCCGCTATAGAACGTGCAGCCTACCAGGTACGAAGCACATGCGAAATAACATAGAATTCATCTACGAATAAATATTTACCTTAGTTTTTTATTTTTGCAGCAAACTGTCTTGGCCCGAGCTGCGAATATATGCAATGACGAAGAGATCGCTCATCTTCGGGAGGAAAATAACGTCGTTCAAAGGAATCTTAACATCTCCGAAAGTCGGGTGGCTCAAATGGACAATATAGTGTCAACAGAGCGAAGGGATAGACAAGGTTTGGAGGCTGCGAATAAAGAGCTTGAAGCAGAAAGAATTGTGCTTCGAGCGGAAGTTGAAAAATTGCGGGCGGAGCATGCTACTACGGGGTCCGAGCTTGTCAGACTCCAAGAGGAAGCTAGCCAGCTATTAAACCAAAAGAATATTTTGACCACTGAAAATGCTAGACATTCTGGGGTTCTGGGTGAAGTCACTTCGACGAAGGACGCGTTGAACGAAGACAAGCTGAAGTCAGAGAAGGTGGCTGTGGAAGTTATGAATCAGTTATTAGGTGTCCCGGAGTACTTAGGTACTACTGGGACACTTCCTTCTGACGATAACATCACTCTTCTGCGCCGGTTGAAAAGGATCCAAGGAGTGGCGAAGCAAATGAAGACAGCGGGCATTAGATACGGAGAACTCTCCGGACAAGTGGCTGCTGTCGGCTTACTTCGCTACTACGAAGATCTGGGCCGATCGATAACTCCAGACGCAGGAGGGGGCCCAATTACCTTCGACGACGAGCGACTTCTGACTCCTTCCGAAGGTGTGGCTGCTGCCTGGCGAGCCTTTCAAACTTCATGGAGAGCCGAAGGTCGTTCCGCGATCAAGGCTTGGATCGACGAAGGCCAACGCCAGAAGCAAGTTCGGACCAAAGCTTCAAGCAGTCAGCCTCCTCCGAACCCGCAGGTTTAGAAATACCTTAGGATTTTTGGCCATGTAAAGCTTTATGCTTATAAACATTTATCAATGAAAATTTGTTTGTCATATTTTTAGGCTTTGCCTCATACGGAAGATATCGAAGTGTTAGATCTTAACGACGAAGTTCGCTCATTATGGACCACCTTCGATCTTCTAAAAGCTTATAAACGTCCTCGATTTCTAATTCCTCGAGATAGCTCCGGTGTAATTGCGCCTGAAGTAATCAAAGATATACTGTCTTATATTAAAGAGGAAGAAAAAGAGGTTAACTTAAACACTTCATCTTCTGAAGACGTTATATGGTCTGAAGACGAAGATGAAGTCCGAAGTAAAAAACCTGAAGAACTTGGAAGCTGGGAAAGAAGCCCCGAACGGCTTCGAACTTGGGCCGAGCTTCAACAAGAACAGAAGGATTTTAGAGCTTCGAAGGGGGGCAAGAGAGTTAAACACAAAGTTGTTAGAACTCCCGGCGCTGGAACTAGTCGTTCCAACCCTAGATCTAGAGACCGAAGAGGTCTTCGATTCCTTCTTGGTATAGATACCAATTTTTCATGATGTAATCTGTAAACACATTCGTTTGAATAATGAATACCGATTTAAAATTGTCTCCATATTTACTAGCCCTTCTTTGGGTATAAGCAACTTCGAACTGTATTCAAAGATGGTTATGCGCAAAGAAAAAACTTCGGAGTACAATTTTTTGGGGGTTCGGAGCCCCTCTGCAATTTAAAGATCTTTTAAAATCTTATAAAATGTCTTCGACTATTTGTAGTCGAAAAAATGGCAACTTAATACCTTTGTTTTTTGAAAGAAATCGCTTGAGATAACTTTCAAGATACCTTAGTATCTTAGATAATTTGTCACTTTGGACTATGTTAACAGATATTCGAAGCTCATGGTTCAAATTCTGTTTTGCTTTAGCCACCTTCGGCTCATTTTTGCGATCTCTGTAGAACCAATGGTTCGGAGTTTGCAATGGTCTCTTTGGACTCTTTTTACGGATGTCTACCAGCCAATGGCTTGGACTCCGTATATTTTGGCCACCTTCGGCTCTTTTTGCGGAAGTCTACCAGCCAATGGCTTGGACTTCGCAGGTTTTGGCCACCTTCGGCTCTTTTTACGGAAGTCTACCAGCCAATGGCTTGGACTCCGTATGATGTGGTTTTGGGCTCTTTTACGGATGCCTACAAGCCGGTGGCTTGGACTCCGGATTATGTCAGCCCCCACGTCGGAAGCTTCGAACCAATGGTTTGAAGTCCGAAAATACAATCCAGCTTGATGACACTTCCCTCTCGGTCGACCCCGCGGTTCCAGTGCGTCCACTCGGAAGCTGGAAGTCTATGAGGGGAAGGCATTATCAGGATCATATGCTTTATTAATTTGGAAGATGATTACATGTGAGTTACAAGGAGCCATTATGCGAAGTATCGCTTTTGGTTCTCCGCATGCCAAGTATGTGCTAACTCTTCACCTTCTAAATTAGCTAATTTGAAAGAGCCAGGGCGTCCTGAACGAACAATTAGGTATGGACCTTCCCATTTATTTCCTAACTTCCCTAGCGCTATAATGCTTCGTAGAACAAGATGACCCGGTCTTAGGTCATTGAGCTTAACCTTCGGGTCAAACCAAGCCTTCGTTTGCTGATGATACTTTGATAAATTTGCCACATCTCGAAGTCTTGTTTCTTCTGATAAATCTAGCGAAGCTTGTCTTTCTTCTTCAATTTCCGGTTCGGTGCTACGAAACGATCCTCCTTTGAGCTCCGTTGGAGTCATAGCTTCATCTCCGAATAGTAGTCTGAATGGAGTAAAACCTGTGGACCTTGTTTGCGTAGTCCGAATGGACCACAAAATCTTTGGAAGCTCTTCGGTCCACAGTCCCTTTGCTAATCCTACTATCCTTCGATTTAGCCCTGACAAAATATTTCCATTGGCTCTTTCTACAGCTCCGTTAGACTGAGGATGTCTTACTGCAGCAAAACATAACTGAATGCCTAGATCTTCGCAAAACTTCCTGAAAGGTTCTGCATCGAACTGTGTTCCATTATCAACTGTGAGTTGTCTAGGCACTCCGAACCGGCAGATGATGTTCTTCCAAAAGAATTTCTGTACATTGTTCGAAGTGATAGCTGTTAAGGGCTCTGCTTCCACCCACTTAGAAAAATACTCAATAGCTACCACTGCGAACTTTAGATTTCCCTTGGCTACTGGAAAGGGCCCAATTAAATCCATACCCCATCTGGCCATAGGCCATACCGGAGCAATGACTTGAAGAGCTGTTGGTGGGCGATGACTCCGTCGACCCATCCACTGGCATCCTTGACAAGTGCGGACTATGCTCTCCGCATCAGCTGTTATTGTAGGCCAGTAAAGCCCCTGGCGAAGTGTTTTTCCTACCAAGGCTCGCGGGGCTAAATGGCTACCACAAAGGCCTTCATGAATTTCTCGAAGAATTTCTTGACCTTCGGCTTGAGATATACATCAGAGTAGAGGGGAACATACTCCGGCCTTGTATAAAATACCGTTGATTATTTGATAATTTCTAGCTCTGAGCTTTAATCTTGACAGTTGTGGCTCTTCGGGCAAATTTGTTCCTCCTTGTAAAAGTTCCATGATTGAATTTTTCCAATCTGCACTAGGAATGCAAAGAATCTCTGCAGAAGGAATTTGTGGCACCGAAGGTGTACTGAGCTCCTCATAGAAGGCTTCTTCTGGCACATCCACAGCTCCGGCTGCAGCTTTTGCTAAGAGGTCCGCTTGCACATTTTCTGCTCTTGGTATACTCCGAATGGAAATACCCTTGAAGTGTGCTTCGATTTTACGGATTTCTTCTAAGTACTTTGCAAGTTGTGGATGCCTAACCTGGAAACTTTTATCTACGTGCCCTGCTACTATTTGAGAATCTGTTTTTATAATAATTCTTGTAGCCCCTAGAGCACGTGCTTTTAGGAGTCCCAATAAAATTCCTTCATATTCCGCTATATTATTGGTAGACTTAAAGTTGAGTCTTGCAGAGTACATTGCTCTTTGTCCTGAAGGCGAAATTAATACTGCTCCGGATGCTTGGAAAGCCCCATCGGAGTAAACAGTCCAAACTCCGTCACTTGACTTCTCCGGAACCAAATTTGCAGGTGGAGTCCATTCTGCTACAAAATCTGCTAAGACTTGCGATTTGATTGCTGTCCTTGCCAGGAAAGATATGCCGAAGGGTGCTAGTTCAACTGCCCACTTCCCAATCCTTCCAGTGGAATCCTTACTTCGAAGCATATCTCCTAAAGGATACGAAGTTGGTACAATTACATTGTGTGCCAAAAAATAATGTCTTAATTTCCTCGAAGCCATTATCAGAGCATAAACGAACTTCTCAAGTTCGGAGTATCTTGTCTTCGCTCCTGATAATGCTTCGGATACAAAATAAATAGGATTTTGGACCAACTTCCCATTGAAATCCACTTCTCTGACAAGGACTTCACTGACAGCAGAACCTGTGGCTGCAAGGTAAAGGAGTAGGGTTTCATCCGCATTAGGCACCGTGAGTGTAGCAATATTGCTGAGATACTCTTTAATATCTTCGAAGCTTTTCTGACACTCCGGTGTCCATGCAAAATCTTCGGACCCTTTCAATGCTTTAAATATAGGTAAGCTTCTCTTCGCAGACCTTGATAAAAACCTGCTAAGTGCTGCCAGACGCCCAGTCAGCTTTTGCACTTGCTTTAAATTTTCCGGAGGAGCCATCTTCTGCAGCGCAGTTATTTGAGTAGGGCTAGCTTCAATCCCTCTGCTTGAAACTAAATACCCTAACAATTTTCTAGCCTTAGCTCCGAAGATACATTTTTCGGGGTTAAGACGGATTCCACATGCCCGAAGGCTATTGAATGTTTCTGCTAAGTCTAGGCTATGTTGGTGCTTTAAAGCACTCTTTATTACAATATCATCCATATAGGCCTCCACATTGCGACCTAATTGATGACCTAAAGCCTTAGCAACTAACCTCGAAAAAGTAGCCCCGACATTTCTTAAACCGAAGGGCATTCTTACATAACAAAAGACTCCCGAAGGAGTTACGAAGCTTGTCTTGATCTCATCTTCGCGCTTCAACCATATTTGATGATAACCAGAATACGCGTCAAGGAAGCTTAATAACTCCGAACCTGCGGTGGAGTCGACCAATTGATCAATTCGGGGCATGGGGTAGGGGTCACGAGGGCATGCTTTATTCAAGGATGTGAAATCAATGCACATGCGCCACTTCCCGGAAGACGTCTTTCTGACGAAGACTGGGTTGGCTAACCATTCTGTGTGAGCCACTTCTCTGATAATCCCAGCCTTCAACAATTTCTCAACTTCGTCTTTCGCTAGAGCAGCTCTTTCTGCAGACATTTTCCGGAGTCCTTGCCGAACAGGGCGGGCCTTCGGGTTTACAAGTAAACTATGTTCAATGATATCCCGATTGACTCCGGTGATATCTTCGTCAGACCAAGCGAAGACATCCAAATTCTCTTTCACCACCTTTTCCAAGGAGGTTGCAACTTCTGGAGGTAAATTTTTACCAAATTGAAATGTATATTCTTTACCATCTTTAACAATGACCTTCGCTGCAATCTCTCCTTCAGGACTTGGTCTCGGAAAGGATTTCTTTGAAGCTTCGGAAGGGGCTGAAAAAATTTCTTCATTGTCTTGTACATTGTTTACTTGTCTTGGATCAAGAGGGGGACCATGACCATATTCCGCTCTCCGAGCAATAGCTTGATCTCCGAAGACAGTAAGGACTCCTGCTTGTGTGGGCATCTTCATGCACAAATAATTGTGATGCGCCACAGCTCCGAACTGCTGGAAGGAGATGCTTTCTGGAAATGCACAATTGATCGAAGGCTTGAAAAAAATGATATATGCCGAACTACCTCCGTCAATCAACACCCTTCGAACTTCAGCGCCCGCAATATCAGCAGTGATAACAAGTGGGTCTGCATGCGGGAACTTAATGCCAGCTGCATCCTCCGCAGAAAAGGATATCGGCACATGAGACCACTCCGGCATTGCGGCTGCAGACGACGAAGTCCCAATATGGCCTACTTCTCTGACGCAGTCTCTTCATTGTCTCTTCGACATGCTTCCGAGGGTACCTCCTCCGGAGATGGGGAGGACTACTCTTTTCCCTCGGTCTTGGCCTTCCTCTTGCTTCGGAGGTGCCATAACATTGGCCACTGGAGGGTGTCTTGCAGCATCAAATTTTTCTATCCGCGCCACAGCTTGGACCGGATCTGGGCGCGTTGCAACTGGAACTCGGTCGGTAGTACCTTGACCCGAAGTTCTTTCTAGATACTCTCCTCTTAGAGTAAGTATAGCCTTGCAAGTATCAGTTGCATGGCTTCAATTTTCACCATGGATGCAGCAGAAAAGGGTCTGGCCCTTGCCAGCCGTTTTCCCTGGCGGCCTCCAGCCGCTGGCCTTGTTCCCCGAAGACTGTGGAGCTCTCTGTGTAAACTTCTGTGGGGGTTCAATATTCATGACTTCAGAACGAGGGTGCTTTTGCCCTCTTCTCCGATCATGTTGAACTTCGAAGACTGGTTCTTGCGGCTGTGCCGAAGTTTTTACTTCTACTTTAACTTCTTGCAATATGGACGAAGTAGCTGCAGTTCTTCGGAGCCAACCCTCTTCTGACCTTGCATACTCCTCGAAGTAAGACATCAGCTGAGATACCGAGGAGATGCTTTTCCGATGAAGCTTATCCAAGAGGCCTTGATGAGTGACACCTTCCCGAGCTGCATCAACTACCGAAGATGCAGACAACCCCTGGATTTGCGACTTCGTATGAGCGAAGCGCTTGAAATATTGCCACAATGTTTCTCCGGGGAGTTGTTTCACCTGGAAAAGGCTTCCTGTTGACATCGGAGGCACGAAGGTGCCCTGAAAATTGCTTATAAACTTCTTCTTTAGCTGCCCCCATTAATTAATTGATCCTGGCTTCAAGGACCAGAACCACCTTAATGCCACTCCTTGAAGAGCTAAAGGGAAGCACTTTGCCATGGTATCTCGAACTCCTCCGCTAGCTTCAATTGCTAGGGCATAAGAACGAACAAACTCTCCGGGATCTTCATCTCCAGCATACTTACAGAGCTTTGAAGTCTTAAACTTCGGATCAAAGCGAACTTTCTGCAGCTCAGGATGCAGCGGAGATTCATTATCGAAGGAGGCGTTCTCCGGGGCTTCGGGATAATCGGGTTCGTCATCTTCGGGCTCTTCTGGAATAGCTGGGATGGCTTGAGAACGAAGCCTGTTTGTAGCTTCCTGTCGCCACCTTGCTACTTCAGCTTGAAGGTTGGCCATTTGAGTGGCCATATCTCCAAGATTGTCTTCATTTCCTCCGGAAGGATCTTCCGGGTCTTGAGAACTAGTAGGATCAGTTCGAAGTGGAATGGAAGGTGGAAGAGGGATTCCAGGTGGTCGAAGTATGGAGGGATTTGGCAGAGAAGCTCCGTATGTTCGAGGGATGGAAACTCCTTCCGGAGTTTGTGGAGAGAAAGTCGAAGGCCCTCCGACTTCGACCGTGTCGGACGGGGTCTCTCCGGAGATCCGAGAAGACCTCCGAATAGGGTTACGAGGTGCGCTCCGCTTAGGAGGCATGATGTAAAAAGTTGGTAGAGAACGAAGTTTTTCGGACTAGGTTCCCCACGGACGGCGCCAACTGTTGGCGTAAAAGATTACGCTAACAGGTTTCTGTAGAATAGAAACTAACACACGAAGTGTTTGCGAAAAGAACTGTTCTAAGCCTCCGAAAGGATAACAACTTAGAATAGTTCGAATGTGTGTATTGAATAACTTGTATTCGGTCCCTATTACAGGATGAAATGGGGGGTATTTATAGGCCCATATAATAAGGAAAAGACCTATTTACCCCTCTATTACAACCGACATAGTGGAAACTATTCGGTACCCTTGATAGGGATAAAATGGTAAAAGACTAATCTAATGATATAAAAGATAAATCTTCCATCTTAGCTGGCAGTAAAGATCTCGAAAAGCCTTAGTTCGAAGATGTACTCCGAACCAATGCCTATCTTCGTACTTCGAGCTTGACTCAAGGTATCTTCGAAGATGAACGTCTGGGAACCTTCGAATCCGCTATCTACCTTTATGTTGTTTCGGCAATAACCCCGAAGATGAGATATTTTCCCCAAACAGTGCCGTGTCTTTTGAACATTCTCTTATCATAGACACGACGCACCCGGTTGTTAAACAGACACAAATCATCATCTCCCAACAACTCAAGCTGGTCCTCAGTGATAGACATCAAAGAGAACCCAGCACAGCTCATAGAAGAGGGATCAACAGAAGGTGTAGCAAGGGCTAGAGATTTCGATCCAAAACCAGTGAGATTTGATCTTAGCTGGAGATCAACCTCACTAGCCTTCAGCATGCTAAACAACTCAGAAATGGTCAAGGTATCATAAGAAGTACTCTCAATGATAGAAGATACCTTGATCTCCCAGATCTTTGGGTCCAAGGTATGGAGAACCTTGAGCGCCTGCTCATGATCTGAGACTAACTGAGCACCCTCAGCCTTGTTTTCCCGAAGCTTGTTTATGATCGACTGAAAATGACCAAACAAAGCCTCAACAGATTCACCCGGCTTCTGTGTGAAATTCTCATATTCACGCCGGTAGGTCTGATAGAGCCGAGCCTTGACCTGTGCTGTTCCCTCATGGTGTGCCTTGAGGGTAGCCCAGATCTCTCTCGCAGTGGAGAGATGGCTCACACGCTCAAACTCAGTGGGACCTAAACCAGAAAAAAGAATGTTCATAGCCTTACTGTTGCTCAGATGCTGAGCAATGATACCAGCAGTACCATGCTCAACGACTGGCAATATGACAAATGTGGTGTGAACGCAAATGTCCCAAATGTCCGAACCCTGGCTCATGAGATAGGCTCGCATGCGAGTCTTCCAATTGTTATAGCCATAGGCTTCCAAGGACGGGACCTTGCCAGGAGACGTCATAGTCACTACTGGGGTTTAGAACCGGTTAAGGTATGGAAAAACCCTAACCTCGCTCCGATACCACTTGTAGGACCAAAAGTAGCAACCAGAGGGGGGGTGAATGGGTGCCTTAAAAATTCTTTCGAATATATGGCCTGTTCCCAACACCCAACGCACCTCAAAAGACCAAGCAGCAGAATAAGAGCAGATAGCCTAAGTCTAAAGGTATCTAACCTAGAAGCAGCTGATGTCAAATAGAGAACTACTAAAGCAGTGCTAATAGACAGATAAACAGTAAACACAAGACGAGGCAAGACAAACTTCTCAGTATAGCACTCTAAGTGCACTAAGAATGAAGTGAGAAATTACCGTTCGAAATCTGTCTCCTGTTCGAAACTTGGCGAAGCCTGCTTCGCTGGTCGAGACCGTTTTCGCAGTGTCGAAGCCTGCTTCGCGGGGTCGAAGCCTGCTTCGGATGTCGAGGCCTACTTTGCTGGTCGAAGTCTGGTTCGGAGGTGGAAGTCGAAGTCTGTTTAAGGTGTGTTGTCTATCCTAGGTCGAGTGTGAATGAGAGCGAAGTATGACAGAGTCGGAGCCTGCTTCAAAGTGTGTACTTCGAAGGCAAAGATTCGAACACAGCTTCGAACACGCACACAGATCAAACAACCTTCGAAAGGAAAAGCGAAGGCTGACACGTGACAGAGAAACCAAAACGAAGCCTACACTCTACCTTCGAACAGACCACAACAAAGACCTTCGAAGAGGACGGATGCAAACACTGAGCGAAGTCTAACAGAAAGACAAGCTTCGAAGCCAACTTCGAAACCTGTCGAAGTATGGACTTCGAAGAGCTCAAGTCGGAGTACCTTCGCCCAAACGTTCGAAGTATGAAACGCTGACAGTTCAAAAAGTACTTTGAAGCTTAGCAACACAGCATAAACTTGAAGTCGAAGTTCAAACGAAGCCTTTGAAAATTTCAGACTGAAGCTTGCCTCACGGAGCTGAGGGGCTTCGAATAGAGAAGGGGCTTCGCCAGAGAACAGCCAGAAAAGGGACTTTAGTCCTGTCAACTCGATCAAAAAGTTGAGCAGTAAAAGCAGAAAGCTGGTACTAGTGTACTGTTACTACAGTGTAGTAGTACTACTTGCAACAGCAAGAACTAGTACTACTTGCATGAAGAACACACGCAACAGAAGCAACCGAAGCACTCAAAACCAGGAATAAAATCGCTGTGAGCAAACCGAAAACTGCAAGGCCATTAAATGGGATGCTACACACGAAACAGAGGGAATAGAATCATCCAACAGCAGGGAACAAAATAGATGAACAGCCACAATTAGCCTGGCAGAGCACACATGAACAGGAAAGGAAAGAGAAGGTGCAAGAGACAAAATGACCCAAAGGAGTAGTATTAATTTCAGCCAAAAGGGTGACCTAACCCTAGGGATTGGGGCCCTATTTATAGGCAGCCCAACACTAGGAATATTCCACCAACCCCTTAGGGTTTTTTACAGACGTAGGAATAAAGGAAAAGACTACTGCCCTTAGGAATTTTTACAGATACGACTGACTGACTGTGGGCCTAGAGATACAGATGACTTGTCCGGAAGCTAAACTTTCGTAGCAACTACTGCTTCTCTTCTGGACAGTCGGATACAAGATCAACGGTTGTCAGTTTTGCGCCGAAACTGACAAAGCCTCCACCGACTTTGCACCAGGTACCCGGATTGGGCCGACCCAATTCCGCAGCTCTCTCAGCCCGGCAATCACTCACCGCCCGTGTACCTGAGTCAACCCTGGTCAACAGCCCAGTGGGTCTTCTACTGCTTCTGGCCCATGTACCCGGATTGGGCCAGCCCGACTTCGCAGCCTCCTCTGCCCGACAGTCGCTTGCTGCCCGTGTACCTGAGTCACACGCGGCCCATGAATCAGCAGATCTCTTCTACTTCTGTCCTCTTTGACTATCGTTGACAATGACTCATCACTTCTGGAGCCATGAGGCCCACGCTATTCAGCATGGCTCCTCAAAAAGTTTCTGCAGCAGTGATTAAAGACAACAGAAAAGGAACACTAGATGGGAATCAGAACAGAAAACACACCTGGAACATCCTTCGCATATTGTAGTTGATCCGGCAAAAATACTTCAGCACACACACTAATCCGAAACAGGAGAAAGAAACTCCGAAAAACAGAATTGGTGCATTGTATTAAAGAAGAAAGTTCAAGCTGGTGTTCTCATCTAAAAATTGTAACCCTCACCCCTAGGCTAGGACCTCCTTTTATAGGCAAACCTAAGAGACTAATTACCAAAGTTCCACTAGGGTAAGAGTTTTAAGTAATTACCTAAATGCCTTTATGGATTTTTTAGAATTACCAATTCTGAAAATACAATAATGTTTACCTCTAAAATATTACAAGATAGACCCTATACTTTTAATATATTTTCAGAATTTGATAATTCCGAAAAATACTAAAAGTTTACACTTAATTCTAAATTACTAAATGAAAATAAACTCCGATTTATTGGAATTTAAAAACATTTAGAGATGAGACAGTTTTCAGCAAAAACCGACAAAGCCTCCCAGATCATCGACGTTTGTCGTCAGTCCGCGAACTCGACTGCCAACAAGTCTCTCCCGCTCTCGATCCATCGAGCCACCATGCCACATGTACTGGCTTCCCTTTCGCTGACTTGATCAACATCTCGTCTCGATAAACCGTTATCCCATGTCTTGCTTCGTCTCCATATGTACATCTGAGGTCACTTTAAACTTTGACTGGCATCCTCAACCATCTGGCATTAGGCTCCCTATCTAACCCTAATCACTTGCCACCAACAATTGACAAGTATCTCAACCTTGCACACACGAGACAAGCACAAACACAGACACACCTCCATGCAACCCATACATAAGCATCCAACAATCACCATAGGCAACTTCGTCAATCACTCATTGTAAAACTAAAACCACAGTGAAAACCTCACTTGGTTTCTCATAGTTTTATTACTAGTCTCGGCCTGACCATTGGCCTGAGCATAGTATGGTGAAGAGTTTGCCAACTTTACACCATAAGATTCGGCAAAATCACGTACTTCTTTAGAAACAAATGAAGCACCCTGATCTGTAGTAAGAGTTTGAGGAATATCGAATCTATGTATAATGTACTTCAAGATGAAATCAATTACCTCATTTTGCGTCATGTTCGTGAGAGGCACGACCTCGGTCCACTTGGTGAAGTAATCTGTAGCCATCAACACGAACCGATGCCCTTTTGAAGAGTAAGGATAAATTTGGCCGATGAAGTCCAAGGGCCAACCTCGGAATGACCATGGTTTGATAATAGGAATAAGTAAAGATGCGGGAGCAAACTGAATATTACCAAACCTTTGAAAAGCTTCACATCCTCTATAGTACTAAAAACAAGGGTTAATTTTTTCTGTGCCATTATAATTTTTACGGTTTGCCAATATGCCATTGATGTGTCACTGACAAATGGGGGCCGCCACAGTCACTGACAATGGCATATAGGCAATTTTTCAAAATTATAATGGCATGTGGGTAATTTTCCCTAAAAACAATCCTTAGTCATAGTCGGCCAATAAAACCCCGCTCTTTTGAGCATCCAACTCATTTTCTGGGCCGACTAATGAGTACCACAAAGACCTTCATGTACTTCAACCACGGCAATTCTAGACTGATCAGCATTCAAACATCTCAAAACTACTCCATCAATAGTTCGGCGACACAACTCATCATCGAGTAACACGAATTTAAACGCTTGCCGCCGAACATTCCGATCAACCCTCTTACTAGGATCTCTCAAATACTGAATAATTGGAGTTATCCAATCACCCTCATGATTTTCTAAAGTACTCGCCAAATCCTAATTCGAATTGGCGTTCAACTCATAAATTTTAACCTGCCCCCCGTGCTTCGAAACCTCCTGACAGGGGGCGGTCAGACTGGCCATGGATGGCTGGTCAGACTGGTCTTTCCTGGACGGCCGGCACAGGGCGGTCTAACCCGCCTAGCGTGGCCGGTCAGACTGACCAGACACCTATGACCGGACTGGCCATGCCAGACCAGTCAGGCCGATGTGTTATGACTTGGGTACTAAAATAAAGTTAAGCATCGGTTTTTCTTGTGTGAAAAGTTTACCTCTTTTAATTTTGTAACTAGATGCTTGTTGAGACAAGTGATTTGCTACTGAATTGGCCTCTTTAGACACATGTGAAATCTCAAAATCATCAAGAGTAACAATTATGTCTAGACATTTATCCAAGTAGTTGTTTAGTAAACCATTAAAACATTGAGCATCTTTAGCTACTTGTTGAACTACTAATAGTGAATCACCATATGCACAAACATATTTAATACCCATGGAGCTTAGCAATTCAAGTCCTAGCAACAAAGCTTCATACTCAGCTTGATAATCAGTACAAGGAAACTGAGAACCCAAGTGAGGCTTTCACTATGTTTCGATCTTTATCATGAGTGATTGACAAGTTTGTTTGGATAATTTTGTTGTTTTGTGAGTCATGGTATGGGTTGCATGGAGTTGCGTGTCTTGCGTGTCTTGTGTGTGCAAGGTTGAGATGCTTGTCAACTATCGATGGTGGGTGATCAGGGTTAGATAGGGAGTCTAATGCCAAATGGTCGAGGATGTCAGTTGAAATTGAAGGTGATCTCTGGCATACACATGGGGATAAGGCAGCGAACATACTGATGATCGAGACGAAGTGTTGATCAAGTCAGCGAAAGCGAAGCCAGTGCAACTGACATGGCTGCTCGAGGGATCGAGAGCGGGAGAGACTTGCTGGCAGTCGAGTTTGCGGACTTACGACACATGTCGAATATCTGGGAGGCTTCGTTGGTTTTTGCTGAAAACTGTCACATCAGAAAATGTTTTTAATTCCAATAAATAGGAATTTATTTTTCTGTTTAGTAGTCTATATTAAGTGTAATCTTTTAGTATTTTTTGAAATTTTCAAATTTTGAAAAAATATTAAAAGAATAGGGTCAATGATGTAATAAATTAGGAGTATACATTTGTGTATTTTTTTAGAATTGATAATTCTAAAAATACATAATGGAATTTAGGTAAATACCTAGACTTTTAACCCTAATGGCATTTTGGGGAATACCTTGATGGGCTTGCCTATATAAGGGCCTCCATGCCAAGGGTTAGGGGACTTTTTAGGTTGTCATTTTGGGGGCTACCAACCACAAACTATACATTTTGATTTGCTGTCAATTCCATTCGGTTCTATGCATTACTTTTCATGATTGTGCGCACTATTTTCTTTTGCCGGTTGTGATACAGTGCATCACCATGCGCTAGAGAGTAGCGTCATCCCTCATCGCTGTATTGTAGCAAACTGGAACAAGTACATAGATTGGTTTTCTTTTTGGATCTGGTTCTTGGTCAGTTACTTCCTGAAATCCTTTTTCCACCATGATATTTTATCACCAATTGTCTACAGCATCAGAAATCTTTTTTTTTCGATTATTTCATCACCAATTTTCTACAGCTATGAATGCAGTTTTTGCCAACCTACAGTTTGTAGCTTGTTTCCATCGGCAAGAGCCTAAATATGAGCATAACAGCTATGAATGCAGTTTTTGCCAACCTGAAAGCTTCTGTTTCCCTGCTCAAAGTGTTTAGAAGATATCCTGTGTTTCAATTGATGCACTATTTGTTTTGTCAATCACTTCCACAGATTAAGTACTGCAGTCTTGGTTTATTTTCAGTTTCTGCTGTTCCTTATGCCATAGCATTTGCACTGCTTCTATTGTTTACAGATTGAGCACCAGCCTCAGCACAAGGTGCTCATATTCTTCCTATGATTAATTACTTTGAGAATCAACTTTTGGCCACTGGATTTCTCTTGGTGTTTGCTGAACCTTGAGCGGCTGAAAATTTAGAGAGGAATACTGTAACGCCCAGATTCTTTAAGATACACACATTATTGAATTTCCTCAGAAAACAATAATAACAAGATGTCCATCGTGCGACGATGTACATACGGTCAATAATCCATGGTTCGCAGACCACATTATTACATAAGTATAAAATTTAAAAGAAACTATGAAAATAAAACTACATCATGAACATCTCTGCCAGTCTCGCGTCCTTGACTAGGTCACTACTCTAGACCATCCTCCTCATAGTACGTAGTCTCTGAAGTGTTTTCCAACGGGTATGAGTACATAAGTACTCAACAAGCCATCGAGAATACAATAATAATGCAGGATAATAACAAAGGAATGATGAGGGCTTAAAGTGCAGAAAAGTACATTTTCAAGTTGCGGCATTTAGTGTAGTCAAATTTAAGTGTAGTCGAGGAGTACGTTTTCCCTCGCTCAACAATCCTTACATGCCAAGTCATCATGCAACACTCAATATATTAAACTAACTACGAGATGTCACACAACCCGCCCTTGACCGCGGGCTCGGCTTTTCAAAAAGATTTAAACTCTGATCAGAGGTGTACTACTGTACCCACAACACACACACTCATCCCCCACACCAAAGTGTAACGAGATGACCCATAACATGGGAACTCGTGCCAAAACCTTAGCATGAGATGCTCCAATCCGATAACACCCGCTCTAGGTTTCGCCGGTGTGCAAGCGCACTGTACAACGTCGCACCCCCTTTCGCGCCACGTCAGTACAAGCCACCCACGGGTGCTGCTAGACCCATCTCCAAGTGGTGCCTCGAGTTGGAACACCCCATAACTTAGTTAGGACTTACCCACTAGACTGGTGGTTAGTACGAAAGTGTACTGCAACGAATCCCGTAGACCGGTCCTTATAGTACCCTGGGTGCTACCGACCAATACCCTAGCTTGCACCCGGAATGAACCATGCTTACACACTTAACCAAAACTCCATAACCAACAGAATTCTAGGGATGAGAAAATAACGGGGATCATATAATAGAATCCAAATCTCCACTACTCATTTTTATCCTATAGCGGTTGTGTCAATACATTGGACACTATCTAATAATATTTTTTATGGTGACAAGGAGTTTAGGCTCAATAGCATGGCTTGGGTTTACACTTCAAGGTTGGGGATGTAAATAAATATAATGTAAGACTTTCCATTTGACTAATGCACTTATAACCTATGGGTTTTAGCGATATTTTAAGAAAACTATGTTCAATATGCTCAAAAATTAGTTTGGTGACTTGCCTTGTTTGGCAAAAGGTGATGGTGGAACTTCCGGGTAGTACTCTGGCTCTTTGACGGTGTCGTAGTCTTCACGACACACAAAACGAGAATAACAATCAATTTAACCATACAAAGATAAACAGTACAATCATTTCATTTTAATTGATTAAAGTTGTGGAAACAGAAGGGAAACTTTCCAAAAATTAAAATGAGAAATTCTTGAGTTAAAAGGGGTAATTATGAATTTTTAATGATTAAAACATTACCCTTGGTTTTATTTTTGGATAATAATCAGTATAAACATGTCAAGTAAATTGGTCCAGAATGTAGAGAATAAAATGGTGAATTACCTAAATTTTGAATGGTAAAATTTGGAGTTAATTTCAAGAAGTTATGAATTTTTGAAGTTTAAATCAATTTCTGGAATTTAATTTAAATCCTAAAACAGTCACCGCTCCACGGTGAGCCGAGTCCACCATGAACCCGCACATTGTGCGCGTGAGACGGATCGCGGATCACCGTTGGATTGCGATCGGACGCACGAGGGTGAGGTGGGTAGTTTAAGTGGATGTGGACGACCAAGATTAAAACACCGAATCGGTACGTGATGGATGGTCCAGATTAAACACAAGTTTTAAATAGAAATGGATGGTCTAGATTAAAAGGTACTGCTTCGATCGGATCAGACGAAACAGATTAGATCAACTGGCGACCTAATCTTGGCCGTCCATCATGAATCGGGCGACCGAGGGTGAATCCGACACGGCACGGGTGTTTTATCCATGCCGGTCGTCTTCTCCATCGACGGTCGAGGGTTGGCGATGAGCTAGCAGTGATGGCGATGGCCGTGGCTGGATCTAACAGCTAAATAGAACCAGGACAGTGCGGCGGTCAAGAGGTTACCGGAGATGAGGCTCGGGGTCATCGGGGCGTGGCCAGCGTCGAGCGGGGGTGGCGAAGGTGCTCGGGTCAGCAGCGGGGACGTCGCTCCGGTGGTTGCTAGTGTCGGGGAAGCGTCGGTGATCACGGCGGTGTAGTGATGGCGGCGGAGGAGGGCTTCGGCAATGGCGAGTGTTGGCTGAAGTCGGTGCAGAGTGTTGGTGCTAAAGAGGGGAGTGTGGGCGTTCTGTTCGGGTGGGGCACAAATTCACGCGACCGCCGACGCGGTGGTGGCCGGGGGTCTTTATAGGGGCGCTAGGCGGTAAAGATGGCAGGAGATTACATGGAAAGCTGAGGGAGTTTCCATTTTCTGCAGCGAGGTATTTCCAAGATTTGGGATCCGGTGATTTCGGTGTTAAACACGTCATCGTAATGGGGGAAACGGTCGCGGGATCG
This sequence comes from Zizania palustris, assembly GCA_019279435.1. NCBI lineage: Eukaryota > Viridiplantae > Streptophyta > Magnoliopsida > Poales > Poaceae > Zizania > Zizania palustris. The sequence continues at coordinate 11,113,240 of JAAALK010000079.1, forward strand.
CCGGGGATTCAACGCGTGCGTCAATTCATGGAAAGGAGCACGGCGGGGGTGGATTTGTCGGGTTAGGGTTTCAGCCGGAAACCTTGGGGCAGCTGCGCGATATGGAAGACGAAGCTAATAGTGAGGGCCCACTTTCAACGGGTGTGTGAGGGCGCAGTCGAGGCAACGGTCAAGGCTGACAGGTGGGGTCGGGCTCTAGCGGGGGCTTTGGCGCCGACAGGTGGGGTCAGGGGCTCGGGATCGTGCGGAGAGAGGGGGGCGCTGATAGGTGGGGTCGCGTGTTAGCGAGGGACGTAGGGATGCAGTAGGCTAGGCCGGCCTGCGGCAATAGAAAGGGGGAATTTGGCCCAGTCCTGTTTAAAATGTTTTTGTGAATAAAAATAATTGCTGAAATTGATTCAAATAATTTGGGTTCCTTGCAAAGGTGATAAAAATTTGTAAAAATAATCAAAAATAGGCATTGGTATTATGATCACACAGATATTTTCTCAAGCCCTCGTTTAGGTTATTTCTCTAGATTTCTATTTTTTGTGCATTTTCAGCTTTATAGAAAATTCAAAAATAATTCCTTTTCCAGAAAAGTATAATTAATTCATATGTTTACCTTTTGGAAATTTGGGGTGTTACAAACCTATCCCCCTTATAGATAATCTCATCCTCGAGATTTGAAAAGCTTCTCGAATAACTCAGGGTAATGGGTCTTTAGCTCTTCCTCTTTTTCCCAGGTGGCTTCCTCGATGGGGTGGTTATCCCACTGAACCTTGCAGAAGCGCACTACTCGGCTCCTTGTCACTCTTTCCTTGATCTCTAGGATCTAGACTAGTTTCTTGATGTAGGTTAAGTCTTCTTGGACATTGAGCTGCTGGAGGTCAACCTATTCGGCGGGCACTCGGAGACATTTCTTTACCTAAGAGACATAAAACACATTGTGGACTCCTGCCAAAGATGGTGGTAGCTCCAACTGGTATGCAACATCTCCTTGCCGACGGATGAATTGGAAGGGTCCAACATAACGGGGGCTAACATTTCCCTTATGTTAAATCTACGGGTACCTCAGAGGGGAGTGACTCGGAGGTAGACATAATCGCCCTATTCAAAGGCTAGGTCTCTTCGGCGGTTATCGGCATGGCTCTTTTGTTGGGACTGAGCTATATTTAGCCTATACCTGATGACCTTAACCTTCTCTTCGACTTCTCGCAGAATATCGGTCCCAAATAATTGTGATTCACCGGTCTAATCCCAGAGCACCGGCATTCTGCACTTTCACCCATATAGTGCCTCAAATGGTGACATCTGCAAGCTGACTTGGTAGCTATTGTTGTAGGAGAACTCAGCGTAAGGTAAGATCTTGTCCCACATTCTACCAAAATCTAAGGCGCAGGCTCGAAGCATATCCTCCAACACTTGGTTCACTCTTTCGGTCTGACCATTGGTCTGCAGATGATAAGCGGTGCTGAAGTTCAGCCCGGTGTCAAGCTCTTCCTCAAGATTCTTCCAAAACTTGGAGGTGAACTAACTACCTCGGTCGGACATGATCTTCTTTGGAACCCTATCTATGTAGGCACACGATTCGGGTCATGTATAGCTCAGCTAGTCTTGAGACGTTGTACGTCGTCTTGACAGGGATGAAATGAGCAACCTTGGTGAGTCAATCGATGATCACCCAGATAGAGTCATGACCGTCTTGGGTCCTTGGTTGTCCCATGAAGAATTCCATCCCTACTTCTTCCCATTTCCACTCGGGGACATTGAGGGGCTGTAATACTGTGGTAGGCCTCTCGTGCTCTACCTTGACTTGCCGACATGTGTCGCACTTGGCCACATACTCATCTATTTCTCTCTTCATGTTGACCCACCAAAACTTCTCTTTCAGGTCTTGGTACATCTTAGTACTCTCGGGATGTATGGAGTACAACGTCTCATGGGCTTCCTAGAGAATGAGAGCTTTTAGCTCGGGCTTGTCGGGCACACATATCGTGTTTCCGAACCAGACGGTACCATTACCATCTTTGGAGAACCCTAGGGCTTTACCCCTCATCATATTCTTCTGGATTTCTAAGATATAAGGGTCTTCCTTTTGCGTCTCATGGATCTGGTCCATCAAGAAAGGTTTGGCTTCTAGGGCAGTGAGGTATGCCTTGGCGGTGATCCCTAAATTCAACCTTTCCATCTCCTTGTATAGCAGTGGGGCCCGATCTTGTACCATGATGGCATTATAGTACCCCTTCGGACTTAGAGCATCTGCCACTACGTTTGCCTTTCCTGGATAATAATGGATGCCTAAGTCATAATCCTTGATAGATTCCAACCATCTTCTCTGCCTGAGGTTCAGATCCGGTTGGGTGCATATGTACTTAAGGCTCTTGTGGTCAGTGAAGACTTCAGACCGGTTACCCACAAGGTAGTGCCTCCATATTTTCAGGGCGTGAACCACTGCTGCCAACTCCAAGTAATGAGTCGGGTAGTTTAGCTCGTGTGGTCTCAGCTGACGAGAGGCATAAGATATCACCTTCTCGTCATGCATCAAAACACATCCTAGTCCTTGGCGAGAGGCATCGCAGTAGATGGGGAAGTCCTTTTGTATATCTGGCAAGGTTGAAATCGGGGCTGACACAAGCTTCTTTTTGAGGGTTTGGAAACATTCCTCACAATCTGGGGTCTATTCAAACTTCACTTCCTTTTGCAAAAATCTGGTCATGGGTTTGGCTATCTTCGAAAAGTTCTCGATGAATATGCGATAATATCCGGCCAGTCCCAGAAAACTCCAAATCTCGGGCACATTCGTCGGCTGCAACCAATTGGTCACTGCTTCCATGGTGGTTGGGTCCACTGCTATCCATCCGGCAGATATGACATGGCCGAGAAATTTGACCTTAGACGACCAAAACTCGCACTTGTTGTACTTGGCATACATTTGTTGTTCCCTTAACTTTCCTAGGGTAAGATGGAGGTAGGCTTCATGTTCTTTCTTGGTCTTGGAATAGACGAGGATATCATCGATGAACAACACAATGAACTTGTCCAAGAATTCCATGAAGACATTGTTCATCATGTTCATGAAGAAAGCAAGGGCATTCGTAAGTCCGAACGACATCATAGTATACTCGTATAATCCATAGCAAGACGTGAAGGGAGTCTTGGGGATGTCCTCCTCCCTAATTCTTAGTTGATGGTAGACTGACCTGAGGTCAATCTTGGAGAACACCGAGGATCCCTTCAACTGGTCAAATAGGTCATCGATCCGAGGCAGTGGGTACTTGTTCTTGACGGTCACCTCATTCAAGGCTCTATAATCGACGCACATTCTCTTGGTCTTGTCTTTCTTCATGGCAAAGATGACTGGTGCACCACAAGGTGAGGTACTCGGTCGGTTGTATCCTTTCTGTTCAAGCTCCTCAATATTGCTCTTTACCTCAGCTAGCTCATTCGCGGCCATACATTACGGGTGCTTGGAGATGGGGGTGGTTCTGGGGACAAGCTCAATCCTAAATTCGATGTCCCTCTTGGGTGGCATCCCTGGCAGATCCTCTGGGAAGACGTCTAGGTATTCCCGGGCCACGGTTACTTCCTCTAATGCCAACTGTTGAAGCGACACTCCTTTTGAGCCATGGGTAGTCATCTTAAAGGTGACAGCATCTCCTCCGGAGCTGGTCATGGTGACGGACTTATTAGCGCAGTCAATCACTCCCTTGTGCTTCATTAACCATTCCATCCCTAGGATGAGGTCTAGTCTCTTGCAATCTATAAGGACCGAGTCGGCCCAAAACAACACCCCTTGGATTTCTATCCTTATCCTTGGGCTGAACAGATTAGCTAGGGTTTTCTTGCTAGGAGTGGTGATCATCATGGGTGTGGGCAGAGGGAGTACTTCTAGGTTATTTACTCTCACAAAATCTTCTGATATGAATGAATGGGTCGCCATAGAGTCAAATAATACGATTGTAGGTACGAAATTTCTTGTGAACATACCGAGCACGACTTCGGGGGCCTCCTGGGCTTCTTCAGCATTTATGTGGTTGACTTGGGCATGAACCGCCTGGTTGGGTGCCACGCCTTGGGGTTTCTTGTGGTGAGGGCACTGGTGGGAGTAGTGTCCTTCCTTCCGGCAATTGAAGAAGATGATCGGCTTGCCATTTCGGTCTCTCAGCAGGGGGGCTTTTGTGGCAGGTGCTGGTGGGTGGCTGGAGATAGTGGAGCGGGGCGAGGGTTCCTGGCACTTGAGCCACCGGCAGCGTGGGGTGGCCGATAGACGGGTCATGGATGGTAGGTGGGTGTTTGAGGTGGAGGGACGAAGCGGGGCCTCTAGATATTCCCTTGGAGATGCTTGAAGGCGATCATCTTTCTCTTCTTGAGATCAAACTTGTTCTGTTCGGTCTCTTGAAGGATGGCTTTGTTTACTAATGGACCCGAAGGGTATGGGGGAGCCCGATCTTTCGATGAGAGATGGAGGATGTGGTGAATTTGGTGGAGGCCGACGTTGGCTGCCCAACTACCACAACCAAGATGGTGTGGCGCCTTGAGCGACAAGTACACCATCTCCTGATAACTACGATTTGGGGGTGGAGATCGACGTTGTGCTACCCAACTACAACAACCACAAGGATGCTACGCCTTAGTGATAGTTACACCGACTCTGGTTGTTGCTGCTCTTGCCGTGCCAAGAACAGCCTTGAACCTGCAAGCAATCGAAGAACAAGCAAGAACAAGATGACAAGCAAACACTCACGGATGTGATAGAAGTTGGAGTTTTGATTCAAGTAATCAGGCGGTCTAGCCGACACGCGCGTTACATGGAAGTAGCAGCAGCTAACTTACATCAAACAAAACCCGAGTTCTTTTGTGGCTACCACTTGCTTTTAAAGGGAAAACTAGAAACTCAGGAGTCACGAGTGTTCTTCGGCAGTTTCTGGACATTTCCTCTGTCCTCTGCCATTGATTCTTGATCCGTTGGAAAGAAGACGAAGAGACCTTTCCAACAAGTACTTATTTGCATTAAACAACCTTGGGAGTTGAAAGATATGCTCCATTTAATCTTGGATTTCTGCAGTTACAAGAGTCCCTTCGGGAGTACGAATATTTATTGCATTGTTGCCTTCTCCACTACTAGCCGGTTCAATTCCTAAGCACTTAAGGATAATAATGTCATCACAAGGCTTTAATAGTACCCCATTGGAAAAATAATTAACTTGAACAGCTAGGAACGAGTTCACTAGATAATTAAGTTCACGTGCACGGGCGCGTGTCATTGGTCCTTGCTTAGGTGTAAGCGGTGAAGTGTTGGCTGCTGTTGTGGTTGTATCAATGGCAGCGATGTCCTCATCATCCTCCCCTTCTTGCAATAGAGTCGTCCTCGACTCGAACGTGTCCTCCTCATGCAAGTATGGTTTCAAATCTGCAATGTTAAAAGAGGGACTAACCCCAAAATCTGCAGACAACTCAATTTTATATGCATTATCATTTATTTTTGAAGCACTTTGAAGGGTCCAGCAGCTTGTGGTAGTAATTTAGACTTTCTTAAATCCGGAAATCTATCCTTTCTCAAATGAACCCAAACTAAATCACCAGGTTCAAAAGTAACATGCTTTCTACCCTTGCTACCAGCTTGTTGATACTTAGCATTCATGGCCTCAATGTTTGCCTTAGTTTGCTCATGCATCTTAAGAATCAGTTCAGCACGGCGAGAAGCATCAAAATTCAATTTTTCTCAAGGTGGAATGGCCATAAGATCAATGGGAGCACGAGGGACAAAACCATACACAATCTCAAAAGGGCATAATTTAGTAGTCGAATGCAGCGAACGATTGTAAGCAAATTCAATATGACGCAAACATTCTTCCCACAATTTGATATTATGTTTCAGAACAACCCTAAGCATGGTAGATAAACTATGGTTTACAACTTCTGTTTGTCCATTAGTTTGAGGATGACAAGTAGTAGAAAAGAGTAATTTAGTTCCCAATTTAGCCCATAAGGTTTTCCAAAAAAGACTAAGAAATTTGGCATCCCGATCTGACACAATAGTGTTTGGTACCCCATGCAAACGAACAACTTCACGAAAGAACAAATCAGCAATATGGGTAGCATCATCAGTTTTGTGACATGGTATGAAGTGTGCCATTTTAGAAAACCTGTCCACAACAACAAAAATATTATCCCTCCCCTTCTTTGTTCTAGGCAGTCCTAAAACAAAGTCCATAGAAATATCCTCCCATGGAGTACTAGGAACAGGGAGAGGCATGTACAAACTATGTGGATGAAGACGGGACTTAGCTTTTTGACAGGTGGTGCAGCGAGCAAGAAACCGCTCCACGTCCCTTCTCATCTTTGGCCAATAGAAATGGCTTGCTAGGATGTCTTCTGTCTTCTTCACACCAAAGTGCCCCATTAACCCACCGCCATGTGCTTCCTGCAATAGTAACAGACGCACAGAACTAGCTGGAATGCATAATTTGTTAGCCCGAAACACGAAGCCATCAGTGAGAACAAACTTGTTCCATGTTCTCCCTTCTTTACATTGCAGCAACACATCTTTGAAATCATCATCAAAAGCATATTGTTCTTGAATTGTTTCCAAGCCAAAGATCTTAAAATCAAGTTGGGATAACATAGTATAACGGCGAGACAAGGCATCCGCAATGACATTATCTTTTCCTTTCTTATGTTTGATGACATATGGAAAGGACTCAATAAATTCTACCCACTTGGCATGCCTACGGTTCAGATTGGTTTGGCTCCTAATGTGCTTCAAAGATTCATGATCAGAATGTATAACAAATACTCTAGGCCATAAATAATGTTGCCATGTTTACAAAGTTCGAAGTAGAGCATATAATTCTGTATCATAAGTGGAATAGTTCAAACTAGGCCCATTCAGTTTCTCACTAAAATAAGCAATATGCTTTCCTTCTTGCAACAAGACACCTCCCAACCCAATACCACTAGCATCACATTCCAATTCAAAAGTCTTATTGAAATCTGGTAATTGGAGAAGGGGTGTATGAGTTAACCTATCCTTCAAAGTGTTAAATGCAACCTCTTGTGCCTTCCCCCAGGTGAACGGAGCACCCTTCTTCGTAAGCTCATGTAGTGGGCCTGCTATGGTGCTGATGTCCTTCACAAATCGGCGATAGAATCCAGCAAGCCCGAGAAAGCTTCGGACTTGCGTGATAGTGGTAGGAACCGGCCAACTGTGTATTGCCTCCACCTTGGCTTGATCAACTTCAATTCCCTGTGGTGTCACAACATAGCCAAGAAAAGAGACTCTATCTGTGCAAAAGGTGCACTTGTCAATGTTATCAAATAAGCGTGCATTGCGTAAAGCATTAAAAACAGCACGTAAATGTTCAAGATGTTCTTCTAGAGATGTGCTATAGATCAAGATGTCATCAAAGTAAACTACCACAAATCTCCCAATGAAAGCACGTAAAACTTCATTCATTAATCTCGTGAAAGTGCTAGGTGCATTAGTGAGGCCAAAAGGAATGACCAACCACTCATACAAACCAAACTTGATTTTAAACGCTGTTTTCCATTCATCTCCTAGCTTCATGCGAATTTGGTGGTATCCACTACGCAAATCAATTTTAGAGAAAATCATCGAGCCACTAAGTTCATCAAGCATATCATCTAACCTAGGGATAGGATGACGATATCTGATGGTAATGTTATTAATTGCTCGGCAATCTACACACATGCGCCATGATCCATCTTTCTTTGGAACCAACAGAACAGGAACAGAGCAAGGACTAAGGGACTCACGCACATAACCTTTGTCGAGTAATTCCTGAACTTGTTGCTGAATCTCCTTGGTCTCCTCCGGGTTGGTCCTGTATGGCGCTCGATTTGGCAAGGAAGCCCTAGAGATGAGGTCAATCTGATGCTCAATACCTCTAATTGGTGGTAGCCCTGGTGGCACTTCTTGTGGGAACACATCAGCATATTCCTGCAAAAGATTAGTGACAGTAGGAGGCAAAGTAGATGGTATGTCGTGAAGTGAGAACAAAGCTTCGTTGCAAACAAACACATAGCAGATCGTGGCGTCATCATTTAATTCAAGTAAATCAGATTTTGAAGCAAGGAAACAAGCACTTTTCAATTTTATGTCATTTTTCCCAACATGAGCAGATTTAGATTTGTCATTCGTAAGTTGAACCGATCCGTTCACAACACCACTGTCATTTTGAGCAGATTTCTTGTTTTTCTCCTTGCAAGCTCTAGCAACTTCATCCCTCAAAATAGCATCGGGGGACATAGGGTGCAAAACAAGCTACTTCTCATTATGCATGAAAGAATATTGATTTGATTTACCATGATGCAATGTATCCTTATCAAATTGCCAAGGTCTACCAAATAACATAGAGCAAGCTTGCATAGGTACCACATCACAATCAATGTAATCATGGTATGAACCAATTGTAAATTCCACTCGGACCATACGTGTTACCTTATGCTTACCACTATCATTGAACCATTGGATGTAGTAGGGATGTGGGTGTGGAAGTGTTTTCATCCCAAGTTTTGCTACCATGGTGGCACTCGCCAAGTTGTTGCAGCTTCCTCCATCAATAATAATGCGACACGATCGTTCCAAAACTACACACTTTGTTTGGAACAGATTGTGTCGCTGGTTCTGTTCAGCTTGAATCATTTGTGCACTCAAGATACGCCTCACAACAAGACTCTCGTAGTGTTCAGCATGTTCAGCCCCAATGTGTTCTTCATCATCATTATTATTTCCTGCATCTTGGGCAGCAAGCATGGCATATGTTTCATCATCTAAATCACTAGCTGATGAATACTCACCATTTTCTCGTACGATCAGCACACGCTTGCTTGGACAGTCCCTTTGTATGTGCCCAAATCCTTTGCATCGGAGACACTGGATTTCCTTCATTCTCCCGGTGGAAGCAACGGAAGAAGAAGTGTTGGCTCCAGCTTGGGTGGATCCTTTTGCTGTCTCGGTAGTACGGACAGGTGCTGATTTTGATGTAGTTGTGGACTGCCGATTGGAAGCATCTCTCTGAAAATCATGTTTAGGGCCAGCGGCACTTGTGCGGGGCTGCCACGATGTAGTCCGACCTGCAGGAGTGTTATTTATTGTGCGGCGTCCCTGCACTTCCCTTTCAGCCTTACAAGCAAGATGAAATAATCGAGTGACATTAGTGTACTCCTTGTAAGCCAATATATCCTGAATTTCTCTAGTTAAACCACCCATGAATCGAGCCATTGCAGCCTCTTCATTTTCAACTAGACCACATCTCATCATGCCTATTTGTAGTTCTTGATAGTACTCCTCAACCGATTTGTTGCCTTGCCTAAGCTGTTGTAATTTATGCAACAAGTCTCGAGCATGATAGGAAGGAACAAAATGACTACGCATGATTCTTTTTAAAGCATTCCAAGTTTGTGGTACAATAGCTGGATATTTAGTTTGATACTCATGCCATCAAACAGAAGCAAAGTCAGTGAATTCACTAGTGGCAGCTCTAACCTTTTTATCATCAGGAAATTCATGGCATGCAAATTTTTGATCTACCGACAGCTCCCAAGTCAGATATGCATCAGGATCATATTTCCCATCAAAAGATGGTATGGAGAATTTAATCCTGCGTAGGGAATCATCGTTGTCACGTACCTCACGTCGTGGAGCTCGGCCAACCATACCTTGATAGTTGCGACGTGGTTGCCGTCGATACCTGAAAGATCCATCATCAAGCTCGGTATCCGCTAAATACTCTAGCTCATCATATCTTGCGGTGCTAGCAATGGAGGTATGGCCGTCATCATCACGTTGTTCCCTCTCTCCGAGCCCAGCTTGTTCCATCTTCTCTAATCGCACATTGATTGCTGCAAGAGAGGTGTTAATAGCCCTAGCCGTTCTCTCTAATGTGGTCAGCTGGTTGTTGGCAAGAATCTGTGCTGCCTCTAATTGACCAATGCGCTCATTGGTGACTTGGACATCCTCATTGAGGGCTTCCGTGTGCAACCTTACTTGGCGTTCGAAATGTTGAATGATGCCCCTCGTACGTGGTGAATGTGGAAGTGTCTCACTCATATCAGCTGACATGGTTAGTACAAAAGAAGCACAAAAGCAAGCAGATTAAACCTAGCAATTGCTAGGAGATGGTAGGACACAGACACTTTCTCACTAGCAAGAAATCAAGCTCTTGCAAGTTCTTACCACACAATGCAGGAGGCGTCGGCAAACAGCAAGAACAACAACAAACGGTGACTGCTAGCACAACCCGGTGGTGTTGTAGATAATTTTGTGGAGCTGTAGGTGGCTGCTAAAACAATTGCACAAAGGAACAGCTAGAACCACGTTAGTCACAGCAAGTTGAATAAACATTCCGCGATGGTACTGTGCTGGTCCTAGTCCAAACCGTGATAGAGACGTGAGCCGTCACCCAAACGTAATCACCAAAATGCTCAAAACAGCAAGCTGAATTTCAAAACTTTGAAGCAAAGGTCACACAAAATGTCTTTCTTTTTTTGTACTTGGAATCTTTATATAGAAAATTGAATTAGTGCGCCTTTTTTATTTTTTTTGGCCTGTGCCTTGTTTCTTGCTGATCTGTGCGGCTTTTGTTTTGCACTTGCCTTTTTCTCTCTTTGTAACTTCAGCTAGAGAATGAAAATGGAGATAGAACAAGGTGCACGAACTCAAAACTCTAGCGGTAAAAACTTAGGACCAGCAACTTGACACAAAGAAGTAACCGTGAATTCAACAAGCCGAGAGCTAAGTAGCAAAGCAAAGGCACAAAATGTTTTTGGGATTTTCAAATCGAAACTTATCTTTGGGCAAAAGTGGACTGTAGGAAAAACAAAGAACAAAGGAGAAGGAGATCTCTCACCGATCAACCTGAAATCTGATACCACTTAATGGCCCCGACGGGTACGGGGTAGCCCGATCTTTCGATGAGAGATGGAGGATGTGGTGAATTTGGTGGAAGCCGACGTTGGCTGCCCGACTACCACAACCAAGATGGTGTGGCGCCTTGAGCGACAGGTACACCGTCTCCTGATAACTACGATTTGGGGGTGGAGATCGACGTTGTGCTACCCGACTACAACAACCACAAGGATGTTGCGCCTTAGCGATAGTTACACAGACTCCGGTTGTTGCTGCTCTTGCCGTGCCAAGAACATCCTTGAACCTACAAGCAATTGAAGAACAAGCAAGGACTAGATGACAAGCAAACACTCACGGATGTGATAGAAGTTGGAGTTTTGATTCAAGTAATCGGGCGGTCTAGCCCACACGGGCGTTACAAGGAAGTAGCAGCAGCTAACTTACATCAAACAAAACCTGAGTTCTTTTTTGGCTACCACTTGCTTTTAAAGGGAAAACTAGAAACTCAAGAGTCACGAGTGTTCTTCGGCAGTTTCTGGACGTTTCGTCTGTCCTCTGCCATTGATTCTTGATCCGTTGGAAAGCAGACAAAGAGACCTTTCCAACAAGTACTTATTTACATTAAACAACCTTGGGAGTTGAAAGATATGCTCCATTTAATCTTGGATTTTTGTAGTTACAAGAGTCCCTTCGGGAGTACGAATATTTATTGCATTGTTGCCTTCTCCACTCCTAGCTGGTTCAATTCCTAAGCACTTAAGGATAATAAAGTCATCACAAGGCTTTAATAGTACCCCATTGGAAAAATAATTAACTTGAACAGCTAGGAACGAGTTCACTAGATAATTAAGTTCACGTGCAAGGGCGCGTGTCATTGGTCCTTTCTTAGGTGTAAGCGGTGAAGTGTTGGCTGCTGTTGTGGTTGTATCAATGGTAGCGATGTCCTCATCATTTACCAACCATTGGAAGTCGGCATAATCCATGGCGATGAGCTGTATGGAGAGCTCATCCTTTAGTCCCCTGAGGAACTTGGCCTGACGGGCGGCATCGGTCTGAACTTCCTCTGGCATGTATCGGGCCAGCCGGTTAAACTCATGAAGGTACTCCATGACAGTCTGGTTTCCTTGATGCAGGTCTCGGAACTCTTGTTGCTTGACCGCGATGACTCCGGCTATTACATGAGCGACCTAGAAGGCAATGGTGAATCCTGCCCATGATACCTCATGATCCTCGGGTTGGGATTCACGATAGGTATCCCACCATTCTGCTGCGGGTCCCTTAAGCTGGTCAGCGATGAATGCCACTCACTCTAGGTCTGAAAAAGGGAGGATATCCAACTTCTTCCCAATGGTCATGAGCCAGTTGCTGGCCTCCATGGGATTAGTTCTACTCGAGAAGATGGGGGGCCTCACGCGTAAGAACTCAGAGAGTTGAGGCGCGGGCACGGGGGCTTACTGATGAGGGGCTGACTCCAGATTCTACTGCTACATATGGTCCAATTGAGCTTGTTGATGCTGCATCTGTGTCAGGAGGGCGGTGATTAGCTTGTTCTGGTATGCCATTATTTCTGCCAATGTGGGATGATTGGCAGATGGCAGCCCTGTTTGACGTTGGCCCGTTGCATCGCATTTGGGCACAACGCTCCTAGGCAGGCCGTTGGTAGCTCCCTCCTCATTGTTGGAACCTGTGTTCTGGTTGTCAGCCATCTCTGAAGACGATAACATTTCCAAGTATTAGAAAAGAACTTAGAAGGTTTTTCGAAACAACTCATAGTTTATTATAAGTGGTACTAGATTGTTCATTACATTGGAGCTCTTATTTTTATCCCATCTATGACACAAGTCATCATAGATGGTACCACAATCATCAATAAAAATAAAACAATCAATCGAGGACTATCGCCCGATGTAATCTACTCGTTGCTCGAGGCAGTCTTAGTGCTCTCGGAACCAAGGGTATCCCGGGGGACGCTGGGCTCGATGAAGTTCTCGATAATTCGGTGGGAGATGATGGTGTTGGGGGAATATATTTCCCTTGAACAGGGGCCAAATGACGTCAGCCTCCGACAGCCTTCGGCCCGAAGCCCAACACTGTCGAAGCCTGTATCTTCCCAAAGAAGCTGTTTCCAGGTCCCAAGGTACCCGTCGGAGCCTGCCGGGGTGAAGCCCCCAAGCCCCGTCAAAGCCCTCTGGAGCGAGGTCCCTCGGAGCCCTCCAGAGAGAAGCCCTCAAGGTTCCTTGAACACCGCCAGAAGCTAAGTCTCAGGCTAACTTCGAAGCCAGCCTCCGGGCCTTCTTCGGAGTTAGCCTTCGAGCCCTGTTCGGAGTTAGCCTTCGAGCCATGTTCGGAGTTAGCCTTCGAGCCCCCTTCGGAGCTCCTCAGAGCTAGTCTCCGGACCCTCTGCAGTCGATTCAAAGCCAAAGCTTCTGACCCCCGGCTCGGGGGCCCCGGTTCGAAGCCCCGTTTCTGAGCCCCAGTTCAGAGCCCCGGTTCGGAGCATGCTTCGAAGCCCACCTCGGAGTGTACATCGAAGCCTCCCTTGCAGCCTCTGCCTGAAGAGCTCTGGCCCTACTCCGAACCCAGAAGATATTTATGCCCCGTTACAGTGTAGAAGTCGTACTGGGGGCCCCTCTTCCCATAGTTTGTCATCTAGCTGGTCAAGAAGTGACATTGGCTGACATGTCTGTAAGGCTGTAAAGCACTTTGTACGGTAGCTAGCTCCTTTTCCCCTTTTTACCCCTATGAGCCTAGGGCTTATAGAGGGTATCTTGGTCTTTTCGTTAAGGCCTGCGTGCCTATAAAAGCAGGGTCAAGCCCTTGTAACAGGACACTCTCTCTAGGGTGCCATGAGACCCTGAAGTTCTCTTCTCCACACCAAGGCATACCATGCCAGATCCACCACAAACTGGACGTAGGGCTATTATCCCCTAGGGGAGGCCCAAACCAGTATAAATCCTTTCTTCCTCTGTGAGAACCCTTCGAGGTTCATTCTACACATCATATACACACATACAAAACTTGTGTTGTAGCTAACACAATTGCTACAACAGTTGGCGCCGTCCGTGGGGACCTTAGTCCAAAAAGCTAAGTTCTCTACCACTGTCTGCAACTCGAAGTACGCTTGAGGGGGGAGCTTCGAAGCTTTCTTGTTTCGCGCACCCTTCGGCAAGGGGCTTCGGGTGCAGCTCGGAGGCCCTCTTCGCCTTCCCTTACCTTTTGCATACAGGAGCTCACCCTCCAGCAAGGGGCTCCGCTTCATGCGTCGAGGGTCATCGAATCCCCAGGGGCTACGAGGCCAACCTTCAGCCACTTTACGAGGTATGTCCACTATCCGAAGTACCACTTCGATGTACAATTTCGCAATCACTTTGATATATATTCGAAGCCCTGCTTCACCTTGAAATTTGAAGCCCTGCTTCGCCTTTAAAGCAAACTTCTGCTCCATCTTATTGGAAAAAATTCGAAGCCCTGCTTTGCCTTATCAAAAACCCGAAGCCTTGCTTCGCCTTATTTAAAATCCGAAGCCTCGCTTCACTTTACAAAATCCGAAGCACCCCTCCGAAGGCTACACAGTGCCTCCGGGCCCGTAGCAGTGGGCTAAAAGGACTCCGGGCCACTGGCCCAATGCGTCCAAGGACTCCGGGCCACTGGCCCGATGCGTCCAGGGATTCCGGGTTCCGCACCCGAAGCATCCCAGGGTCGAAGGTGGCCCAGGGTCGTAGTTGACCCAGAGTCGAAGGTGGCTCAACTATCCCAGGTTCGGTGAATCCACACCAAATATCCCTTTCACTATAGGACCAAGCTCCAAAAGCCTTGCTTCGCTATCTAAACACGCACCGAGGCCTCGCTTCGCGTGACGTGATCTAAGCTAAAAATCAAGCATGTCGAAGCCATGCTTCGCTTAAAAATCTGAGTGCGTTTCGGAGCCTTGCTCACGCACAACATCCAAATCCTAGCATGCCGAAGCATGCTTCGCTTAATTTGGCTACACTGAAGCCTTGCTTCGCTCCAAATTAACGTGGTCGAAGCCCAAAAGAAGCATTCGCTCAATACATTTCAAGCATCCGAAGGCGCCAAAAAGGCGCACCCCTTCGCATTTTTATTGCCCGCACCAGCAACGGCTAAGTCCCTAGCTGCCACGAGCAAGGGGGGAAGCATGTATGCGAGGTGTGCGAATGTAATACGCAGTATGAACGTGACAAGCTAGAACGTTCGAAGTCATAAAGCAATGCGAAGAATGCAGACGAAGTATGCAAATACAATAAACTCCATTCATTGAATGATAATTGAGAAGTATGTTACAAATATGCTTCGAAAACAAAACTACGAGTAGTCTGTATTTAGTGTAGTCAAATTTAATTGTACAGAATAATAAACATGAACAATGCAACATCTTCTAACTCGAGGAGTATGTTTTCCCTCCTCGCTCAACAGTGCTTACATGTCAAGTCATCATGCAACACTCATAATAGTAAACTAACTGCGAGATGTCACGCAACCCACCCTTGACCGTGGGCTTGGCTTTTCGAAAAGATTTAAACTCTGATAATAGGTGTACTACTATACCCACAAGGCACACACTCATCCCCCACACCAAAGTGTAACGAGATGACCCATACCATGGGAACTCGTGCCAAAACCTTAGCATGAGATGCTCCAATCCGATAACACTGGCTCTAGGTTTCACCGGCGTGCCAGCGCACTGGAGAATGTCCCACCGCCTTTTGCGCCACGTCGGTACAAGCCACCTGTTGGGGGAAAATATTCCATCTTCAGGGTTATTGCAGCTACAGGACAAAGGCTGGTGATTAAGTCCAAGATTTCCGGTATATAACTTCGGGGATGCATTGAATCAAGTTCGAAGTATGATGACGGACTTTAGTTCGGAGTATATCTTCGAACTTGGACTCTTCCGAGAGCTTCTTTGCCAGCTAAGATGGAAGACTTATCTTCTTTGTCATTAGATTAGTCTTTTACCATTTTAGCCCTATTAAGGGTACCGAATAGTTTCCACTATGTCGGTTGTAATAGAGGGGTAAAAGGGTCTTTTCCTTAATGTTTGGGCCTATAAATACCCCCCATTTTACCCTGTAATACGGATCAAATACAAGTTATTCAATACACACTTTCGAACTATTTTAAGCTATTATCCTTTCAAAGGCTTGGAACAGTTTACTTCACAAACACTTCGTTTGTTAGTTTCTAATCTTCAGAAACCTGTTAGCGTAATCTTTTACGCCAATAGTTGGCGCCATCCGTGGGGAGCCCAGTCCAAAAAACTTCGTTCTCTACCAAGTTCTCAAACCATGCCTCCTAAACGGAGTGCAGGTGGTAATCCTGTTTGGAGGTCCCCTCGGACCTCCGGAGCAAGATCCTCAGACACAGTTGAGATCGGAGGACCTTCGACGTTTCCTCCACCTCAAACCCCGGAAGGGATTCCCCTTCCTCGAGCATATGGAGTGCCTCCGTCGACTCCATCTATACTTTGGCCAGCCAGAGTCTCTCTTCCACCTCAAGTTCCACTTCGAACCAATCCTTACAGTTCTCAAGACCCGGAAGATCCTTCCGGAGGAGATGAAGATGGTCTTGGTGATATGGCCGCTCAAATGGCTAGTCTCCAAGCTGAAGCAGCAAGGTGGTGGCAAGAAGCCGCGAATAGGCTTCGTTCTCAAGCCACCCCAACCATTCCCGAAGTGCCCGAAGGCGACGAGCTTATTTATCCCGAAGCCCCGGAGAATGCTTCCTTCGACACCGAGTCTCCGTTGCATCCTGAGTTGCAGAAAGTACGCTTCGACCCTATGTTCAAGACTTCGAAGCTTTGCAAGTATGCCGGAGATGAAGATCCTAGAGAATTTGTCTGTTCTTATGCTTTAGCAATTGAAGCTAGTGGAGGAGTACCAGACACTATGGCAAAATGTTTCCCCCTAGCTCTTCAAGGAGTGGCATTGCGGTGGTTTTGGTCTCTGAAGCCAGGATCAATCAGTTCATGGGGGCAGTTGAAAAAGAAGTTCGTGAGTAACTTTCAGGGTACCTTCGTACCCCCTATGTCAACAGGAAGTCTTTTCCAGGTGAAGCAGCTCCCTGGAGAGACCTTAAGACAATATTTCAAGCGCTTCGCTCATACGAAGTCGCAAATTCGAGGGTTAACTACGTCTTCAGTAGTTGACGCAGCTCGAGAGGGAGTTATTCATCTAGGCCTCCTTGATAAACTTCACCGGAAAAGTATATCTTCTGTTTCTCAGTTGATGTCCTATTTCGAAGAGTATGCAAGGTCAGAAGAGGGATGGCTTCGGAGAACTGCTGCAACCCCGTCGATACTACAAGAAGTTAAATTAGAAGTGAAAACTTCAGCACAGCCACAAGGGCCTAGCTTTGAAGTTCAGCATGATAGGCGTAGGGGGCAAAAGCATCCTCGTTTAGAAGTTCTGAACATTGCACCCCCGCAGAAGTTTGCCCAAAGAGCTCCGCAACCCTTAGGAAGCAAGACCAGCGGCTGGAGGCCGCTAGGGAAATCGGTCGGCAAAAACTAGACCTTTTTCTGCTGTATCCATGGTGAAAACCGGAGTCATGCAACTGATGCATGCAAGGCTATACTTGCTCTGAGAGGAGAGTATTTGGAAAGAACTTCGGGTCGAGGCACTACTGACCGAGTTCCAGTTGAAGTGCGTCCGGAGCTTGTCCAGGCTGTGGCACGAATAGAGAACTTTGATCTGGCAAGATGCCCTCCAGTGGTCAATGTTATGCCACCTGCGAAGCAAGAAGAGGGGCAAGAACGAGGAAAAAGAGTAGTCCTCCCCATCTCTGGAGGAGGGACCCTCGGAAGTATGTCAAAGAGGCAGAGAAGAGAATATGTCAGAGAAGTGGGCCATATTGGAACTTCTTCATCTGCAGCTGCTATGCCCGAATGGTCCCATGTGCCAATATCTTTTTCCGCAGACGATGCAGCTGGTGTTAAATTTCCACATGCAGACCCACTTGTCATCACTGCCGACATAGCAGGAACTGAGGTTCGAAGAGTGCTAATTGACGGAGGCAGTTCGACAGATATTATTTTTGTCCAAGCTTTTGATCAACTCTGCATCTCCAGAAAGCATCTTCTCCCAGTAGCCCGTCCTTTGCAAGGATTTGCAGGACTCCCTCTTGATGCCCTCGGCCAAATTGGCCTGGAAGTTACTTTCAGAGAGGGGCCACTGGCGAGGATAGAGGAAGCGATCTTCGATGTTGTGGATGCTCCATATGCATACAATGTCATCTTCGGAAGAGCAATGTTAGATCAATTCGGAGCTGTGGCACATCATAATTACTTATGTATGAAGATGCCCACACAAGCGGGAGTGCTCACTGTTTTCGAAGATCAGGCCATTGCACGAAGAGCGGAGTATGGTCACGACCCTCCTCTTGACCCAAGACAGGTGAACAGTGTGCAAGATAATTTGGAAATTTTTTCTATTCCTAGCGAATCTTCGAAGAAATCCTTCTCAAGACCAAGTCCCGAAGGAGAGATTGCAACGAAGGTTATTGTCAGAGATGGCAAGGAATATTCTTTTCAATTTGGTAAAGACTTGCCTCCAGAAGTTGCTACCTCCTTAGAGAAAGTAGTTGAGGAGAATTTAGATGTCTTTGCTTGGTCTGATGAAGTCATCACCGGAGTCAGTCGGGACATTATTGAGCACAGTCTACTTGTGAACCCGAGGGCTCGGCCTGTTCGGCAAGGACTCCAGAAGTTGTATACGGAGAGAGCTATCCTTGCTAAAGACGAAGTTGAAAAGTTGCTGAAGGCTGGGATTATTAGAGAAGTGGCCCATACGGAGTGGTTAGCCAACCCAGTCTTCGTTAAGAAGAAATCTTCCGGAAAGTGGCGCATGTGTATTGATTTTACATCCCTGAATAAAGCATGCCCCCGCGACCCCTACCCCATGTCCCGAATTGATCAATTGGTCGACTCCACTGCTGGTTCGGAGTTATTAAGCTTCCTCGACGCGTATTCCGGCTATCATCAAATCTGGTTAAAGTGCGAAGATAAAATCAAGACAAGCTTCGTAACTCCTTCAGGAGTCTTTTGTTATGTAAGAATGCCCTTTGGCTTAAGAAATGCCGAGGCTACTTTTTCGAAGTTAATTGCTAAGGCCCTAGGTCATCAATTAGGTCGTAATGTAGAGGCCTATATGGATGATATTGTAATAAAGAGTGCTTGAAAGCACCAACATAGCCTAGACTTAGCAGAAACATTCAATAGCCTTCGGGCATGTGGGATCCGTCTCAACCCCGAAAAATGTATCTTCGGGGCGCAGGCTGGAAAATTGTTAGGGTATCTAGTTTCAAGCAGAGGGATCGAAGCTAGCCCCACTCAGATAACTGCGTTGCAGAGGATGGCTCCCCGGAGAATTTAAAGCAAGTGCAAAAGCTGACCGGTCGTCTTGCAGCACTTAGTAGATTCCTGGCAAGGTCTGCGGAGAGAAGTTTGCCCATTTTCAAAGCATTGAAAGTGTCCGAAGATTTTGCATGGACGCCGGAGTATCAAAAGAGCTTCGAAGATATTAAGAATTATCTCAATAACCTTGCTACACTCACAGTGCCTGTTGCGGACGAAACCCTACTCCTCTACCTTGCAGCTACTAGCTCTGCTGTCAGTGCAGTCCTTGTCAGAGAGGTTGATTTCAACGGGAAGTTGGTATAGAATCCAGTCTATTTTGTGTCCGAAGCATTGTCCGAAGCAAAAACAAGATATTCCGAGCTTGAGAAATTCACTTATGCTCTGATAATGGCTTCGAGGAAGCTAAGGCATTATTTCTTGGCACGTAATGTAATTGTACCAACTTCGTATCCTTGGGGAGATATGCTTCGAAGTAAGTATTCCACTGGAAGAATCGGGAAGTGGGCTGTTGAGCTAGCACCCTTCAGCATATCCTTTGTGGCAAGAACAACAATTAAGTCGCAAGTATTGGCAGACTTTGTGGCAGAGTGGACTCACCCTGCAGCATGGGCTCCGGAGAAGCCAAGTGAAGGGATTTGGACTATTTACTCTGATGGAGATTTCCAAGCATCAGGAGCAGGCGTCGGAGTTGTGATAATTTCGCCTTCAGGGCAAAAGGCAATGTACTCCGCAAGACTCAACTTTAAGTCTACCAATAATATAGCGGAGTATGAGGGAATTTTATTGGGACTCCGAAAGGCACGTGCTCTAGGGGCTACAAGAGTTGTTATTAAAACAGATTCTTAGATTGTAGCAGGGCACGTAGACAAGAGTTTCCAAGTCCGACATCCGCAGCTTGCAAAGTACTTAGAAGAAATCTGAAAGATCGAAGCAGCATTTAAAGGGATTTCCATTCGGAGTATACCTAGAGCAGAAAATATACAAGCTGACATCATAGCAAAAGCTGCAGCTGGAGCTATGGATATACCCGAAGAAGCTTTTTATGAAGAACTCAGTATACCTTCGGTGCCGCAAATTCCTGCTGCGGAAGTCCTTTGCATTCCAAGTACAGATTGGCGAAGTTCAATCATGGAAGTGTTGCAAGGAGAAGCAAATATGTCCGAAGGGCCACAACTTTCGAGGTTAAAGCTTAGAACTCAGAATTATCAAATAATCAACGGTATTTTATACAAGGTCGGAGTATGTTCCCCTCTGCTCCGATGTATATCTCAAGCCGAAGGTCAAGAAATTCTTCGAGAAATTCATGAAGGACTTTGCGGTAGCCATCTGGCCCCTCGAGCTTTGGCAGGAAAAACACTTCGCCAGGGGCTTTATTGGCCTACAATAGTAGCTGATGTGGAGAGCTTGGTCCGCACTTGTCAAGGATGTCAGTGGATGGGACGAACAAGTCATCGCCCACCAACAGCTCTTCAAGTCATTGCCCCAGTATGGCCCATGGCCAGATGGGGTATGGATCTTATTGGTCCCTTCCCAGCAGCAAAAGGAAATTTGAAGTTCGCAGTGGTAGCAATCGAATACTTTTCAAAGTGGGTCGAAGTAGAGCCCTTAACAGCTATCACTTCGAATAATGTTCAAAATTTTTTTTGGAAAAATATCATATGTCGGTTCGGAGTGCCTCGGCAGCTCACAGTGGATAATGGAACACAGTTTGATGCAGAACCCTTCAGGAAATTCTGTGAAGATCTAGGCATTCAACTATGTTTTGCTGCAGTAAGACATCCTCAATTTAATGGAGCTGTTGAAAGAGCCAATGGTAATATCTTGTCAGGACTGAATCGAAGAATAGTAGGATTGGCAAAAGGATTGTGGACCGAAGAGCTCCCAAAGATCCTATGGTCCATTCGGACAACTCAGACAAGGGCTACCGGTTTCACTCCTTTCAAACTATTATTCGGAGATGAAGCTATGACACCAATAGAGCTCAAAGGAGGATCACTTCGCAGCACCGAACCGGAGATAGAAGGAGAAAGACAAGCTTCGCTGGATTTAATAGAGGAGACAAGACTTCGAGCTGTGGCAAATTTGTCAAAGTATCAGCAGCAGATGAAGACTTGGTTCGACCCGAAGGTCAAGATTAATGAACTTAGGCCGGGTCATCTCGTTTTGCGAAGTATCATAGCACCAAGAAAATTAGGAAATAAATGGGAATGTCCATACTTAATTGTTCGCTCAGGGCGTCCTGGTTCTTTTAAGTTAGCTAATTTGGAAGGTGAAGAGTTAGCGCATACATGTCATGCGGAGCACCTAAAGCGATACTTCGCATAGGGGCTCCTTGTAATCATTTGTAAACACTTTCCGAATTAATAAAGCATATGGTTCAGATAATGCCTACCCCTCATAAACTTCCCACTTTCGAGTGGACGCACTAGAATAGCGGAGTTGACCGAGAGGGAAGTGTCGTTAATTTGAATCATATTTTCGGACTTCAGACCACTGGTCCGAAGTTTCTGACGTGGTGGGCTGAAATAATCCAGAGTCCAAGGCACCGACTTTTAGGCATCCATAAAAGAGCCCGAGACCACATAATGTGGTGTCCAAGCCAACGGCTGGTAGACATCCGTAAAAAGAGTCCAAGGAGACCAAATGATGCGGAGTCCAAGCCATTGGCTTGTAGGCATCCGTAAAAAGAGTCCAAGGAGACCAAATGATGTGGAGTCCAAGCCATTGGTTTGTAGGCATCCTTAAAAAGAGTACAAAGAGACCACTGTGAACTCCAAACCACTGGTTTGACAGAATTCGCAAAAAGAGCCGAAGGAGGCCAAAACAAAACAGAGTTTGAGCCATGAGCTTCGAATGTCTATTAAAAAAGTCCAAAGTGACAAATCATTTATGACACTAAAGTGTCCGGAAAGTTGTCCAAGATGATTTCTTTCAAAACATAAGGTACTAAATTACCAATCTTCAGACTATAAATAGTCGAAGACATTTTATAAGATTTTAATCAATCTTTAAAATGCTGAGGGGCTCCGAACCCCCAAAATTGTACTCCTAAGTTTTTCTTTGTGCCTAACCATCTTTGATTATAGTTCGAAGTTGCTTACGCCCAAAGAGGGGCTAGTAAATAGGGGGACAATTTTAAATCGATATTTATTATTCGAACAAATATGATTACATCATGAAAAATTGGTATCTATACCAAGAAGGAATCGAAGACCCCTTCGATCTCTAGAGCTATTGCTAAGGTTGGAACGGCTAGTTCCAGAGCCGGGAGTTCTAACAACTTTGCGTTTAACTCTCCTACCTCCCTTCGAAGCTCTAAAGTCTTTCTGTTCTTGTTGATGCTCGGCCCAAGTTCGAAGTCGTTCGGGGCTCCTTTCCCAGCTTCCAAGTTCTTCAGGCTTTTTACCTTGAGCTTCATCTTCGTCTTCGGACCATGCAATGTCTTCGGAAGATGAAGTTTCCAAGTTAACTTCTTTTTCTTCCTCTTTAATATAAGACAATATGTCTTTGCTTACTTCGGGCGTAATCGCACCGGAGCTATCCCGAGGAACTAAAAATCGAGGGCGCTTGTGAAGTTTTAAAATATCGAAGGTAGCCCATAGTAGGCGGAGTTCGTCGTTAACGTCTAACACTTTGACATCTTCCATATGAGGCAAAGCCTAAAAACATGATAAGAAAATTTTCATTCATAAATGTACAAAAGCATAATGCTTTACATAGTCGAAGATCCTAAGATAATTCTAAACCTGCGGGTTTGGCGGAGGTTGGCTGCTCGAAGCTTGGGACCGAGATTGCTTCTGGCGTTGCCCTTCATCGATCCAAGCCTTGATCGCAGAGCGACCTTCGGCTCTCCATGAGGTTTGAAAGGCTTGCCAAGTAGCGGCCACACCTTCGGAAGGAGTAAGAAGCTGATTGTCGTCGAAGGTAATGGGAGCCGCCCCTGCGTTCGGAGTTATCGAGTTGCCCAGATCTTTGTAGTAACGAAGTATGCCGATAGTAGCCACTTGTCCGGAGATTTCTCCGTACCGAATGCCTGCTGTCTTCGTTTGCTTCGCTGCTCCTTGGATCCTTTTCAGCCGTCGCAGCAGGGGGATGTAGTCATCTGAAGGAAGCGTCCCAGTAGTACCAAAGTACTCTTGAACGCCCAGTAGCTGGTTCATGACCTCCGCAGCTACCTTCTGCGACTTCAGCTTATCTTCAATTAAGGCATCCTTCGCCAAAGTTAATTCTCTTACCACTCCAGAGAGCCTTGCTGCCTCCGTAGCTCAAGAATTTTTCTGATTGAGTAGCAGGCTAGCTTCCTCGGCAGCTTTGGCTTTTTCTTCTTGGAGCCTGACAAGCTCAGCTCCCGCCGTAGCATGCTCCGCCTGCATCTTTTCAATCTCCGCTCGAAGCACAATTTGTTCTGCTTCGAGCTCTTTGTTCGCAGCTTCCAAGCTTTGCCTGGCCCTACGCTCCATTGAAACCATGTTGTCTAAGTGGGAAACCCGACCTTCGGAGATAGTAAGATTTCGTTGAAGAGTTGTATTTTCCACTCGAAGGCGAAGGCTTCCACGCTCATTTGAAATGTTCGCAGCTCGGGCCAAGACTATTTGCTGCGAAGAGAAAAAACCAAGGTCAGAAATTATTTGTATATAAGTCTAATTTTGTTTTGCAGATACTTCGTACCTGGTATGCTGCACGCTCCATGGTAGCGTTAAGATCCGAGCTCTCCACCTCACTCAAGATGGTCACCAAGTCCGTCTCCCCGACTTCACGGCTAGCTCGATCCAAAGGCTCAAGCAAAGTCCGAAGCACAGGTCTTCACTCCAAGAAAGGAGCTAGAAGAGGGAGCATGCTCAAGGCTTGCTGGTCATCTTCGTTTGGTGAAGGCCCGGAGTGCTGAGCCATATTTTTTGGAGCTCTGACAGATTGGCCCCCCTTCGTAGATTGGCTTTCGTCTGTTGATTCAGACGGAGTTGATCCTGAGCTCAGAGTAGGGAGGTGGTCCATCTTGCCTTTGCCTTTTCCAGGTCCCATTTGAGTGGCTCCTGGAATTGGCTCCGAAGTTGTCGAAGGTCTGGGTATTATATCTTCGGGGCGGACCTCTTCCACGGGAGTAGATCCTGTTAAAACAAAGGTATTATACATTGTATAATTTCGCAGGAAAAAAGAACAAAAAAATTATGCGAAGTTTACCTTCGACATTTTGGCGACGAGTGAGCATTGGGCAGCTTGGCGGGTCGAAGGCTACTCCAAAGTCTTCGTCGGAGTCAACAGTCAAATCTTCGACTGTTGGAGCATCTTTGGGAGCGGCCGTTGTTACTTCACCCAAAATCAAAGCTGCAGCAACTTTGACTCCGCTTTCATCCACAGGGGCTCCGTCTTGCGATAAATTTTCTTGAGCAGCCGGAGTCCTCACTTGCTCGAGGTTGTCTTGAGACTCCGGCACGCTCGCAGCATCATCAATATGTGCATCTCTTTGGTCTGCATCCTCGTCAATCAGGTCAACAAGCATCCTGCCTTCATCCTCCAAAGAATCGGAGTTTGAAGCTCTTGGACTTGAAGGTGTAGGAACTATTGGCTTTCGAGCCACCTTCTTTAGCGGAGTCTTGGCAGAGCTCGAGGCTCCGACTTCAGTTTTTCTCTTTTTGGGCCCTTTCTCCGAAGGCACCCAATCCAGAAGAGGGGGTGGAACAACTTTGAGTAGTCCCCATACTCGGTTGGACTGTTCCCAAGTACCAACAAATTTAATTCTCCATTCCTTCTCGGTCGGAGTTGGGACGCCCAGAATCTTCTCCGAAGCTCGTACAATCTGCTCCGAAGTTATAGGGGCTGAAGAGGCTGAAAAATGAGTTAAGTTGGTTATTTCTTCGAATTAATATACATGACATATGTTGTTTTCGAAGTTACCTCCAGGGCTCTAGTTCGAAGAAATTTTACGGAGACCGCCCTCTGAATCTTCCTCGAAGGTCATCGGTCAGTTGGCCATCAGGGGAGGGATCTGAAGCCCGAGGAATTCTTTGGCTAAGTCCCGCATGCTCAGGCGATGACTGATTTTTTGGAGCAGGCTGAGGCGAGCTTCGAGCTGGCCCGGATCCGGATGCACAAGAGCTTCCTTTCAGAAGTTGATATCTTGCAAGGGTCCAGCTAGACGGCTGCTCGCCCCAACTTCGGCATAGAACCACTTCAAGATCCAGTCTGTGTACCATCTGGCATTGATGGCCATGGCGGGAAACCGGAGAGCATACTCGTCTCAGAGCCTGAAGTTGATGCTTCCGAAGGCCACTACCATCTTTTCACCTCCGGGGCCTATGAAGGTTTTTGGTTGGCACGAAGCTCTGTGCAGTGCTGTGAAGATCTCAGCCCTTCCTTCGCAACCTTTGGCTCACAATGCCCATTCGAAGATGGCAAGATGCGCTACTGCATTCGGAGAAAGCTGGGGGAGAGTAACGTGGAATAAGTCCAATACCTCGGCCAAGAAGTCAACTGCTGGAAGCCCCAAGCCAGCTTCGAAGAAGGCTTCGAAGACAACTACTTCTCCGGGCCTTGGCGACGGAATGACCTCTTTCCCGGGTTTGCGAATCATAACTCCAGAACTAATTTTACCCTCTATTGCGGTCGCGAGTGATTCCCTTTTGCAGGTTGAGGGTCCCAATCGATAGGACTGATCCGCGTACTTCGTTGTTGCCGGAAAGATGTCTTGAGGGCCGAAATTTTGGGGATTTCTCCCCGCCGCCGCCATTGCTGCCATTGATGGTGTCGGAGTTGCTGTCACCGATGTCGCAGCC
Source organism: Zizania palustris (assembly GCA_019279435.1). Classification (NCBI taxonomy): domain Eukaryota; kingdom Viridiplantae; phylum Streptophyta; class Magnoliopsida; order Poales; family Poaceae; genus Zizania; species Zizania palustris. The sequence continues at coordinate 11,139,236 of JAAALK010000079.1, forward strand.
ACCGCTGCTGCCGCATCCTGCTACCCGGCCAAGGTTGAAGCTGCTCCAGGACCCTTAAACTGGTTTTCGCCATGGGATCTCACGGATTGCTTCAGAGGAAAAACGGAGGTTAGGGCTTGTCTGATGGTTTGTTGCACGAAAGCGGTGGAAAGGTACTCGAGAAGGGTCTGGGCCCTCTATTTATAGCCCAGGCCATGATTTTTTACCGTTTGCATCTATCGTTTCGCATTCTTAACCGTTACTTTGTTGCGGAATTAACGCATCGCGTAATTTCCGTTAGAAGAAAGAAGCCAACGGCTATTTATTCCAAGTCTAAAAAGGCTTTCGGGATTCTCGAGTTAGTTCTAAGATGGTTCGAATGTAATTTTCTTAGAAACTGATTCGAAGTTTTGCATCTCCATGTATTTCGGAGGTGGTTTAAATCTGCTAACCCCTACGCATGATTATTTTTCTTGCGTATACTGCTCTCCTAACATTACAGATTTAGCGGAGAAGCGTATTCGAGGGGCTACTGTTGGGGAAAAATATTCCATCTTCAGGGTTATTGCAGCTACAGGACAAAGGTTGGTGATTAAGTCAAAGATTTCAAGTATATAACTCCGGGGATGCATTGAATCAAGTTCGAAGTATGATGACGGACTTTAGTTCGGAGTATATCTTCGAACTTGGACTCTTCCGAGAGCTTCTTTGCCAGCTGAGATGGAAGACTTATCTTCTTTGTCATTAGATTAGTCTTTTACCATTTTAGCCCTATTAAGGGTACCGAAGAGTTTCCACTGTCGGTTGTAATAGAGGGGTAAAAGGGTATTTTCCTTAATGTTTGGGCCTATAAATACCCCCCATTTTACCCTGTAATACGGACCGAATACAAGTTATTCAATACACACTTTCGAACTATTTTAAGCTATTATCCTTTCGGAGTCTTGGAATAGTTTACTTCACAAACACTTCGTTTGTTAGTTTCTAATCTTCAGAAACCTGTTAGCGTAATCTTTTACGCCAACACCACCCACAGGTGCTGCTTGACCCATCTCCAAGTGGTGCCTCAAGTTGGAACACCCCATGCATCAGTTAGGACTTACCCACTAGACTTGTGGTTAGTATGGAAGTGTATTGCAACGGATCCCGCAGACCAGTCCTAATAGTGCCCCGGGTGCTACTGACCAATACCCTAGCTTGCACCCAGAACCTACCATGCTTACACGCTTAACCAAAACTCCATAACCAACATAATTCCAGGGATGAGAAAATAAAAATGGTTCATATAATAGAATCCAAATCTCTACAACTCATTTTTATCCTATAGCTGTTGTGTCAATACATTGGACACTATCTAATAATATTATTTTTTATGGTGACAAGGAGTTTAGGCTCAATAGCATGGCTTGGGTTTACACTTCAAGGTTGGGGATGTAAATAAATATAATGTAAGGCTTTCCATTTGACTAATGCACTTATAACATATGGGTTTTAGTGATATTTAAAGAAAACTAAGTTAAATATGCTCAAAAATTAGTTGGTGACTTGCCTTGTTCGGAAAAAGGTGATGGTGGAACTTTCGGGTAGTACTCCGGCTCTTCGACGGCGTAGTAGTCTTCACGGCACACAAAACGAGAGTAACAATCAATTTAAACATACAAAGATAAGTAGTACAATCATTTCATTTTAATTGATTAAAGTTGTGGAAAATAGAAGGGAAACTTTCCAAAAATTAAAATGAGAAATTCTGGAGTTAAAAAGGGTAATTATGAATTTTTAAAGATTACAACATTACCATTGGTTTTATTTTTGGATAATAATTAGTATAAACATGTCAAGTAAATTAGTCCAGAATGTAGAGAATAAAATGGTGAATTTTCTAAAATTTGAATGGTAAAATTTGGAGTTAATTTGAAGAAGTTATGAATTTTTGAACTTTAAATCAATTTCTGGAATTTAATTTAAATCCTAAAACAGTCGCCGGTCCACGGTGAGCCGAGTCCACCGTGAACCAGTGCAGTGTGCGCATGAGCTGGATCACGGATCGTCGTTAGATTGCGATCGGACGCACGAGGGCAAGGAGGGTAGTTTAAGTGGGCGTGGATGGCCAGGATTAAAATGCTGATTCGGTACGCGATAGATGGTCCAGATTAAACGCAAGTTTTAAATAGAAATGGACGGTCCAAATTAAAAGGTACCACTTTGATCGGATCGGATTAACCAGATTAGATCAACTGGCAAGCTTCGATATTCTCATACTTCGCTTCGAAGCATACTTCGCTTCGAAGCATACTTCGCTCCCTGCCACTTCGAACTAGGCTAGACCAAAAACACCTTCGGCATTTTCGCAACAGCCTTTGACAGGCTTCGACACTGACCTCCGAAGCAGGCTTCATCACTGACCTTCGAAGCAGGCTTCGTCACTGACCTCCGAAGCAGGCTTCGACACAGTGGAGCAGGCTTCGCCGAGTTCCGAACAGGAGTCAAATCTGAACAGTAACTTCTCATCTCACTTTATATATACTTAGATCATTTCATTGAGAAGCTTGGCCTGACATGTCTAGTATACTTTGTTTATCTGCCTAGTAGCACTGCTTTGGTAGTTCTCTGTTTTAACTTCAGTTGCTTCTAGGATAGATACCTTTAGACTTAGGCTATCTGTTCATTTCCTGCTGCTTAGTCTTTTGAGGTGCGTTGGGTATTGGGAACAGGCCATATATTCGAAAGAATTTTTAAGGCGCCCATTCACCCCCCCCTCAGGTCGCTACTTTCGGTCCTACACCAGGGTTGTCAATGGATGGGAAGACAAAGTCATCGTCCGCCAACAACTCTTCAAGTCATTGCTCCAGTGTGTCCCATGTCTAGATGTGGCATGGATCTCATTGGCCCCTTCCTAGTAGCAAATGGAAATCTGAAATTCGTAGTGGTAGCAATTGAGTATTTTTCCATGTGGGTCGAAGCGGAACCCCTCACAGCTATCACTTCGAATAATGTGTGAAAGTTCTTCTGGAAGAATATTATATGCAGATTCGGAGTGCCTCGACAGCTCATGGTTGACAATGGGACACAATTTGATGCAGAGCCCTTCAGGAAGTTTTGCGAAGATCTTGGCGTAGAAATATGCTTTGCTGCTGTGCGACATCCTCAGTCTAACGGAGCTGTCGAAAGGGCTAATGGTAATATTCTATCACGCTTGAATCAAAGAATAGTAGGGTTAGCAAAGGGGTTGTGGACCGAAGAACTCCCGAAGATTTTATGGTCCATTCGGACGACTCAAACAAGGTCCACAGGTTTTACTCCTTTCAGATTATTATTCGGAGATGAAGCTATGACGCCGACAGAACTTAAAGGAGGATCTCTTCGCAGGACCGAACCTGAAATAGGAGGAGAAAGGCAAACTTCGCTTGATTTAACAGAAGAGACAAGGCTTTGGGTTGTGGCTAATTTGTCGAAATATCAATAGCAAACGAAGATTTGGTATGACCCGAAGGTTAAGCTTAATGAACTTAAGCTAGGTCACTTAGTTTTGTGAAGCATCATAACACCAGGGAAATTAGGAAATAAGTGGGAAGGTCCATATATTATTATGCGTTCAGGATGCCCTGGTTCTTTCAAGCTAGCTAATTTAGAAGGCGAAGAGTTAAAGCATGCCTGGCATGCGGAGCACTTAAAGCGATATTTCGCATAAGGGCTCCTTGTAATCATCTGTAAACACCTTATGACTTAATAAAGTTCATGGTTTAGATAATGCCTACCTCTCAAACACTTCATACTTCTAGTGGACGCACTTAAAGTGTCATTCATTTGAACCAATTTTCCGGACATCGAACCACTGGTTCGAAGTTTCCGACGAGGTGGGAAAGTCACAAAAAAACAGATTCCAAGCCACCGGCTTGAAAGCATCCATAAAAAGAGTCCAAGGAGACCAAATGATACGGATTCTAGGCTCCGGCTTGAAAGCATCCGTAAAAAGAGTCCAAGGAGACCACTATGCGTATTTCAAACCACTGGTTTGATAGCATTCACAAAAAGAGCCGAAGGAGGCCAAACAAAACAGACTTTGAGATAATAGCTTAGAATGTCTGTAAAAAGAGTCCAAAGAGACCAATTGTTTTGGATGCTAAGGTATCCGAAAAAAGAGTCCGAAGTGACTACATTCAAACAAAAGGTACTAAGTTACCAGTTTTTAGACTCCAAGTAGTCGAAGACATTTTTTGAGATTTTAATCAATCTCTAAGTTATTAAGGGGCTCTGAGCCTCCAAAATTGTACTCCTAACTAAAGTTATTTTTATTGCGCGTAACCACCTTCGACGAATTTCGAAGGATCTTACACCCAAAGAGGTGCTGGGAAGTAGGGAGACAATTTTGAAACTTTAATCTTTATCATTCAAACAGATTACATTACATCATGAAAAGTTTGTATCTATACCAAGAAGGAAACGAAGACCTCTTCGATCCCTAGAACTACCGCTAAAGTCAGAACGACTAGTTCCAGAGCCAGGAGTTTTATTTTTACGTTTAACACCTCTCCCTCCTTTCGAAGCTCAGAAATCTTTTTGTTCCTGCAGAAGTTCAGCCCAAGTTCAGAGTCGCTCGGGGCTTCTCTCCTAGCTTTGAAGTTGTTCAAGGTTTTTCTTTGTTTGTTCTTCAGTAGTATTCTCTTCTTCGAACCATTCAACGTCTTCAGAAGATGAAGTTTCCAAGTTAACTTCTTTTTCCTCCTCTTTAATGTAAGATAATATATCTTTGCATATTTCGGGCGCAATTACACCGAATTGAAAATCGAAGGCGCTTATGAGATCTTAAAATTTCGAAGGTAGCCCAGAGCAGGCGAAGCTCTTCGGTAACCTCTAGCACTTCGAGATCATCCATAAAAGTCGGAAAGCCTAAAAACATTTCCAAATAAGTCTTTTCATTCATAAAAGATGAAAGCATAAATTTTTACATATTCGGAGCCCTAAACAAAACTAGACCTTCGGGTCTGGCGGAGTAAGGCTGCTCGAAGCTTGCGACCGAGCTTATTTCTGGCGAAGTCCTTCATCAATCCAAGCCTTGATCGTTGATCGACCTTCGGCTCTCCAAGATGTTTGGAAGGCTTGCCAAGCTGCGGCCACGTCTTCGGAAGGGTTTAATAGCCGGTTGTCGTCGAAGGTAATGGGAGCCACCCCCGAGTCTGGTGCTACTAATAGGCCTAGATCTTCATAGTAGCGAAGTATTCCGAGAGCGGATACCTGACCGGAGATTTCTCCATGCTGAATACCCGCTGTCTTCATCATCTTCGCCACTGCTTGGATCATTTCAACCTTCACAGTAGGGGGACGTCGCCAGTCCAAGAAGTATAGAAATATTCCAAAACACCTCGGAGGTTGTTCATGGTCTCTGCAGCTACCTTCTCAGACTTCACCTTGTCTTTGGCCAAAATATCCCTTGATGGAGACAGCTCGTTTATCAAAGAAGATAGCCTGGTTGCCTCCGTAACCAAGGAGTTCTTCTGACCGAGAAAGTGGTTGGCCTCTTCCATTGACTTCGCCTGCTCCTCTCGGAGCTTGACCAGCTCAGCCCCCGTGGTCGCTTGCTCCATTCGCATTCTCTCTACTTCAGCCCGAAGCATGATTTGTTCGGCTTCGAGCTTTCGATGAGCAATTTCTAGACCAACTCTGGCATTCCTTTCCGCTGCTACCATCTCGCCCAAGCTAGAAGTTCGAATTTTGGAGCTATCAAGACTCCCTTGGAGGGCAGTTATCTTCTCCTTAAGACGATTGCATTCTCGTTTGAGCCAAGACTATTTTATGCGAAGGAAAAAGCAATGTGAGTAAACTATTTACAAGTTGAAACTAACTACGTTATTGCAGATACTTCGTACCTAGTATGTGGCCCATTCCAAGGCTGCATCTAACTCCGACCCCTCAGCTTCCCCGAGTATAACCACCAAGTCAGTCTCCCTGACTTCGCGATTAGCCCAAGCCAAAGGCTATAGCAGAGTCTGAAGCCCGGTCTTCCGCTCCTGGAAAGGAGCTAAGAGGGGAGCATTGACAAGGCTCGTTGATCGTCATCACTGGGTGAAGGGCCGGAGTGCAGCACCGCTTCCCCGGAGGCATCGGTGGATTGGCCCCCTTCCGCGGATTGGCCTCCGTCTGTGGATTCCGATGGGATTAATCCAGAGTTCGGAGTAGGAAAAGGATCCATTTTCCCTTTACCTTTTTCGGGCCCCATTTTTGTAACCTCCTCCGAAATTGACTTCGGAGATGTTGAGTTTCTAGGTGCAGTCTTCACAGCAGGGGTCGTCTCCATGGGGGTAGACCCTACAAAATCAAAGGTATTATATATTGCATAATTTTGCAAGAAGTGAAGAAAAATGTGCTTTAATGAAGCTTACCTTCGAAACCCTGTCGACGAACGAGTATGGGGCTACTTGGAAGATCGAACGCCCCCTCAAAATATTCGTCAGATTCGGAGTCAGGAACCAAAGGATTAGCTGTTTGAACCTCTCCCGGAACAGCAGTCATCACTTCGTCCAGAATCGAAGCTTGATCCGTTGCTACTTTGACTCTGCCTTCAGCAGCAGGGGCTTCTTGGCTTGGCAGGACATTCGAAGTCCCGGCCTATTCAAGGTTGTCTTGTGCAGTCGGCACAGCCGCTGCGCCACCAGTAGCCAGGACTTCGACATCCGCTTGCGCCTCTTCTTCTCCGGTAACAAGGTCTATAAAGATCCTTTGCATTTCTCTCTCCCCTTCATCCTTATATGAATCTAAAGACGAAGTGGCGAACTTGGAAGGGGCCACGTTCTTTGGCTTACGGTCCAACTTCTTCACCGGAGTCTTGGCTAGCGCTGAAGTCCTAGCCTGAGGCTTCCTCTTCTTCGGACCAGCATTAGAAACAATCTAGTTTGGAAGAGAAGGGGCGACGGCTCCGAGTATGCTCCATACCCGGTTGAACCGCTCCCAACTGCCTACCAGTTTCACCCTCCATTCTTTTTCAGCGGGGGTGGGAGCTCCGAGGACCTTTTCCGAAGCCCGTATGATTTGCTCCGGAGTCAATGAGGCTTGCGGAGCTGAAAGATAAGTTTTTATCTGTTATATCATTCTTTATGAAAGTATCGTACATGAAACATTTTGTAGTTTTCGAAGTTACCTGCAGAGCTCGAACTCGGAGAATTTTTTTGGAGTCCACCATCCGGATCCTCTTCAAAGCTAACATGCTAGTTGGCCATTAGAGGTGGAATCTGGAGCCCTATGAACTCCTCTTCTAAGTCCTGCATGCTCATGTGACGACTTATCCTCTGTAGCAGATTGAGGCGAGCTTTGAGCTCGCCAGGGTCTGGATGCACCTACGGGGAATCCCCCACAAGTCGGCCCCCACGACCTTCTCCTAGCTTCTTCCAAGTACGTAGATCAATCCTATATGCTGGGGCCATCAACCTCACCAAAATCGCCAAAAAAAATCGGGAAGATAGAGAAAAAAATTGGAGAAAGTTTTTGCTCGCCGGACAGCAAACTTGTTTGAATTTTGTGAGCCACATCCCACCTTAGTTGTAGGTGCCAATTTTTGTGGTTACTCCTCTGGTCATCCTTGTTTCAAAAAAAAATAGAGTGAAAAAAAAAGAAGAAAAAAAAAATAAAAAAAAAAGAGAAACAGTCCTGTTATTTTGCTTGTCCGAACTCTTGTCCAAACTCTTGTCCGAACTCTTGTCCAATCTGAGGCAGTCTTTGGCTGTTTGTTGCTTGTCCGATCTCTTGTCCGAACTCTTGTCCGAACTCTTGTCCGATCCGAACAGCAGCAAAAAAAAAAAAAAAAGAGAGAGAAAAAAAAAAAAAATTTTGCACATACCCTTGTCCGATCACTTGTCCGATCTCTTGTCCAATCCCTTGTCCGATCTATAGAGAGCTGATTTTGACCTGTTTGTGCTTCCTTTTTGATTATTGGGCACATAGTTTCCCTCTATTACTTGAACTTTCACTTTGGGAGCACTACGGTCAGCAACTTTGACGAGTACTTGGGAATACTTATTGAACTTGGTTTAACTGTTATTATTATCGCTAATCCTTGCTACTCACTTGCCTTCCAAGCGACACATTTCCTTGGTCAGGACAGGATCATTTCTTGCAATTGTACACCACCCTCCACTTGGTTCATCACCTGTAGGCCGGTGACCTCACTGCGGCGTGGTAAGAACACTTGCAAGCGTGGGTAAGGTGCTTGACGAATTGCTTCCACCACACATCCAGCACCCCACCTAGCTGTTTTTACATAAGGATTATTCTTTGTTGCTTTATCTTTTCACTAACATGGCAGCACTTATTGTACAACGTGACTTGAGCACTCACATGGACCAGGACGACCGGGCACAACGGAACAATATATTTCAGACCTTCTTCCGCGTCAAAGACCGTCGTGCGCATGTCATCATCGACAGCGGTAGTTGCAACAATTTGGTGAGCCTCGACGTGGTAACTAAGCTTCAACTTCCCACACGTGCACATCCACACCCTTACCATGTGCAATGGCTCAACGACAGCGGCAAGGTCAAGGTAACACAAACTGTTCACATCGAATTTTCCATTGGTACATACTTTGGAAGTGCTGATTTTGATGTAGTACCAATGCAAGCATGTTCTCTATTACTTGGTAGACCTTGGGTATATGATATTGATGCTACACACCATGGTAGGAGCAATAAGTACACATTTTTGTATAAAGGAAAGAAAGTTACATTGCTTCCTATGACTCCTGCTGAAATTGTGAAATTTGAACAAGAAAAACGTGCTAGGGACGCACAAAAGAGCAAACAACTTTCTGAAAATCAGCAAGTAGCTGAGACACTTTCGGGGCAACAAAAAGATAAAGTTGTTTTTCCTTCCTCATCACAAGTTAATAATCTGAAGGAACGTGTCATGCATGCAATTAAAACTAATCTTGCAGTACGTAGTTCTCTTGGTCTTGCAGGTTTCTATCGGCGTTTTGTGAAAGATTTCAGCACCATAGCCGGTCCTTTACCTGAGATGACCAAGAAGGGAGTTACGTTTACTCGTAAGCCAGCACAAGAACAAGCCTTTGCCCCACTCAAGGATCTCCTTACACATGCACCTCTACTTCAGCTACCCGACTTCAGTAAGTTTTTTGAATTAGAATGTGATGCTAGTGATTTTGGAATAGGAGATGTGCTGCTACAAGAAGGTAAACCCGTGGACTACTCTAGTGAGAAATTGCATGATCCACAATTGAATTATTTTACCTATGAGTGTGAATTATATGCCTTAGTGCGTGTGCTTAAGACTTGGCGACATTACCTTTTGCCTGAGGAGTTTATTATACATTCTGATCATGACACACTCAAATATTTGAGAGGGCAAGCTAAACTGAACCGTAGACATGTTAAATGGGTTGAATTTATTGAATCTTTCCCATACATTGTGAGATACAAGAATGGCAAAGAAAATGTGGTTGCTGATGCATTGTCTCGCATGGTTGTTCTTTTATCTCAACTTGATATTAGTGTTCCAGATTTGGAAAGTTTGAAAGATTTGTATGTTGTAGATAAAGAATTTGCTGAACCATACACTAAATGTAATGAGGGGAAAGACTGGAAAACATTTCATGTTTATGATGGTTTCTTGTCCCATGCTAACAAGCTATGTGTTCCAGATTCGTCCGTACATTTGCTGTTGTTGCAGGAATCACATGGCGGTGGATTAATGGAACATTTTGGGAGAGAAAAGACTTTGGCCCTGCTGTCCAATAATTTTTATTGGCTAAAGATGCGGAGAGATGTTGAACGATTTGTGCAGCGCTGTACCACATACCATAAAGCTAAGTCCAAACTTAACCCGTATGGTTTGTATACTCCACTTCCTGTTCCTAGTGCACCTTGGGAAGATATTAGCATGGACTTTATTGTGGGTTTGCCTAGGACAAAGAGGGGGAGAGACTCCATATTTGTAAGAGTGGATAGGTTTTCTAAAATGGCACACTTTATTCCCTGTCACAAGACCAACGATGCTTCACATATTGCTGATTTATTTTTCAGGGAAATTGTGAGATTGCACGGGATGCCTAGAACCATTATTTCAGATCATGATGTGAAGTTTATGAGTTACTTTTGGAAGACAATGTGGGCCAAGCTTGGCACAAAATTGCTGTTTTCAACAACTTGTCACCCGCAAACTGATGGTCAAACAGAGGTGGTAAACCGTACACTCTCCATGTTGCTGCGAACAATGAGTAAGAAGAACTTGAAAGAATGGGAGGAATGTCTTCCACATGTTGAGTCTGCATACAATAGAGCTGTCCACTCAACAACACAATTGTGCCCGTCTGAAGTGGTGTATGGTTTTAAGCCAATCACACTACTTGATTTGCTGCCACTTCCTTTTCAAGAAAGAGCAAACATAGAGGCAACTAAGCGTGCAGAGTTTGTGAAAGCTATGCATCTGAAGACCAAGGAAGTTATAGAAAAGAAGGCACGCTATTTTGCTCAAAAGACAAATAAAGGAAGAAAGCAGATGTTTTTCAAACCAGGAGATCTTGTTTGGTTGTACTTGCGCAAGGATCGTTTTTCTGATTTGAGAAAGTTTAAATTGATGCCCCGTGCTGATGATTTAAAACCCTATTTGGGAGCTGACGATGAGCTTGAGTCGAGGACGACTCCAATTCAAGAAGGGGAGGATGATGAGGACATCACTTCACATGATACACACATGGAGCCTCCACTTACAATTCAGTTACTAGGACGAATCACACGCGCCCGTGCCCGTCGCTTGAACCATGAGGTTAATTCTTTCCTTAGCAACTATTTCAATATTTGTTTGGATGGGATGCTACTGAATACTAGTGATATTTTGTTGCTTAGGAACATGGGAGATGGAATAGAAGAGTTGGACTTGAAGACGGAGCCGCACGGATGTTTGAAGTCAAGATTTCGCTGGTTCGGACTACATCGACCACCCTGCACCAAAATGGCCATAACTTCCTCATACGAAGTCCGATTGGCGCGTTCTTTGACTTTTTGGAAAGCTAAGGAGAAGACGGATCGTTTGCCGTTGGTTTCACATCATTTGGAGTCTCGAGTCGTTCTGTGTGACCGAAACCGTCCAGCGTGACAGAACTGGGCCGTGTTGGCCATAGTGCATGTCTGTTCGTCTTCTAGCCCACAGCCCATGTCTGTTCCCCTTCCACAGGCCGCCGCCCTATATATTCTCACGCCAGCCAACTCTAGGGTTAGGTTTTGCTTTGTTGCATCTACACTGTTGTGTTTAGATCCCGCCTCTTGCGCCGGACCGATTGGCTGCCGCATTGGCGTTTGTGAAACCTCAACTTATCTTCGTTTGTCTGTGATTTGGCATTCGATTTGTATCCTTCCTGTTCTTGCTTGTGTTCTTGGGTTCGCTTGCAGGAATTAGCCTTCGTGGCGAGGTCAATCGCGTTCTGCGTGGTTGATAACCAACGGAGACAGTGGTGTAACGATTGCAAGGTTTTGATCCGCCGGACCGGAGCCTTGGGTCGCCAACGTCGAGATTCTCCACCAACCCAAGTTTATCCCTTACCTAGCGGAAGATCGGGACCAATCCCCCATCACCCTTCGCAGTCTTCGGCTCACAGCGCCCACTCGAAGACAGCGAGGCATGCTATCATATTCGGAGAAAGCTGAGGAAGTGTGACATGGAAAAGCTCTAGAACCTATGATAAGAAATTCACAGCTGGAAGCCCTAATCCCACCTCGAAGAAGCTTCAAAAACAACTACTTCACCAGTCTGCGACGAAGGGATGGCCTCCTGCCCGGGCTCGGGGATTCTAACCCCTGGGCTAATCTTCCCTGCCACTGCTACTGCAATCGTCTTCCTGTTGCAGGTTGATGGCCCCAGCATATAGGATTGATCTACGTACTTGGAAGAAGCTAGGAGAAGGTCGTGGGGGCCGACTTGTGGGGGATTCCCCGTAGGTGCTGCCGCAGCTGCCGCCGCTGCCGCCGCCATGGCTTGCTGCCTGGCCAGGGTCGAGGTTGCCCTGGGGGCCTTGAAGATTGTCTTCTCCATCAAGCAGAACAGGAAGCTTGGAGTTAGAGTTCTGGAGGCTAAATAGTGGATTGCGCCAGAACAGTGAGAAAGGTATCCTGAATGTCTCTGGGTCCTCTATTTATAGCCTAGACTCCTGATTTTTTACCGTTCAGACTTGGCGTTCCATCTTCTGGACAATTACTATTTATGAAATTAAAGTAACGTTATAGCTTCTTTTGAACAGAAAAAGATAATGTCTATTTCTTTTGAGTCTAACAGTCTTTTCGACTTCGTAGAAATTGATTTCAGAGTTGTTCGAATAAAACCTTCTCTTAGAAATCGATTCGAAGTTTTAAATTTTTGGATATTTCGAAGGTTGATAAATTTTCTTAACCCCTACGCATGATTATTTTTCTTGCGTATACTGCTCTCCTAACTTTACAGATCATTCGGACAAGCGTATTCGAGGGGCTACTATTGGGGGAAAATACTTCATCCTCAGGGTCTCTATAGTAATAAGACAAAAGGCAATCTACTAAACTGAAGTTCCAGTATTAACTCCAGTTTAGTACATGATCAAGTTTGAAGAATCCATGCAGACTTCTGTTCGGAGTATAACTTCGAAGGATGAATCTTCAGAGAGCTTATTTGCCAACAAGGATGGAAGACTTATATTCTTTCTGATTAGATTAGTCTTTTACCATTTTAACCCTATTGGGGTTACCGAATAGTTTCCACTATGTCGGTTGTAATTGAGGGGTAAAAAGGTCTTTTCCTTTAGATTTTTACCTATAAATACCCCCCTTCTCAGCCTGTAATAAGGATCGAATAATCAGTTATTCAATACACAACTTCAAACTGCTTCAAGCTATTATCCAATTAGGAGGCTTGAAATAGTTCATTTCATAAACACTTCGTTTGTATGTTCTTAATCTCCAAAAACCTGTTAGCGTAATCTTTTATGCCAACAGTTGTTGATGTCTTTTTAATTAGGATACCGATCATTTTTAGGCTAGACAACTTTAGTACTTGTGATCTGTTTGTCTGTCAAGGTGCGTTGGGTGTTGGGATTAGGCCATTGATTCGAAAGAATTTTTTAGGCACCCATTCACCCCGCTTTGGTCGCTACTTTTGGTCCTTCAAGTGGTATCAGAGCAAGGTTAGGGTTTTTCCATACCTTAACCGGTTCTAACCCCAGGTAGTGATCATGACTTCCTCTCGTAAAGTCCCGTTCCTTGAAGCTTTTGGCTACACTTATTGGAAGACTCGCATGCGAGCCTATCTCATGAGTTAGAGCTCGGATATTTGGGATATTTGTGTTCACGCTATTTTTTCTATACTTCCTGTTGCTGAGCGCACTTCTCCTGATATAATCGCAGAGCATCAGAACAATAGCAAAGCGGTGAATATTTTATTTTCTGGTTTAGGTCCCAGTGATTTTGAGCGCGTTAGCCATCTCGACACTGCTCGAGAGATCTAGGCTACCCTCCAAGCACACCATGAGTGGACTGCTCAAGTCAAGGTTAGGCTCTATCAAACCTACTGACGTGAGTATGAAAATTTCTCACAGAAGTCGGGTGAGACTATTGAGGCTTTGTTTGGTCGTTTTCAAAATAATCATTAACAAGCTTTAGGCCAACAAAGCCGATCGTGATCAGCTGGTCTCAGATCATGAACAGGCACTCAAGGTTCTTCATACCTTTGACCCTAAGATCTGGGAGATCAATGTTTCTTCTATTGCTGAGAGTGCTTCCTATGATACCTTGACTATCGCAGAGCTTTTTAGTAAGCTCAAGGCCTCAGAGGTTGATATCCAATTGAGATCAAATCTCACTAGTTCTGGCTCAAAAACCATGGCCCTTGCGACACCTTCTGCTGATCCTACTGCATTGAGTTGTACTGCATTTTCTTTAATGTCTATCTTCGAGGATTAGATTGATTCGCTCGGAGATGATGATCTGTGTTTGTTTAACAACTGGGTGTGTTGTGTCTATGATAAACGAATGCTTAAAAGACACAGCACAAAATCCGGATGCTTTGAGTTTGGTGATCCAGGTCATTTCATCGCCGACTGCCCTAAGCAGAAGAGTTACAAGAAGGGAACCGGCGGTAGCTCCTACGACTCCGGCAACAAGCATGACAACTCCACTTTCACAAAGCACAAGCCAAAGACAAGATTCTTTCGAAAGGCTCTAAAGGACTACAGGCGTGAGAACAAGAAGTGAGACAAGGCTTTCTTCGCCGAGATGGAGAAAAGCTACTAACAGAGGTCATCGTCTTCCTCCTTGTCTTCAAGTTCAAGTGATGAAGAGATCGTGATCAAGAAGGGGAAGGACACGGACAATCCGGCGGGCCTCTGCTTCATGGCCTTCGGGGACAAGCCAAAGAGTCGCTCGCGTCACAGCCGAAGATCTCGCAAGAGCTTCTGCTCAATCGCTCTTGGGGATAAGGAAGAAAAGGGCTCCTCCGACCACTCCGATGATGACGACAATGAAAAGGTATCTTCCTATGAACAAGAAGTAGTTAATTTGCTAGAAGAGAACCGTCAGGAGTTGAAGTATCTGGAGAAACTACTTGGAGGGGCTAAAAAGAGGATAGATGAGCTTGAGAGTGAGCTTGCCATGGCAAATGGCAAGATTGAGAGTCTGTCTTCTTCCCCTTGCTTGGGTGGTAGTAGTGAGTGTCCTAACTATGAGGTGTTGTTGTGTGATCTGACGACTCTGAAGTCCAGGTACACAGAGAGGGTAGATGAGAGAGACGCTATGGCCACTGAGCTTGAAAGCGCTCAGCTGGAGATGAAAGATGCTCATGCCACTTTCATCGTGCCCTGTGCAGACTGCCCATCCCATTTAGCTAGTATAGCTGATGTTGGCGTAAAAGATTACGCTAACAGGTTTCTGTAGAAAAGAAACTAACAAACGAAGTGTTTGCGAAGCAAACTGTTCCAAGCCTCCGAAAGGATAATAGCTTAGAATAGTTCGAAAGTGTGTATTGATTCACTTGTAATCGGTCCCTATTACAGGAAGAAATGGGGGGTATTTATAGGCCTGAACATTAAGGAAAAGACCTATTTACCCCTTTATTACAACCGACATTAAGGAAACTATTTGGTTTCCTTAATAGGGCTAAAATGGTAGAAGACTAATCTAATAGGATAGAAGATAAGTCTTCCATCTTAGCTGGCAGAAAAGATCCTGAAGGGCTTTGGTTCGAAGACATACTTCGAACCAATGCCTGCCTTCGTGCTTCGATCCAGGTTCCAAGCACCTTCGAAGATGGCCTTCGGACAATCTTCGAACTGGTTGGCTGTCATCATGCTGCTTTGGCAATAACCCTGAAGATGAGATATTTTCCCCCAACAGTAGCCCCTCGAATACGCTTCTCCGTTCGACCTGTAACGTTAGGAGAGCAGTATACGGAAAGAAAAGATAACCAATCATAGGGGTTATTGATTTTTGTTTTATCTCCGAAATACATGAAGATATGAACTTCGAATCAGTCATAAGGTAATTACTTTTCGAACTATCTTAGAACTGACTCAGGAAGTTCGAAAGTCTTTTTGGACTTAGAAAATATAGCCGTTAGTTTCTGTTTCTAACGGAGTTATACGAGGCGTTATTTTCGGAGGAAAATAACAGGCGGGAATGCGAAAGGGCAGAGCCCAAACGGTAACAAACGGAAAGTTTTAGGTTATAAATAAAGAACTCTGGAACTTACTCGATTACCTTTTCACCGCTCGCTCCCAGTCAAAAGCCTTTTGAGTTCTTGAGTTCTTGAGTTCTTGAGCCCTAACTTTCGAGTTCTTGAGCCCTAGTTCCCATTCTCTCAAGTTGATCCGGCAATCGCGATGGTGAAGACCAAAGGATCTGCGCCGCCTTCGACCTTGGCTCGGCAGCAGGCAGCCGCAGCAGCAGCGGCGGCAACATTGGCGGCGGCACCCTCGATGCAGGCGGCAATGTCCATGGCGGCAGGGGGGAGAAATCCTCAAATCCCCGATGTCCAAGGTCTGTGCCCACCCTCAACCAAGTACTTGGATCAATCTTTTGAGTTGGGGCGGTCTACCTGCAAGAAAGAATCTTTGGCAATCACAGCGGGGGGAAATATTAGTAATGGAGTTATGATTCGGAAGCCGGGCAAAGAATCAATTCCATCACCGAGACCCGGAGAAGTTGTGGTGTTCGAAGCTTTTTTCGAAGCGGGCTTGGGCCTCCCGGCTGTGGATTTTTTAGCCGAAGTACTTGACTTGTTTCACGTAACCCTCCCCCAGCTGTCTCCGAATGCTGTAGCCAGACTAGCTATCTTCGAGTGGGCACTGAGGGCCGAAGGTTGTGAGGGGAGGGCTGAAATCTTCGCTGCGTTGCATAGAGCAACTTGTCAGCCAAAGACCTTCGTAGGCTCCGGAGGTGAGAAGGTGGTAGTTTCCTTTGGAAGCATCAATTTTAGGCTTCGTGATGAATATGCTCTGCAATTTCCTGCTAAGGCCACCAATGCCAGATGGTACACCGATTGGGTTCTAAGGTGGTTTTATGCCGAAGTTGGAGTGGGTAATTCTCTGGCCGGTCCCCTCAAGGAAATTCAGTTCCGGAAGGAAGCCTTAGTGCAACCCGACGAAGGCCAACTCGAAGCTCGCCTCAACTTGCTTCAAAAAATCAGCAAAAGGTTGAGCATGCGGGACTTAGCTGAAGAGTTCATCGGACTTCAAATTCCTCCGTTGATGGCCAACTGGCCTATCGCCTTCGAAGATGACTCGGAAGGCGGTCTTCGCAAGATAAACTATACTTCGAGCCCTGCAGGTAACTTCGAAACCAACATGCATAATACATATTTACTTCGAAGAAAGATTAACTTGAGTTATTTTTTAGCTTCTTCAGCCCCTATTACTTCAGAGCAAATTATAAGGGCTTCGGAGAAGATTTTGGGTGCTCCGACTCCGTCAGAAAAGGAATGGCGAATCAAATTAGTCGGAAGTTGGGAGCGTTTTAACAGAGTATGGGGAATGTTAGAGTTAACTCCGCCCCCTCTGATGGACTGGGTGCCTCAAGAGAAAGGACCCAAGAAGAGAGTAGCCGAAGCTGGAGCCTCCAGCTCCGCAAAGACTCCGACGAAGAAGGTGGCTCGGAAGCCGAAAAAACTCGCACCTTCGAGCTCAAGAGCTTCGGCTTCTAGCTCTAAAGAAGACGAAGGTATTTTATTAGTAAGATTAATTGACGAAGATGCGGCTCAACAAAGTATTCACATTGAAGACACTGCAGGTATTCCGGAGCTTCAAGTCAACATCGAAGAAGTAAGAGCTCCGGATACTCAAGAAGATCAAAATGAAGCCCCTATGGGTGTGAATGAAGCCGAAGTGCCTGCGAACATACCGGAGTCTGGAGACAATGTTGATCAACCAATGACTTCGGTAGTTCAAGAAGACATAACTCAGGCCGGAGTTTCAGTGGGTGAAGGAGGAGTCAAAGTCACTGTGGCTTCGATTCTCGAAGAAGTAACGAGGGCTCTTCAGGACGATGCTCTTGTAGTTCAAGATTTAACGGCCGATTCGGATGAGGACTATACTTATGATCCTCCGATCAGCCCGGTGCTCGATATTCCAGAGAATATCGAAGGTAAATTTTGCTTAATTCTTATCAATTTTTGCAAAATTATACAATGTGTAATATTTTTGGTTTTTCAGAGCCTCCTGTTGTCGAAGTATCCCTCGAAGATACAACTCTAAGACCTTCGACAACTTCGGGGCCGCAACCGGGAGTTGCTCTACCGGGGCCTGGAAGAGGAAAAAGACACATCGAGCCCCTCCCAGCTCAAGGATCGACTTCATCTGAGTCAACGGACGAAAGTGAATCGACTGAGGGGGGGCCATCTTCTGAAGTTCCAAGGGCCTCGGAAGAAACCTCCGGACCTTCGCTAAGCAGGGCTGACCAGAAAGCTTCAAAACTGCTTCCTCTCATAACTCCTTTTTTGGAGGAGAAAACCGGACTTGGGACTTTGGTTAAACCTTTGGGTGAAGCCAGTCGCCAAGTCGGGGAAACAGAACTGGTAGCCCGTTTAAGCAGAGTGAAGGGTTCGGAGCTTAACCTTGCTGTGGAAAGAGCAGCTTATCAGGTATAAAGCATCTTCGAACCAAATAATGAATTATATATGAATAATTTCTTATTCTAGTTTTTCTTTTTCTTAGCAAGCAGTCTTAGCCCGCGCTGCAGCTTTGTCGAATGAAAACGAAATTGCTCAACTTCGGGAAGAGAACGAAACTCTTCAAAGAAATCTTAACTTCTCCGAAGGTCGAGTATCTCAAATGGACAATGTGATAATAGCAGAGCGAAGGGCTAGGCAAAGTTTGGAAGCTGCAAGGAAAGAGCTCGAAGCAGAAAGGGTTGTGCTTCGAGCGGAGATTGAAAGACTGCGGACGGAGGATGCTGCGAAGGACTCCGCACTTGTAAGGCTACAAGAAGAGGCTGGCCAACTCCGAACTCAAAAGAATGCTTTGACTACGGAGAACGCTCGAATCTCCGGAGTTTTAGCCGAAACAACTTCGGCCAAGGATATGCTTATTGAAGAAAAGGTTAAGTCCGAGAAGGTGGCTTCGGAGGTCATTGAACAAATGTTAGGTGTCTTGGAGTACTTCGGTACTACTGGATCACTACCTTCGGATGACAATGTAACTCTGCTGCGCCGGCTAAAGAGGATCCAAGGAGCAGCGAAGCAAATGAAGACGGCAGGCATACGTTATGGAGAACTCTCCGGACAAGTGTCTGCCCTTGGAATACTTCGCTACTACGAGGATTTGGGCCGATCAATCACTCCGAGCGCACAGGGCTCCATCATCTTCGACGACGACCGACTTTTAAAACCTTCCGAAGGTGTAGCTGTTGCTTGGCGAGCCTTCCAGACTTCATGGAGAGCCGAAGGTCGATCTGCGATCAAGGCTTGGATTGACGAAGGCCAACGCCAAAAGCAAGTTCGGAGCCAAGCTTCGAGCAGTCAGCCTCCTCCGAACCCGCAGGTTTAGGATTATTTAGGATTTTTTGATTATGTAAAGCTGATGCTTGTAAATATTTATCAATGAAAATCTTGTTTGTCATATTTTTAGGCTTTGCCTCTTATGGAAGATATCGAAGTGTTAGAGCTTAACAGCGAACTTCGCTCACTGTGGAACACCTTCGAACTTCTAAAGAGTTATAAGCGTCCTCGATTTCTTATCCCTCGAGATGACTCCGGCGTTATTGCGCCCGAAGTAATCAAAGACATATTGTCTTATATTAAAGAGGAAGATAAAGAGAGCGACGCAAACACCTCGTCTTCTGAAGACACTAATTGGTCCGAAGACGAAGGTGAAGCCCAAAATAAAAGATCTGAAGATCTTAGAAGCTGGGAGAGAAGCCCCGAGCGGCTTCGAACTTGGGCCGAACTTCAACAAGAACAGAAGGATTTTAGAGCTTCGAAGGGGAGGAAGAGAGTTAAACGTAAAGTTCTTAGAACTTCCGATGTTGGAACTAGTCGTTCCACCCCTAGCTCTCGGGACCGAAGAGGTCTCCGATTCCTTCTTGGTATAGATACCAATTTTTCATGATGTAATTTGTAAATACATTTGTTTTGATAATGAATGCCAATTTAAAATTGTCTCCATATTTACTAGCCCCTCTTTGGGTATAAGCAACTTCGAACTGTATTCGAAGATGGTTATGCGCAAAGAAAAAACTTCGGAGTACAATTTTTTGGGGGTTCGGAGCCCCTCTGTCATTTAAAGATCTTTTGAAATCTTATGAAATGTCTTCGACTATCTGTAGTCAGAAGAATGGTAACTTGGTACCTTTGTTTATTTCATGAAAGAGATCAATTGAGATAACCTCCAGGACACTTTAATGTCTTAAAAAATTTTGTCACTTTGGACGCATATGAACAATCATTTGAAGCTCATGGCTTAAATGCTGTTTTGCTTTAGCCACCTTCGGCTGTTTTTTGCGGAAATCTACCAGCCGGAGCTTGGATTTCGCAGAAATTGTAGCCACCTTCGGCTATTTTTTGCAGAAGTCTACCAGCCGGAGCTTGGACTTCGCAGAATTTGGCCACTTGGGCTCTTTTTTGCAGAAGTCTACCAGCCGGAGCTTGGACTTCGCAGAATTTGGCCACTTGGGCTCTTTTTTGCAGAAGTCTACCAGCCGGAGCTTGGACTTCGCAGAATTTGGCCACTTGGGCTCTTTTTTGCAGAAGTCTACCAGCCGGAGCTTGGACTTCGCAGAATTTGGCCACTTGGGCTCTTTTTTGCAGAAGTCTACCAGCCGGAGCTTGGACTTCGCAGAATTTGGCCACCTACGGCTCTTTTTACGGAAGTCTGACAAGCTGCAGCTTGGACTCCGCAGATTTTGGCCACCTTCGGCTCTTTTTACGGAAGTCTACCAGCCGAAGCTTGGACTCCGTAGAATGTGGTATTGGCTCTTTTACGGATGCCTACAAGGTATCAGCTTGGGCTCCGGATGGATTTCAGCCACCACACCGGAGGCTTCGACTTTAAGGGTTCGAAGTCCGGAAATACAGCCCTGCTTAATACACTTCCCTCTCGAACGACTTCTGTCCCAGCGCGTCCGCTCGGGAGACTAGGAGCGTCAAGGGGAAGGCACGCTACAGGATGTATGCTTTATTAATTTAGAGGTGATTACAAGCGAATTACAAGGAGCCCTTATGCGAAGTATCGCTTTAGGTGCTCCGCATGCCAAGTATGTGCTAACTCTTCACCTTCTAAATTAGCTAATTTAAATGAACCAGGGCGCCCCGAGCGGACGATTAGATATGGACCTTCCCATTTATTGCCTAACTTCCCTGGTGCTATAATGCTTCGTAGAACAAGATGACCCGGCCTTAACTCGCTGAGCTTAACCTTCGGGTCATACCAAGTCTTCGTCTGCTGATGATACTTTGATAAATTGGCTACAGCTCGAAGCCTTGTTTCTTCTGACAAATCTAACGAAGCTTGTCTTTCTTCTTCGATGTCTGGTTCGGTGCTGCGAAGTGAGCCCCCTTTGAGCTCCGTTGGAGTCATAGCTTCATCTCCGAATAGTAGTCTGAACGGAGTAAAACCTGTGGACCTTGTTTGCGTAGTCCGAATGGACCACAGAATCTTCGGAAGCTCTTCGGTCCACAGTCCCTTTGACAACCCTACTATTCTTCGATTTAGCCCTGATAAGATATTTCCATTGGCTCGTTCAACGGCTCCATTCGACTGAGGATGTCTTACTGCAGCAAAACATAGTTGAATGCCTAGGTCTTCGCAAAACTTTCTGAAGGGTTCTGCGTCGAACTGTGTTCCATTATCAACTGTGAGATATCTAGGCACTCCGAACCGGCAAATAATGTTTTTCCAGAAGAATTTCTGTACATTGTTCGAAGTGATAGCTGTTAAGGGCTCTGCTTCCACCCACTTAGAGAAATATTCAATAGCTACCACTGCGAACTTGAGATTTCCCTTTGCTAACGGAAAGGGACCAATTAGATCCATACCCCATCTGGCCATAGGCCATACTGGAGCAATGACTTGAAGAGCTGTTGGTGGGCGATGACTCCGTCGACCCATCCACTGGCATCCTTGGCAAGTGCGGACCAAGCTCTCCGCATCAGCTGTTATTGTGGGCCAATAAAGCCCCTGGCGAAGTGTTTTTCCTGCCAGTGCTCTAGGGGCTAAATGACTTCCACAAAGGCCTTCGTGAATTTCTCGAAGAATTTCTTGGCCTTCGGCTTGAGATATACATCGGAGTAGAGGGGAACATACTCCGGCCTTGTATAATATACCGTTGATTAACTGATAGTTTCTTGCTCTGAGCTTTAACCTTGACAATTGGGGCTCTTCGGGCAAGTTCGTTCCTCCTTGCAAGAGTTCTATGATTGAATCTTTCCAATCTGCACTAGGAATGCAGAGAATCTCTGCAGAAGCAACTTGTGGCACCGAAGGTATATTGAGCTCCTCATAGAAAGCTTCGTCAGGCACATCCACAGCTCCGGCAGCAGCCTTCGCTAAAATGTCCGCTTGCACGTTTTCAGCTCTTGGTATACTCCGAATGGAAATACCCTTGAAATGTGCTTCGATCTTGCGAATTTCTTCCAAGTACTTTGCAAGCTGTGGATGTCGGACTTGAAAACTTTTGTCTACGTGCCCTGCTACTATCTGAGAATCTGTTTTTATAATTATCCTTGTAGCCCCTAGAGCACGTGCTTTCCGGAGTCCCAATAAAATTCCTTCGTACTCCGCTATATTATTGGTAGACTTAAAGTTGAGTCTTGCGGAGTACATTGCTCTTTGACCTGACGGAGAAATTAATACTGCCCCAATGCCTGCTCCGGATGCTTGGAAAGCTCCATCGGAGTAAATAGTCCAGACTCCGTCATCTGATTTCTCCGGAGTCAACTTCGCAGGTGGAGTCCACTCTGCTACGAAGTCTGCTAGGACTTGAGATTTGATAGCTGTCCTTGCCAGGAAAGATATGCCGAAGGGTGCTAGTTCTACTGCCCACTTTCCAATTCTTCCAGTGGAATCTTTGCTTCGGAGCATATCTCCTAAAGGATACGAAGTTGGTACAATTACATTGTGAGCCAAAAAATAATGTCTTAGCTTCCTCGAAGCCATTATCAGAGCATAAACGAATTTCTCAAGTTCGGAGTATCTTGTCTTCGCTCCTGACAATGCTTCGGATACAAAATAGACAGGATTTTGGACCAACTTCCCATTGATATCAGCTTCTCTGACAAGGACTGCGCTGACTGCTGAGCCTGTGGCTGCAAGATACAGAAGTAGGGTTTCGTCCGCAATAGGCACCGTAAGTGTAGCAAGATTGCTGAGATAATCTTTAATATCTTCGAAGCTTTTCTGACACTCCGGTGTCCATGCAAAATCTTCGGACCCTTTCAAGGCTTTAAAGATTGGCAAGCTCCTCTCCGCAGATTTTGATAAAAACCTGCTAAGTGCGGCTAGACGTCCAGTCAGCTTTTGCACTTGCTTTAAATTCTCCGGAGGAGCCATCTTCTGCAGCGCAGTTATTTGAGTAGGGCTAGCTTCAATTCCCCTGCTTGAAACTAAGTACCCTAACAACTTTCCAGCCTTAGCTCCGAATATACATTTTTCGGGGTTAAGGCGGATCCCACATGCCCGAAGGCTATTGAATGTTTCTGCTAAGTCTAGGCTATGTTGGTGCTTTAAAGCACTCTTTATTACAATATCATCCATATAGGCCTCCACATTGCGACCTAGTTGATGACCTAGAGCCTTAGCAACTAATCTTGAAAAAGTAGCCCCGGCATTTCTTAGGCCAAAGGGCATTCTTACATAGCAAAAGACTCCCGAAGGAGTTACAAAGCTCGTCTTGATTTCATCTTCGCGCTTCAACCATATTTGATGATAGCCGGAATAGGCGTCAAGGAAGCTTAGTAACTCCGAACCTGCAGTGGAGTCAACTAGTTGATCAATTCGGGGCATGGGGTAGGGGTCACGTGGGCACGCTTTATTCAAAGATGTGAAATCAATGCACATGCGCCACTTTCCGGAGGACTTCTTCCTGACGAAGACTGGGTTTGCTAACCATTCTGTATGGGCCACTTCTCTGATAATCCCAGCCTTCAACAGTTTTTCAACTTCGTCCTTAGCTAGAGCAGCTCTCTCTGCGGACATCTTCCGGAGCCCTTGTCGAACAGGCCGGGCCTTCGGGTTTACAAGCAAGCTGTGCTCAATAATATTCCGATCGACTCCGGTGATATCTTCGTCAGACCAGGCGAAGACATCCAAATTTTCTCCTACAACCTTTTCCAAGGAAGTTGCGACTTCGGGAGGTAAATCTTTACCAAACTGAAAAGTGTATTCTTTACCATCTTTGACAATGATCTTCGTTGCAATCTCTCCTTCGGGACTTGGTCTTGGAAATGACTTCTTCGAAGCTTCGGAGGAGGCTGAAAAAATTTCTCCATTATCTTGGACATTGTTTACCTGCCTCGGATCAAGAGGAGGACCGTGACCATATTCTGCCCTCCGAGCCATGGCTTGATCTCCGAAGATTGTTAGAACTCCTAACTGTGTGGGCATCTTCATGCACAAGTAATTGTGATGCGCCACAGCCCCGAACTGATTCAACATGCCTCGCCCAAAGATAACATTATAAGCGTACGGGGCATCTACTACATCAAAGATAACTTCCTCAGTTCGGGCTAGTAAACCTTCTCCGAAGGTTACTTCCAGGCCTATCTGGCCAAGTGCATCTAGCGGAGGTCCTGCGAAGCCTTGCAGAGGACGAGCCGCTGGGAGGAGATGCTTTCGGGAAATGCATAACTGATCGAAGGCTTGCACAAATATGATATCTGCCGAGCTACCTCCGTCGATTAGCACCCTTCGGACTTCAGTTCCGGCAATATCAGCAGTGATAACCAATGGATCTGCATGCGGGAACTTGATACCAGCTGCATCCTCCGCAGAGAAAGATATTGGAACATGAGACCACTCCGGCATTGCAGCTGCAGATGACGAAGTCCCAATGTGGCCTACTTCTCGGACGTACTCTCTTCGCTGTCTCTTGGACATGCTTCCGAGGGTACCTCCTCCGGAGATAGGGAGAACTACTCTCTTCCCTCTATCTTGCCCTTCTTCTTGCTTCGGAGGTGGCATAACATTGGCCACCGGAGGATGCCTTGCAGCATCAAGATTTTCTATCCGCGCCACAGCCTGGACCGGCTCCGAGCGCACTGCTGCTGCTGGACTTCGGTCGGTACTACCTCGACCCGAAGTTCTCTCCAAGTATTCTCCCCGAAGGGTAAGAATAGCCTTGCAGGTATCAGTTGCATGGCTTCGGTTCTCTCCATGAATACAGCAAAAAAGGGTCTGGCCCTTGCCAGCCGTTTTCCCTGGCGGCCTCCAGCCGCTGGACTTGTTCCCTGCAGACTGTGGAGCTCTTGGTGCAAACTTCTGCGGGGGTGCAATGTTTAAGACCTCAGAGCGAGGGTGCTTTTGCCCTCTTCTTCTATCATGTTGCACTTCGGGGACTGGTTCTTGTGGCTGAGCCGAAGTCTTCACCTCTGCTTTAACTTCTGTCAACACTGTCGAAGTAGCAGTAGTCCTCCGAAGCCAACCTTCTTCTGACTTCGAGTACTCCTCGAAGTACGACATCAACTGTGATACTGTGGTGATGCTCTTCCGATGCAATTTATCCAGAAGGCCTTTATGACTGACGCCTTCCCGAGCCGCATCAACCACCGAAGATGTGGACAGCCCCCGAATTTGCGACTTCGTGTGAGCGAAGCGCTTGAAGTACTGCCTCAATGTTTCTCCGGGGAGCTGTTTCACTTGGAAAAGGCTTCCAGTCGACATGGGGGGCACGAAGGTACCCTGGAAGTTACTTATGAACTTCTTCTTCAACTGTAACCATGTCGTGATTGATCCTGGTTTTAAAGACCAGAACCATCTCAACGCCACTCCTTCAAGGGCTAACGGGAAGCACTTCGCCATAGTTTCTCTGTCTCCGCCACTAGCCTCGATTGCTAGGGCATAAGAACGCGCAAACTCACTGGGATCTTCGTCTCCGGCATACTTGCTAAGCTTCGAAGCTTTGAACCTTGGATCGAAGCGAACCTTCTGAAGCTCGGGATGCAACGGAGATTCATTGTCGTAAGAGGCGTTCTCCGGGGCTTCGGGATAGTCAAGATCGTCGTCTTCGTGCACTTCGGGGATAGCTGGGGTGGCTTGAGGGTGAAGCCTGTTCGCAGCCTCCTGTCGCCACCTCGCTACCTCGGCTTGAAGATTGGCCATTTGAGTGGCCATGTCTCCAAGGCTATCTTCATCTCCTCCGGAAGGACCTTCCGGGTCTTGAGAACTGGTATGATCAGTTCCGATCGGAATGGAGGGTGGCAGAGTGGCTCCGGGCGGTCGGAGTGTAGAAGGGGTTGGTGGAGAGGTTTCGTATCCTCGAGGGATAGAAGCCCCTTGCGGAGTTTGAGGTGGAGGGATAGTCGAAGACCCTCCGACTTCAACTGTGTCGAAGGGTATCTCTCCGGAGATCCGAGAGGACCTCCGAGTGGGATTGCGAGGTGCACTCCGCTTAGGAGGCATGATGCAAGAGGTTGGTAGAGAACGAAGTTTTTTGGACTAAGTTCCCCACGGACGGCGCCAACTGTTGGCGTAAAAGATTACGCTAACAGGTTTCTGTAGAAAAGAAACTAACAAACGAAGTGTTTGCGAAGCAAACTGTTCCAAGCCTCCGAAAGGATAATAGCTTAGAATAGTTCGAAAGTGTGTATTGATTCACTTGTAATCGGTCCCTATTACAGGAAGAAATGGGGGGTATTTATAGGCCTGAACATTAAGGAAAAGACCTATTTACCCCTTTATTACAACCGACATTAAGGAAACTATTTGGTTTCCTTAATAGGGCTAAAATGGTAGAAGACTAATCTAATAGGATAGAAGATAAGTCTTCCATCTTAGCTGGCAGAAAAGATCCTGAAGGGCTTTGGTTCGAAGACATACTTCGAACCAATGCCTGCCTTCGTGCTTCGATCCAGGTTCCAAGCACCTTCGAAGATGGCCTTCGGACAATCTTCGAACTGGTTGGCTGTCATCATGCTGCTTTGGCAATAACCCTGAAGATGAGATATTTTCCCCCAACAGCTGAGCTGAGAGCCAAGAGTGATGAACAGTTGGGCGAGTTAGCTGGAGTGAAAGCTGAGTTGGAGCAGACTAAGCTAGATCTTAAGACCTTGTCAGTTCCACCCACTATTTGTGTGAATTGCTTGTCCCTGAGATTGGAGCTGATCAAGCTAAAAGATGAGAAGTCTGTCGAAGTTGATAGAGAGTGTGAGATCTGCTTGTCTTAGGTGGAGGTGCTAGCTTCCTTGAGAGAGGAGCTAGCTGATGTTCTGAAGGAGAACTTTTACCTTCGTCAGATCCTATGTTGGATTAGTGCTAGAGAACCACAGCTTGGCATGATGATCCAGCAGTTCAAGAGGCAGGATGGATTTGGTGTAGGTTACACCTACACCAAGGATGACTTTGAGAGTGCCATTAGCCGTGCTATGGAGTGGAGCAAGATGACTCCAGAGCAGAGATATCCCAAGACTCACTCCATTGAGTCTTTTTAGGTTAGTCAGCCCAAGGATGGAGTGTTCCAAGAACAACCTAAAGCTCCACCCAAGAAGCCTATCTGGGTCCCAAAGCCTAAACCACCACCCACTTCTCTTGATTATCTACCTGGACCCTCTCACACCAAAGAGTCTACACCCAACACCACCAACCCTAAGAACCCAAGCCTCAACCACATCCCAAGAAGCCTACCTATCATTGTGAGTTTTGTCAAAGAGACGGGAATCTTGAGGAGTTTTGCTTCAGGAGGAAGCGGGTTGAGAGAGTAGAGAGAGCTCGAGGTGGGCAGGAGCCGTTCTACCAGCAGGGTGGTAGACAGAGAGTCCCTCGTCAAGAAGAGAGGCTAGAGGCTAGGCCGCGTGGTGTAGGTGGTGGTAGAGGAGACGACTTTCTTGACCGTGCTCCGGAGGGTGGTTTTCGCTCCGGTAGAGTTCCAGGTCGTTCTAGATACGGCTTTGGATCTCGTGGCCGTGACATTAGGCAGAACAGAGGACCGTGCTTTGAGCCGCGTTTTGGTCTAGATTCATATGATTCCTTCTGCTTTCCTACTTACGAGTAGATGGCTCGACACTGGTTTACCTCGTTTTCTAAACCTGGTGTCGGACCATTTGCTCACACTCATGACCATTGATCTTGCAGGATCGAGGACTAGAGGACATGTGGATCATGGATTCAGGATGTTCTCGCCACATGACGGGACATCGCAGATGGTTCTCTAGCCTCACTCCCCCGAGCTCCAAGGAGTACATCACTTTCGGGAACAGTGGTCAAGGGAAGGTACAAGGTATTGGGTCGATTCGCATCTCTGATCATTTCTCTTTGAAGAATGTTGCTTTGGTTGGAAACTTGAATTTTAATTTGATTTCTGTTTCGCAACTTCTTCAGGATGGTTTAGAGGTTCACTTCAAGAAGGGCATGTCTTCTATTGTTGATTCTAGAGGATCTTTGGTTTGCCAGATCTTACCCTTTGGTAAGGTTTTTCGTATTGATTTCTCTAGTTCTTCTGGCCCTTCTCGCTGTTTGATTGCTGGATCCTCCTCTGAGCTCTAGAAGTGTCATAGGAGGTTAGAGCATTTGAGCTTTGATCTGCTTGTCAGATTGAGCTCTATGGACCTTATCCGAGGATTGGCCAAGCTTAAGTTGGAGAAGGATCTAGTTTGCCATCCCTATCATCATGGGAAAATGGTTGCCGCATCTCACGCACCTATGACTCAGGTGATGACTTTGTACCCGGGAGAGCTGTTATACATGGATACAGTGGGTCCAGCTCGAGTACGCTTAGTCGGTGGGAAGTGGTACGCGCTTGTGATAGTTCATGATTTTTCTCGATTCTCGTGGGTTTTCTTTCTGTAGTCTAAGGATGAGGCTTTTTAGTTTGTTCATGACCTGATTTTGAAGCTAAAGAATGAGAACAATGGTCGGATGTGAGCAATTCATTCTGACAACGCCTTTGAGTTCAACAACTCTTAGTTTGTCAGCTTGTGTAGTGATTAGGGCCTTCATCATCAGTTTTCTGCCCCTTACACTCCCCCACAGAATGGTGTTGTGGAACGAAAGAACCGCACGCTAGTCGAGATGGCCAGGACGATGCTCGATGAGCATAGGACTCCTAGTGTAGGACCGAAAGTAGCGACCAGAGGGGGGGTGAATGGGCGCCTTAAAAATTCTTTCGAATCAATGGCCTGTTCCCAATACCCAACGCACCTCAAAAATACTACGCAGCAGAAAATAGACAGTAGGCCTAAGTCTAAAGGTTTCTAACCTAGAAGCAACTAAAGATATACAGTGTAAAACTAAAGTGGTGCAACTAGGCAGATAAACAAGTTGTAACAGGCCTATACTTCTCAATGAAATGATCTAAGTATGTATAAAGTGAAAAGAGAAGTTACTGTCCAAAGTTGTCTCCTGTTCGGGACTTGGCGAAGCCCCCTTCGCACGTCGAGGTCTGCTTCGGAGGTTGGTGTCGGAGTCTGTCCGAAGTGCCGAAGGTGTCACTGTCTAGCCTAGTTCGACGTGGTAAGAAGCGAAGTGTACTTCGGAGCGAAGCAAAAGAAGTGCCGGAGCCTGGTTCGAAGTATGCACTTCGAAGACAGGACTTCGCACACAGCTTCGACTCACGAGCTTCGGAGCGAAGTAAAAACAGTGCCGAAGCTTGGTTCGAAGAAAGCGCTTCGAAGACAAGACTTCGAAAGTACTTCGAACCGAAAGCCTCGAAGCTAAATCTTCGAACACGAACCTTCGAACACCAAGCTTCGAATACACAAACAGACAACCTTCGAAACGTAGAAGCGAAGTCTGTCACGTGACAGAAAATCAAGTCCGAAGCCAATGCCCTACCTTCGAAAAGAGCAAGCTCCGAAAAGAGAGGCGAAGGGTGACATGCAACACAGAAATCAGTTCGAGGCCTAGCGGAGCCACAAGCTTCGAACCCAACCTTGAAACGTGTCGAAGTAAGGACTTCGAACAGATAGGGCCGAAGCCCCTACGCGCTATTGTTCGAAGTATGTAATGCTGTCGATCAGAAAAATGCTTCGAAGCATAGCAGCACAGAATACAAAACAAAGTTCGAAGATTGAAACGAAGCCTTCGAGTATGGTCGGATCGAAGCCTGCCTCACGGAGCTGAGGGGCTTCGAACAGAGAAGGATGACTTCGCAGAGACAGTCAGAAAAGCGATTTTAGTCCTCTCAACCCGATCGGAAAGTGGAGCAGTAAAAGTAAAAAGCTGGCGCAGAAGTACTGTAGCTGCAGTGGAGTACTACTTGTAAAACGCAAGAACTAGTACTCTGTATGTGAAGAACAGAAGCTTCTTCACACCCGCCGAAGCCTACAGAGGCTCAAAAATCACAGGGAAACTTGCATTGAAGATGAAAATGAGCCATTAAAAACTTTGCAGATGCAGCACACAAAGAAGTAGAGCATTTACTGCAGCATTAAAAGCACGGCAAGAAACACAGTGGGAGAACTCCCTGGCGGCGCAAGCAAGGAACAGGAGATGAGAGAGAAAACGTGAGAGGCAAAATGACCCAATAGAGTGGTATTCAATTTCAGCAAAAGGGTGGTCCAAACCCTAGGGATTGGGGTGCTATTTATAGGCAGCCCAATACTAGGAATATTCTACCAGCCCCTTAGGGTTTTTACAGACTCAAAAATACAGAAAAAGACTCTACTGCCCTTAGGTATTTTTACAGACACAACTGACTGACTGTGGGCCTAGAGTAACAGATGACATATCCTGAAGCTACTCTTCTGGACAGTCGGATACAGAATCAACGGTTGTCAGTTTTACGCCGAAACTGACAAAGCCTCCACCAGCTTTGCACCAGGTACCCGGATTGGGCCGGCCCGACCCCGCAGCTCTCTCAGCCCGGCAATCGCTCACCGCCCGTGTACCTGAGTCAGTCCTGGTCAACAGCCCAGTGGGTCTTCTACTGCTTCTGGCCCATGCACCCGGATTGGGCCAGCACGACTTCGCAGCCTCCTCTGCCCGACAGTCGCTCGCTGCCCGTGTACCTGAGTCACACGCGGCCCATGAAACAGCAGATCTCTTCTCTTCTTCAGTCCTCGTTGACTATCGTTGACAATGACTCATCACTTCTAGAGCCATGAGGCCCACGCTATTCAGCATGGCTCCTCAATCTCCCCCTTGATGAGTGCATTGTCAACATTCCTCAATTCTCAGCTCTTCAGCACCTGTGAACCAAATGTGGAAACACGAAAACAAAATACAAGAAAACAAAGAAGAAGAAAAATAAGGTAAAAGTGTAACCCTAATGACCAAAAGCCAAACACAAGCAAGAAACGGTCATTATGGTTAACCAAAACGTAAAAAGCTCAAAATGAGTGCGATTGCAGAATAACAAGGATATCAACAGAGTAAGAACTCCCCCTTAAACTCTGATCCCAAATTTTCTCCCCCTTGTTGACAAGTGAACTCATCAAGCACTCAAAAAGAGACACAGACTCCCCCTGAAATGCAACTCCCCCTCAAAATATGCAGTGAATGCAACTGGGGTGCAGGTGGAGTGTAGAAAGCATGCTTCTCAGATATGATTGACTGCAAATACAGTATCTAACAGGTATAGCAAAGGAGATACTGTCTAAGATACATGGCATGATCAGTGCAAGAGATGATATCTAAAGAAAGTCATTTAGCACGCATTTTTCAGTTTTTGCAAATAAAAGCATCACCACATTGTCTAGTAAACAAGCAAGGTAAAGCATGAGATGCAGAAGCTAACTGATATCTACCAAGATAAGCATTGTTCAAAACAAAGTGCTTCAGCAAACTTGTTATCCCTTTAAAGTTCAGGCTTTTTCATTTTCCTTTGTTATTTTTGCCAAGGGTTATTTGCATGTCAAACCTTATGCTAACCGACCAAGTCAAGCCTAGGCCAGGACTGGGCCATCAGAAGCTTAAGACATTGGTCTTGGCATACACTACATTGTCCTAGTTCATACCAAAGTGCTATGGTAAGCAGTCCAGGACAATATAATGCGACAAAGCAAACCCACTTGGATCTTTTCAACGCAAGCATAAAAAGGGCATGGAATTTTCATTCAGTTTTGATTTTCACCATTTTTAAAGCACATTTTCCATGTTAAAGCATAAAGATGTCCAAGTTGCATATCTGCATCTATGTGATGAACTAGCTACAAGGCATGTAACAAGTAGCAAAAGCATTCAGCCTACACATGCTAGTTACCAGAAGCAATGGTGATCATTTTTCAAGTTGAAAGCGTAAAAGCCATGCATATGACAGATATCAAACAAGTCAAGCGAACTGAATCAAAGCATGATCATTGACAAGTAATCAAAAGCATGTACCAGCTAGAATGAGTAAAGCAGTTCAATCATATAACAGAAGCATCTCTAAAGTGTGATATGTGAATATGTATGATATGAACACACACAAAGAGACTCAAGAAAAGAGTAAAGAGCAAAGAAAACTGACGCAAAATATCCTAGAAAGGATACACAACACCCAAATCCCCTCGTAAACGCTCAAATGTAGACTGATCTAGGGGTTTGGTAAAGATGTCAGCCAACTGATGATGGGTATCAACATGAATAAGGTCAATGACACCTTTCTCATATTGATCCCGCAAGAAGTGAAAGCGCACATCAATATGTTTGGTTTTTGAATGGAGACATGGGTTTTTCCCTACACTAATAGCACTAGTGCTGTCGCAAAACAATGGAACCCTGGTAGGAAAGAGCAACCCAAAGTCTCGAAGGGTGGAAATCATCCAAACCATCTGTGAGCAGCAGCTAGCAGCAGCTACGTATTCAGCCTCTGTGGTCGAAAGAGCAACTCCAGATTGCTTTCGAGAAGACCAAGAGACAAGAGAAGAACCAAGAAACTGGCAAGTACCGGAAGTCGACTTGCGATCCAACCGGCACCCACCAAAGTCGGCGTCCGAAAAGCCAGATAAATCAAGTGATGATGATGCTGAATAATAAAGACCAAGATCAGGCGCATAGGTGAGATACCTGAAAATGCGCTTGACAGCCTGCCGGTGAGACGCGCGTGGTGAAGACTGAAAACGCGCGCAAAGTCCCACGGCGAACTGTATGTCTGGTCTTGTTGCTGTTAAGTATAGCAGCGAACCTATCATCCCTCGAAACTCTCTCTCATTGACCTTGACACCGCTCTCGTCCTTGTCCAAACCCCCAGAAGTACCCATCGGGGTCATCTGCGGCTTCAATTCACCACCAAAGTCAAATTTCTTAAGCATATCACGAGTGTACTTACCTTGGTGGATGAAGGTGCCGTCCTTGGTCTGCTTGATCTGGAGCCCTAAGAAATACTTAAGCTCACCCATGAGGCTCATCTCAAACTCACTGTGCATCTGCTCAGAAAACTTGGACACAAGAGAATCAGTAGTACCGCCAAAAATAATATCGTCCACATAAATCTGAGCAACTAAGAAATCTGAAGCATCTCTGAGCAAGAAAAGAGTTTTATCCACAGAACCCATCACAAAGCCCTTCCCCAACAAAAATTGCTTTAACCGGTCATACCAAGCCCTGGGGGCTTGCTTCAACCCGTATAAAGCCTTATGCAATTTAAAAACATGTCGAGGAAACTTAGGGTTCTCAAAACCGGGGGGTTGCCTAACATAAACCTCCTCCTCAATGAACCCATTCAGAAAAGCACTCTTAACGTCCATTTGAAAAAGCTTAAAACCCTTTGAAACGGCAAAAGCTAGAAGAATACGAATGGACTCAAGACGGGCCACAGGAGCGAAGGTTTCTTCAAAGTCAATACCTTCCTTTTGGCAATAACCCTGGGCAACTAGTCGAGCTTTGTTGCGCACCACAACCCCATCTTCACCTTGTTTGTTCTTGAATACCCACTTGGTACCTATGGGGTTGCATCCTGGTGGCGGCTCAACTAGTGTCCAAACCCGATTGCGGACAAAATTCTCAAGCTCTTCTTGCATAGCATTAATCCAATTAGAATCAGAAAGAGCATGAGAAATGTCTCTGGGCTCAAAAGATGCAACAAACGCAGATTCAGCAAACACGGCGAGAGAGGCAGAAGAACGCAAAGTCCTCTCAGTCAAATCACCAATGATGAGCTCTGAGGGGTGGTCACGCTGCACTGCTCGGGTTCCCTGGTGATCTGAAGTCACCTCACCGGAGTCAGCAGCTGGGACCTCTGGACTCGACTGAAGGGGCTCGATCGAAGTGGAAGAAGTGATCAGAGGTCCGCCTTCATCATCAGTCGAAGTCACAGAAGGTGTGGGCTCTGCGGGGGATGCAGAAGGCCCGCCCTCAACGGCAGCTGGAGTATCCTCATCTTCCTCGAAGATGGACTCTCCGAGCTCATCACCACCAGAAAGCTCAAAAGAAGGAGTCAAAGAAGGCAAGGACTCATCAAAAGAAACCTCACACGTCTCGACAAGCAGCTGGGATTCGAGGTTCCAAACACGGAAGCCTCGAGAATGCAATGCATAACCAAGAAAAATACCATCCCAGCATCGAGACTCAAACTTGTCCAAATGCCCTCCCTTCTTGAGCACAAAGCACTTGCAGCCAAACGCTCGCAAGTGGGTCACCTTGGGCTGTCTGCCAAACCGCAACTCATATGATGTCTTACCAATGTAAGCTCTAAGAAAAATGCGGTTGGCCAGATAGCAAGCCGTGTTCATGGCTTCAGCCCAGAAACGCCTAGGAGTCCTGTGCTCATCGAGCATCGTCCTGGCCATCTCAACTAGCGTGCGGTTCTTTCGTTCCACAACGCCGTTCTGTGGGGGAGTGTAAGGAGAGGAAAACTGATGGTCCAGACCCTGATCACTACAGAAGCTGACAAACTGAGAATTCTTGAACTCAGAACCGTTGTCGGAGCGAATTGCTCGCATCCGGCCATTGTTCTCATTCTTCAGCTTCAAAATCAGGTCATGGACAAATTGAAAAGTTTCATCCTTAGACTCCAAAAAGAAAACCCACGAGAAACGAGAAAAGTCGTCAACAATCACAAGTGCATACCACTTCCCACCGACCGAGCGTACCCGAGCTGGACCTACAGTGTCCAAATGTAAAAGCTCGCCTGGATACGAAGTCATCACCTGAGTCACAGGTGAGTGAGAAGCGGCAACCATTTTCCCATGACGACAGGGATGACAAACCAGATCCTTCTCCATTTTAAGCTTGGGCAATCCTCGGATGAGATCCATAGAGCTTAACCTGACTAGCAGATCAAAACTCAAATGACCTAACCTCCTATGCCACTTCCAGAGCTCAGAAGAGGATCCAGCAATCAAACAGCGAGAAGGGCCAAAAGAACTAGAGAAGTCAATTCGAAAAACTTTACCGAAGGGTAAAATCTGACAAACCAAAGACCCTCTAGAATCAATCACAGAAGAATTTCCCTTCTTAAAACGCACTTCCAAACCATCCTCAAGAAGTTGCGAAACAGATATTAAATTAAAGTTCAGATTTTTAACCAAAGCAACATTCTTTAAAGAGAAATGGTCTGAGATGCTGATTGAGCCTATGCCACTTACTTTCCCTTGACCGCTGTTCCCGAACGTGATATATTCTTTGGAGCTCGGGGGAGTGAGACTGGAGAACCATCTGCGATGTCCCGTCATGTGGCGAGAGCATCCTGAGTCCATGATCCAAACATCCTCCAGTCCCCGGTCCTGCACAATCAATGTCTGTAAGTGGGAGCAAATGGTCCGGCACCAGGTTTAGCAAAAGAGCTAAACCAGTGTCGAGCCATCTGCTCAAAAGATGGAAAGCGAAAACCATCAAAAGAGTTTGGACCAAAACGCGGCTCAAAGCGCGGTCCACGGTTCTTCCTAACCTTACGGCCACGAGGTCCAGAACCGTAGCCAACTCGGTCTGGAACTCTGCCGGAACGAACACCACCAACTGGAGCACGGGCAAGAAAGCCGTCTCCTCTACCACCACCTACACGACGCGGCCTGGCCTCCAGCCTCTCCCCGCGCCGAGGAACACGCAGTCTACCACCCTGCTGGTAGAACTGCACCTGATCACTACGAGCCCTTTCTGCTCTCTCAACCCGCTTCCTCCTGAAGCAAAACTCCGCAAGATGCCCGTCTCTCTGACAATACTCACAATGATAGGTAGGCTTCTTGGGATGTGGTTGAGGCTTGGGGTTCTTGGGCTTGGTAGTGTTTGGTGTGGTCTTCTTGGGCTGAGAGGGTCCCGGAAGAGAGTCTAAAGAAGAGTGGAGGTGTTTGGGCTTAGGAACCCAGATAGGCTTCTTGGGTGGAGCTTTGGGAGTTTCATGGATCACTCCATCCTTTGGCTGACAAGCCTGGGAGGTCTCAGTGGAGTGAGTCTTGGGATACCTCTGCTCTGGAGTCATTTTACTCCACTCCACTGCCCGGCTGAGGGCACTCTCAAAGTCAGCCTTGGTGTAGGTGTAACCTACTCCAAACCCATCCTTCCTCTTGAACTGCTGGATCATCATGCCAAGCTGTGGCTCTCTGGCACTGATCCAACTCAGGATAGACCGGAGGTAAAAGTTCTCATTCTGAGAATCAGCTAGCTCCTCTCTCAAGGAAGCTAGAACCTCCACCTGAGACAAGCAGGTCTCACACTCACTCTCTACTTGGACAGACTTCCCGGCTTTTAGCTTAATTAACTCCATTCTAAGAGACAGGCAGTTCTCACAAACAGTGGGTGGAACTGACAGTGTCTCAAGCTCTAGCCTAGTCTGGGCAAGCTCAGCTCTCAACCTCTCTAAATCACCCGAATGCTCATTGCCCTTGGATTTCAGCTCAGCTAAGGCAGCTAGATGAGATGGGCAATCAACACAGGGTGCGACGACAGTGGCATGAGCAACTTTCAGCTCCTGCTGAGCGCTTTCAAGCTCAGTGGCCAAAGCGTCCCTCTCATCAACCCTTTCTGTATACCTGGACTTCAAAGTCGACAGGTCACACAGAAGCACCTCACACTTTGGGCACTCACTGCTATCACCCAAGCAAGGGGAAGAGGATAGACTCTCTATTCTACCGTTGGCCACGGCAAGCTCACTCTCTAGCTCATCTATCCTTTTCTTAGCCCCCCTAAGCAGTTTTTCCCGATATTTCAACTCCTGACGATTACTCTCAAGTAAATCTACAATTTCACGCTCATAAGACGATACCTTGCTATCGTCGTCGTCGGAGTCGTCGGAGGAGCTCTTTTCTTCTCTATCCCCAAGAGCCATGGAGCAGAAGCTCTTGCGGGATCTTCGGCGCTGGTGTGAGCGGCTCTTCGGCTTGTCTCCGAAGGCCATGAAGCAGAGGCCCGCCGGATCATCCTTGTCCTTCCCCTTCTTGATGGTGATCTCCTCATCACTTGAGCTCGATGAAGAGGAAGAAGACGTGGATCTCTTGGAGTAGCTTTTCTCCATCTCGGCGAAGAAGGCCTTGTCGCGCTTCTTGTTCTCTCGCCGGTAGTCCTTCAGGGCCTTCTTGAAGAACCGAGTCTTCGGCTTGCCCTTGGTGAAGGAGGGGCTCTCATGCTTGCCGGAGTCGTGGAAGCTGTTGCCGGTGCCCTTCTTGTATCCACTGCGCTTAGGGCAGTCGGCGATGAAGTGTCCTGGATCACCACATTCAAAGCATCCGGATTTTGTGCCGTGTCTTTTGAACATTCTTTTATCATAGACACGACGCACCCGGTTGTTAAAGAGACACAAATCATCATCTCCCAACAACTCAAGCTGGTCCTCAGTGATAGACATCAAAGAGAACCCAGCACAACTCACAGCGGAGGGATCAACAGAAGGTGTAGCAAGGGCCAGGGATTTTGATCCAGAACCAGTGAGATTTGATCTCAACTGGATATCTACCTCAGTGGCCTTTAGCTTGCTAAATAACTCAGAAATGGTCAAGGTATCGTATGAAGTACTCTCAACGATAGATGATACCTTGATCTCCCAGATCTTTGGGTCCAAGGTATGAAGAACCTTGAGCGCCTGCTCATGATCTGAGACTAACTGAGTACCCTCAGCCTTGTTGTCCCGAAGCTTGTTAATGATCGACTGAAAGCGACCAAACAAAGCTTCAACAGATTCACCCGGCTTCTGTGTGAAATTCTCATATTCACGCCGGTAGGTCTGATAGAGCCGAGCCTTGACCTGTGCTGTTCCCTCATGGTGTGCCTTGAGGGTAGCCCAGATCTCTCTCGCAGTGGAGAGATGACTCACTCGCTCAAATTCAGTGGGACCTAAACCAGAAAATAAAATGTTCACAGCCTTACTGTTGCTCAGATGCTGAGCAATGATACCAGCAGTACCTTGCTCAGTAACTGGCAGAATGACAAACGTGGTGTGAACGCAAATGTCCCATATGTCCGAACCCTGGCTCATGAGATAGGCTCGCATGCGAGTCTTCCAATAATTATAGCCATAGGCTTCCAAGGACGGGACCTTGCCAGGAGACGTCATAGTCACTACTGGGGTTTAGAACCGGTTAAGGTATGGAAAAACCCTAACCAAGCTCTGATACCACTTGTAGGACCGAAAGTAGCGACCAGAGGGGGGGTGAATGGGCGCCTTAAAAATTCTTTCGAATCAATGGCCTGTTCCCAATACCCAACGCACCTCAAAAATACTACGCAGCAGAAAATAGACAGTAGGCCTAAGTCTAAAGGTTTCTAACCTAGAAGCAACTAAAGATATACAGTGTAAAACTAAAGTGGTGCAACTAGGCAGATAAACAAGTTGTAACAGGCCTATACTTCTCAATGAAATGATCTAAGTATGTATAAAGTGAAAAGAGAAGTTACTGTCCAAAGTTGTCTCCTGTTCGGGACTTGGCGAAGCCCCCTTCGCACGTCGAGGTCTGCTTCGGAGGTTGGTGTCGGAGTCTGTCCGAAGTGCCGAAGGTGTCACTGTCTAGCCTAGTTCGACGTGGTAAGAAGCGAAGTGTACTTCAGAGCGAAGCAAAAGAAGTGCCGGAGCCTGGTTCGAAGTATGCACTTCGAAGACAGGACTTCGCACACAGCTTCGACTCACGAGCTTCGGAGCGAAGTAAAAACAGTGCCGAAGCTTGGTTCGAAGAAAGCGCTTCGAAGACAAGACTTCGAAAGTACTTCGAACCGAAAGCCTCGAAGCTAAATCTTCGAACACGAACCTTCGAACACCAAGCTTCGAATACACAAACAGACAACCTTCGAAACGTAGAAGCGAAGTCTGTCACGTGACAGAAAATCAAGTCCGAAGCCAATGCCCTACCTTCGAAAAGAGCAAGCTCCGAAAAGAGAGGCGAAGGGTGACATGCAACACAGAAATCAGTTCGAGGCCTAGCGGAGCCACAAGCTTCGAACCCAACCTTGAAACGTGTCGAAGTAAGGACTTCGAACAGATAGGGCCGAAGCCCCTACGCGCTATTGTTCGAAGTATGTAATGCTGTCGATCAGAAAAATGCTTCGAAGCATAGCAGCACGGAATACAAAACAAAG
The DNA here is from genome assembly GCA_019279435.1 of Zizania palustris. Classification (NCBI taxonomy): domain Eukaryota; kingdom Viridiplantae; phylum Streptophyta; class Magnoliopsida; order Poales; family Poaceae; genus Zizania; species Zizania palustris. The sequence continues at coordinate 11,178,231 of JAAALK010000079.1, forward strand.
TTCGAAGATTGAAACGAAGCCTTCGAGTATGGTCGGATCGAAGCCTGCCTCACGGAGCTGAGGGGCTTCGAACAGAGAAGGATGACTTCGCAGAGACAGTCAGAAAAGCGATTTTAGTCCTCTCAACCCGATCGGAAAGTGGAGCAGTAAAAGTAAAAAGCTGGCGCAGAAGTACTGTAGCTGCAGTGGAGTACTACTTGTAAAACGCAAGAACTAGTACTCTGTATGTGAAGAACAGAAGCTTCTTCACACCCGCCGAAGCCTACAGAGGCTCAAAAATCACAGGGAAACTTGCATTGAAGATGAAAATGAGCCATTAAAAACTTTGCAGATGCAGCACACAAAGAAGTAGAGCATTTACTGCAGCATTAAAAGCACGGCAAGAAACACAGTGGGAGAACTCCCTGGCGGCGCAAGCAAGGAACAGGAGATGAGAGAGAAAACGTGAGAGGCAAAATGACCCAATAGAGTGGTATTCAATTTCAGCAAAAGGGTGGTCCAAACCCTAGGGATTGGGGTGCTATTTATAGGCAGCCCAATACTAGGAATATTCTACCAGCCCCTTAGGGTTTTTACAGACTCAAAAATACAGAAAAAGACTCTACTGCCCTTAGGTATTTTTACAGACACAACTGACTGACTGTGGGCCTAGAGTAACAGATGACATATCCTGAAGCTACTCTTCTGGACAGTCGGATACAGAATCAACGGTTGTCAGTTTTACGCCGAAACTGACAAAGCCTCCACCAGCTTTGCACCAGGTACCCGGATTGGGCCGGCCCGACCCCGCAGCTCTCTCAGCCCGGCAATCGCTCACCGCCCGTGTACCTGAGTCAGTCCTGGTCAACAGCCCAGTGGGTCTTCTACTGCTTCTGGCCCATGCACCCGGATTGGGCCAGCACGACTTCGCAGCCTCCTCTGCCCGACAGTCGCTCGCTGCCCGTGTACCTGAGTCACACGCGGCCCATGAAACAGCAGATCTCTTCTCTTCTTCAGTCCTCGTTGACTATCGTTGACAATGACTCATCACTTCTAGAGCCATGAGGCCCACGCTATTCAGCATGGCTCCTCACCTAGGAGCTTTTGGGCTGAAGCCATGAACACGGCTTGCTATCTAGCCAACCACATTTTTCTTAGAGCTTACTTAGGTAAGACATCATATGAATTGCGGTTTGGTAGATAGACCAAGGTGAGTCACTTGCGAGCCTTTGGATTCAAGTGCTTTGTGCTCAAGAAGGGAGGGCATTTGGACAAGTTTGAGTCTCGTTGCTGGGATGGAGTCTTTCTTGGTTAAGCTTTCAATTCTCGAGGCTTTCGTGTTTGGAACCTCGACTCTCAGCAGCTTGTCGAGACTTGTGAGGTTTCTTTTGATGAGTCCATGCCTTCGTTGACTACTTCTTTTGAGCTTTCTGGAGATGATGAGCTTGGAGAGTCCATCATTGAGGAAGATGATGATACTCCTGCTGTTGATGAGGGTAGGCCTTCTACATAGCCTGCAGACCCTACACCTTTTGAGACTTCAACTGAGGATGACGGCGGACCACTAATCACTCGTTCTACTTCGATCGAGCACCCTCAGCCTAGTCCAGAGGTGTTAGTTGCTGACTCCGGTGAGGTGACTACAGATAACCTAGGATCCCGAGTAGTTCAGCGTGATCACCCCTCAGAGCTCATCATCGGTGATCTTACTGAGAGATCCTTGCGTTCTTCTGTTGGTTCTCTTGTTGTGTTTGCTGAGTCTACGTTTGTTGCCACTTTTGAGCCCAAAGACATTTCTCATGCTCTTTCTGATTCAAATTGGATAAACGCCATGCAAGAAGAGCTTGAAAACTTTGTTCGCAATCAGGTTTGGACACTGGTTGAGCTGCCACCTGGATGCAACACCATAGGCACCAAGTGGGTGTTTAAGAACAAGCAAGGTGAAGATGGGGTTGTGGTGCGCAACAAAGCTCAACTAGATGCACAGGGTTTTTGCCAGAAAGAAGGTATTGATTTTGAGGAGACCTTCGCCCCTATTGCCCGCTTTGAGTCCATTCGTATTCTTTTGTCCTTTGCTGCTTCTAAAGGTTTTAAGCTTTTTCAAATGGATGTCAAGATTGCATTTCTGAATAGGTATATAGAGGAGGAGGTCTATGTTAGGCAACCCCCCGGTTTTGAGAACCCTAAGTTTCATCGGCATGTTTTCAAGTTGCAGAAAGCTTTATACGGTCTGAAGCAAGCCCTAGGGCTTGATATGATCGTCTAAAGCAGTTTTTGTTGGGGAACGACTTTGTGATGGGTTATGTGGACAAAACTCTTTTCTTGCTCAAAGTTGGCTTAGACTTATTGATCGCTCAGATTTATGTAGATGATATTATTTTTGGTGGTTCTACTAAAGATCTTGTATCCATGTTTTCTTAGCAGATGCACAGCGAGTTTGAGATGAGCCTCATGGGTGAACTCAAGTATTTCTTAGGGTTCTAGATCAAGCAGACCAAGGAGGGCATCTTCATCCACCAGAGCAAGTACACACGGGACATGCTGAAGAAGTTTGATTTTGGTGGAGAGCTAAAGCCTCAGATGACCCCAATGGGTACACCTGGGGGCCTGGACAAGGACGAAAACAACATCAAGGTCAACGAGAGGGAGTATCGAGGGATGATTGGATTGTTGTTATACTTGACGGCGACCAGACCGGACATTCATTTCACCGTGGGACTATGCGTGCGCTTTTAGTCTTCACCACGCACATCTCATCGGCAGGCTGTCAAGCGTATTTTCAGGTATCTTACATATGCTCATGATCTAGGTCTTTACTACTCTGCATTAGCGTCTCTTGATTTATCTAGCTTTTCCGACGCTGATTTCGGTGGGTGCCAGCTGAATCGGAAGTTGACTTCTGGTACTTGCCATTTTCTCGGTTTTTTGCTTGTTTCCTAGTCATCTCGAAAACAATATGGAGTTGCGCTTTCTACTACTGAGGCTAAGTATGTAGCATCTGCTAGCTGCTGCCCACAGTTGGTTTGGATGATTTCTACTTTGCGAGATTTTGGTTTGTTCTTCCCTACCAGAGTTCCTTTGTTTTGTGATGGTACCAGCGCGATTAGTGTAGGGAAAAACCCATGTCTTCATTAAAAAACCAAACATATTGATGTTTGTTTTCACTTTCTGAGGGATCAGTATGAGAAAGGTGTCATTGACCTTGTTCATGTTGATACCCATCATCAGTTGGCTGACATTTTTACCAAACCCCTAGATCAGTCTACTTTTGACCGTTTGCGAGGGGATTTGGGAGTTGTGTATCCTTTTTAGGATATTTTGAGTCAGTTTTCTTTCTTCTTTATCTTTTCTTGAGTCTTTTCATGTGTGTTCATATCATGCATATTCACATATCATACTTTGAGCTTGCTTCTGTTATATGATTGATCTCCTTTACTTATTCTAGCTGGTACATGCCTTTGAATACTTGTCGATGATCATGCTTTGCTTCAGTTCACATGATATGTCTGATATCTGTCATATGCATGGTTTTTATGCTTTAGAATTGAAAAAATGATCACCATTGCTTCTTGTAACTAGCATGTGTAGGCTGAGTGTTTTTGCTATCTTTTACATGCCTGGTAGCTAGTTCCTCACTTAGATGCAGATATGCAACTTGGACATCTATATGCTTTAACATGGAAAATGTGCTATAAAAATGATAAAAAATCAGAAAAAATGAAAAATCCATGCCTTTTTATGCATAATTTGAAAAGATCCAGGTGGGTTTGCTTTGTCACATTGCATTGTTCTAGACTGCTTACCATGGCACTTTGGTATGAACTAGGACAGTGTAATGTATGCCATGACCAATGTCTTAAGCTTCTGATGGTCCAATCCTGGCCTAGGCTTGACTTGGTCGGTTAGCATAAGGTTGACATGCAAATAACCCCTAGCAAAAATGAAAAAGGAAAAGAAGAAGCCTGAAATTTAAAAAGATAACAAGTTTGCTGAAGCACTTAGTTCTGGACAATGCTTATCTCGGTAGATATTAGTTAACTTTTGCATCTCATGCTTTACTTTTCTTGTCAACTAGAAAATGTGGTGATGCTTTTGTTTGCAAAAATCGAAAAATGTGTGCTAATGACTCTCTTTAGATATCATCTGTTGCACTGACAATGTCATATATCTTAAACAGTATGTCTTTTGCTATACCTATTAGATGTTGTAATTGTAGTCAATCATATCTGAGAAGCATGCTTTTTACACTCCACCTGCACCCCATTTGCATTCATGGCATATTTTGAGGTGGAGTTGCATTTCAGGGGGAGTTCGAGTCTGTGTCGTTTTAGAGTGTTGTTGGTCTCACGTGATGAGTCAAATTGTCAACAAGGGGGAGAAATTTTGGATTACTCGATCTTTTAAAAGAGTTTAGGGGGAGTTTTTGGCTTTCTCTGGGATTTATTTCAGGGGGAGTTTTAGTCTCTTTTGCCTTTACTATTTAGATATCCTTGTTGATAGTTCTGAGATTGCACTTATTTTGAGTCTTTATTTTGTGTTAACCATAATGACCATTTTTCTTGCTTATGTTCGGCTTTTGGTCATTAGGGTTAAACTTTTATTTATTTTCTTCTTTCTGTTTTCCTTTGTTTTTGTTTTCGTGTTTCCACATGTTTTGCAGGTTCTGAATAATTGTGAAGAGGGTGTTGACAATGCACTCATCAAGGGGGAGATTGAGGAACCATGTTGAAGAGCATGGGCCTAATGGCTCCAGATGTGATGAGTGATTGTCAACGGAAGTCAAAGAGGAGACGTGAAGAGAAGATGAGACCTGCCGTTTCTGGGGCGCGTGTGACTCAGGTACACGGTCAGCGAGCGATAGTTGGGCAGAGGAGCCGCGGAGTCGGGCTGACCTAATCTGAGTACATGGGCTAGGAGTGGCACAGGATCCACTGGTCTGTTGATCTCCCTGGCGTATTTTTCCTCCAACAACTACGCGTGTTTCACCGAGGCGTGCATCATGTTTTTCCTAGCCGCAGCAGCACCTACCCGCAGCTATTCCTAGGCAGGGCATTGCGTCAGCCTTTGCACAGCGCGTGGCAGCGTGCCTAGCAGCGTAGCTAGCGGCTGCCTAGGTGCGTAGCACGCGGCAGCGTAGCCTAGCTCTGCAAGGCTGCTTGCACGGCAGCGTAGCCTAGCGCAGCCTAGCCTGTAGCTACGCAGCAGCGGCTTTGCGTGGTTTCCAGGCTGCTGGCAACGCGTGCGCAAGGAGGCAGCAGCGGTGGGCTAAAAAGTCACGTGGAGCCGCGTGATCGCCAACAGCAGTCCTGTTCAGCGTCATCACGTGGAGCTGCACACCGGCGCACTGTTTGACGTAAAGCAGACAGCGTGCACGCGGCGTGTTTTTCTTTTCTGTTCGGGTGAAGTAACCAGCAAGGATTCAACATCAAACGCACGTAAACGGTTCCATCTAATTTCCTATTTTGCAGGTAAGTTAATTAATTAGCATGCGAACCTGATTAGTGATTTCATGATTAATTTTTGGCTGCTAAACCTTGTTAGTGCTCGCGTAATGCTTAATTAAGTATCTTTAGTTTGTTCGTATAAAAAGAAAAAAATATTAGTCACAATAATATCTTTCATTCTCGATTTATGTGCATTACATCAGTTTTATTTCTGAATTTATTTCTGAATGATCCATGATTTATTCACTTGATTAGTATTTTATTTTCAGATTGCAATATGAATATTTATTGATATATCTAGGTGTTTTACTGTGCACATTAAGTATTTATTAAATCATCTGAGAACACATCTTTATTTTCTGTAGTTATTTTGTTTAGTTTAATTTTTTTAATATCGTTGTTGATGTCTTTTTAATTAGGACACCGATCATTTTTAGGCTAGACAACTTTAGTACCTGTGATCTGTTTCGCTTCTGTTGTTTGTCTCTCGAGGTGCGTTGGGTGTTGGGATTAGGCCATTGATTCTTGATTTTTTAGGCGCCCATTCACCCCTCCCCCCCCGCTGGTCGCTACTTTCGGTCCTACACTCGGTCTCCTTTTGGGACTTACCTCCGTCTTGTTCCGCGGAGGCCCCCTTAGGGATTGGGACATCCTGGGACCCCACCTTGATGATGATAGCCTCGGACACCGCCTCCGGTCATCCTCATGGAGCGACGGATAGTCTTCCGAAGACATCGCCTCTTGGAGCACTCACCTGACCCTGCATGTTATAAAACCCGGAGGGCACAAATGGAGCAACATAATATGGGGTAGGGTACCCAAGAGGCTGAATGTAACACGGTGGTCACTGCGGCATGGACCAATGATATGGTGGAGGAAGCAGTGGCTCCAACATTTTTTCCCACCATATGTCGAACCCACTCTTTCGGGGGGGGTTCAGCCTTGCTAGAGGTCCTGGCCGAGCGTTCGCCTTCTCGGTCCACTTCTGGTGCTTCTGGAGTAGCATGTCGTATGTCACCTTTGGCTTCCTGCGAGACGCAGCTAAAGATGATGAGCTAGTGTTCACCTTCCACACCCCTACCTCAGGGTTCTTTGTCACGAGCGTGTGTGGCCGCAGTTCTCCAATCAGCACCTTCTTCCCGTCGAGATCGATAGTGTTCACGGGAAAGGGGTCCTAGTCGAGCTTCATCTTGGGATTTGTATCTAGCTTCAACCATCCTTCTTCTTTGGCCGATTGACCTTACTGACAAAAAACATTACAATCGTTAGTAGAATGGAAATGAGAATCATTGCTTCTCAGGATGACGTGACCCTTCGGCAACCTGATAAGTTTGTTCTTCAACAAAAAATCAAATATTTTATCACACTTGGTCACATCAAAAGAATACTTCACCTCGCTAGGCTGACTCTTGGTAGGAGACGGCCATAGCTTAGTGCAAGTAATGGGCTAGGCCTTACTAGACCAAGTCCATTCTGCAGTGTACATGTTGGCCGAATCATCCTCGCTCTCCGATGATTCCTCATCGCAGCGCTCCATGATGAGCACCTCGGCCTTATGCTTGTTGAATATCTTAGTAAATTTTCTACTTTTGGCTCGGCTTTCCTGAACCAGATCCTTCTGCAACACTTGACTAACATCAAAGAAATCTTGGCCATCCAGTTTCTCCTTAAGTTCGGAGTGAAGACCGTTAAAAGCAAGGTCGGCCAAGTCTTTGTCAGAAATTTTCAAAGTAAAACATCAGTTTCTTGTGTCCCTAAAACAGTTAACGTACTCAGAGACACTCTCGTTAGCCTTCTGTCTAACCGATGTCAAGTGTGAAAGTCTAAGCTCGGTCTCCTTAGTATAAAAATAATCATGGAACTTCTTCTCCAACTAGGCCTAAGTTTGAACGGAGTTCGGCGGTAATGTTGAATACCAAGTGAAAGCAGTGCTGGAAAGTGACAGAGAAAATAATATAAACTTCAACGCATCTGACCCACTAGCTTCACCACACTACGCTAGGAATTGGCCTATGTGCTCTAGGGTGGATTTACTACCTTCGCCGTCAAATTTTGTAAACTCAGGCACCCTAAAGTTGTGAATATACGGGATGGTGTCGAAGTGATCAGGGTATGGCTTTTGATAAACCCTAACCCGACCTCTAGGTGTCCAACCTGTACACTCTCTAAACAGTGTGTGAATCCACTTGTCAAAGTCATCTATGCCTCCTACCTGCGCGTGTCTCTCGTGCGGGGGTGTGACACGTGGTGGTATATCATGTTGTTGGCCATGTGGCTCCTCTTGTGGTGGCTCACGATACGGGATATAATCGAGCCTATGTAGGTGTGTGGGAGCAGGAGGTGTGGGCAGCGTGGGACAAGGTAGCTTAGGCACAGGCGGTGGTGCATAGTGTGTGATAGGGCCGGTCTGATGATCCATAGGTCTGGTCCTGACCAAGGGTGTGATAGCTGGTCAGACCGGCCTGATGGTCGGTCAGACTGACAAGGCCATATGTCATCTAGGCCATGGATGGTGTGTCCATTGACGCTATGGTCTTCCCGGTACTCCCGTCGGTCCTACTGTGTACATGGTGGATAGGGGGTAAACTAGCTATCAGAGTTGGGGAAGCGGCCTCGAAAAAGCTGAATATCCTAAACATTGCCTCCATCTTAGAGTCGATCATGGCCTCTGCGTGGTTTGCAAAAGTAGCTCTAACGTCCTGGTCTACTGATGTGGCTATTTTTTGCTCGATGTCCTAGGAGGACAGTCGAGGGGACGATGGTGTTAACTTAGCTCCGGAGAGATCGGGGATGTTGATGTCATGCTTGACGAAGCCCCTGTGGGTCTTGGTGAAGCGGCCAAGAAAAAGAGTGTGTAGCCTCCTTGTCCTGGCCTCGAGTTTTTCTCTATCCAACTTGGAGAGGTCATCGAGGGTTGGGACAATGATGTTGCCTTCATCAATCTCTGAGCTCCCCACCGGATTCATCGGCGTCGAGGGTCACATTGATGTACAGGTAGTGTATGTACCTGTCGCCGATGTAGAAGTGCTTGGCATGTCTCTCCCCAGCCGAGTCACCAAAAAATGTGTTGACACGAAAATGCGCCAAACACACGGATGCCGATCCAGCGATCCAAAAGCATGCGGATATTTAGGAGTAATCCCCTAAACGTTACACAACACCGACGTCGTGTTCCGACGATCCTTAAACAATGGTGTTGGGGGAAAATACTTCATACCCATGATCTTCCAAGATTCCAAGCAAATATATTATACAACGAAGATAAAGGCAAGTCTTAATCTCGGAGCCCAAGACTCCCTCCGAATTAAAGGCTCGAAGCCGAAGGGTCCATCCAGGCTCCGATCCAAAGAGACCCTCTGAAAGGCTTCGCCTCCATAGTGGAAAACAACCAGAAGGATGGGACATCTGCTTTATCAACATCCTTCGAGCATGTTTTACCATATTAACCCTATAAGGGATACCGAAATAGTATCCACTATGTCGGTTGTAATTAAGGGGTAAAAAGGTCCTTTCATTAGAGATTTTACCTATAAATACCCCCTTCTTGCCCTATAAGAGGCATTGAATATTCAGATATTCAATACGCACTTCGAACTATTCCGAGCTATTATCCTATTCGGAGGCTTGAGAAAGTCCGCATTCACAAACACTTCGTTTTTCACTTCTTGGTCTTATAGAACCTTTTAGCGTAATCCGTTGAGACAATAGTTGGCGCCGTTCATGGGGAGCTTAGTACTAAAAGCTAGTTCTCTGACACTTCCTGTAATTCGAAGTACGTTTGCGGAGGGAGCTTCGGAGTCCCAGGATTCCACGCATCATTCGGCAAGGGCCTTCAAGTATAGTTCAAAGGTTTTTCTCGCCTTACACCACCGTTCGAAGCCCTCGGTCTCCGGACCCTGCTTAGCTTCGTAAGTCATGCATCCCAAGCAGAGTATAGCCACCGACCCCCTCCGAAGGTCCTCTCGGACCTCCAGGGCAGGACCTTCAGACATCCCCCAAACTCCCGAAGTAGTCAATAACCCCCGAGCAACCGGAGCCCCTCGGACAGCTCCATCCGTGCTCCGAACTGACTATGTCAGTTCCCGAGACTCGGAGGACCCCTCCAAAGGAAGTGAGAACCTCCCCAAAGATGTGGCAGCTCATATGGCCCGACTTCATGCAGAGGTGGAAAGATGGAGGCAAGAGGCCGCGGATAGGCTTCGTCCTCAGATGAACCTCGTCGCTTGGCAGACGCATCAAGACAACGACCCCGATTAATATCCCGAAGCCCCCCAAGTTCGAGAGAATGCCGAGAACGCCTCCTTCGATGACAAATCTCTATTCCATCCGGACTTGCAAAAGGTGTGCTTCGATCCTAGGTTCCAAGCCTCGATGCTGCACAAATACTCTAGAGGAGCTGACCTCGGAGAATTCTCTCGCTCTTATGCTCTTGCAATAGAAGGTAGTGGAGGGGTCCAAAATACGATGGCAAAAATGCTTCCCCTTGCGTTAGAAGGCGTAGCCCTTCGTTGGTTCTGGTCTCTAAAGCCATGATCAATTAAGTCATGGGAGCAGTTGAAGAAGAAATTCGTGAGTAATTTCTAGGGGACCTTGATAGCCCCGGTGTCTACTGGAAGCCTTTTTTAGGTGAAATAGTAGGCAGGAGAAACTCTTCGATAATACTTCACGTGCTTCACCCAAACCAAGTCTTAGATCAAGGGGTTGTCCACGTCATCTGTCGTGGATGCGGCGCGCGAAGGTGTAATGAACCCTGGCCTCCTCGACAAACTCCATCGGAAGCTAGTGTCTTCAGTGGCACAGCTGATGGCATACTTCGAGTAGTATGCCAAATCAGAAGAAGGGTGTCTTCGGAGGACTACTTCGTCCACACCAACCCTCCCCCAAGATGTCAAGATGGAGTAGAGGGCTCTAAGTCCCCCGCAAACCCCCTTCGATAATCTTTCTCACGATCAGAGAAGGGGAAGGAAGAACCCTTGCTCCGAAGTATTTAATATTGACCCCTTCGCTCCAAACATGCCTTCCAACTATCAACAAGCTCAGAGCAACAAAGCTAGTGGCTCGAGACCACCAAGGAAGCTAGTTGGCTAAAGCCAGACATTCCTTTGTTGTGTGCATGGTGAAAATAGAAGCCATGCCACCAAGGATTGCGAGTCCATACTATCTCTCCAGAGCGAGTATCTTGAGAGAAGCTCGGATCAAAGAACTATTGATCGAGCCCCTCCGGCAGCACAGTCGGAGCTTGTGTAAGCCGTCGGACGTGCAGGCAACCTCAAAGCCCATATGCAACCTCCGGTGGCCAACATTATGCCACCACCGAAGCAAGAAACCTTCAAGATCGTGGCAAGTGAGTGGTCCTACCCATCTCCGGAGGCGGGACCCTCAGCAATATATCGAAGCATCAACGGACAGATTATGTTCGTGAAGTAGGACATATAGGGACTTCAAACTCACTGCAGAAATGCCCGAGTGGTCCCATGTGCCCATATCATTCTATGCCAATGATGCTGCAGGGGTGAAGTTCCCCTATGCCGACCCCTTGTCATTTCAGCTGACGTTGTAGGGGTGGAAGTCTGAAGGGCTGGTCGACGGTGGAAGCTCCATTGACATACTCTTCATCCAAGCCTTCGATCAAATGTGCATTCCTAGAAGGCATATACTTCCAGTAGCTCGCCCACTCCAAAGATTCGTAGGCCCTCCTCTCGAAGCCCTCAGCCAAATAGGCCTCAAGGTTGCTTTCAGCGAGGGGCCCTTATCCAGAGTCGAAGAGGTCATCTTTGACGTTGTCAACGCCCCGTACACCTACAATGCAATCTTTGGAAGAGGGATGCTGAATCAATTCGGAGCCGTGGGGCACCACAATTATTTGTGCCTCAAAATTCCCACGCAAGGAGGAGTCCTTACGATCCTAGGAGATCAAGCTGCAGCTCGGAGAGCAGAGTACGGCCATGGCCCACCTCTCGATCATCTAGACCCTCCGAAGAACCCTTCCCTCAAGCCAAGCCCATAAGGTGATATAGTCACCATGATCATTATAAAAGATGGCAGGGAATACCCCATTCAGTTTGGCAAGGGGTTGCCTTCGGAGATCGCCACCACGCTAGAAGAAGTGGTTCAAGAAAATTTGGATGTCTTCGCCTAGTCAGATGAAGATATCTCTGGAGTTGACTGGAGCATTATCGAGCATAGCTTACTCGTCAACCCTAAGGTTTGACCTATTCTCTAGTGGCTCCACAAGATGTTAAGAGACGGATTCATTAGGGAGGTGGCCCACACGGAGTGGTTGGCTAACCCTCATGGAGCTGAAAGGTGGATCCCTCCGCACAATGGAGCTAGAAGTTAAAGATGAAAAAACACTTTGCTTGACTTGTCCGAAGAAACGAGGCTTCAAGTTGTAACCAATTTGTCAAAGTACCAAGACCAGATGAAGGCATGGTATGACCCGAAGGTAAAAGTTAATGAACTTAGGCCTGATCATTTGGTACTATGAAGTGTAATTGCTCCGGGGAAATTAGGAAACAAATGGGAAGGACCATATATTATCCTACACTCAGGGCGCCCTAGATCTTTTAAATTAGAAAATTTAGAAGGGGAAGAATTAAAGCATGCATGGCATGCGGAGCACCTTAAACGTTATTACGCTTAGGGGCTCCTTGTAAAGAATTGTAAAGTACCATTCTAAATGAATAAAAACTTGTGGTTCGAATTATGCTTACCCCTCAATAAACCCTACCCCTAGTGGATGCATCAATGGAACGGAGATGCTTGCGGAGGTAAGCATTTTTCATTAGAACCCAATAAAAGACCTTCGAACCATTGGTTCGGAGCTTCCGTAAAAGAGCCGAAGGTGGCCAAAACCTACGGATTCCGAGCCACTGGCTTGAAAGCATCCGTAGAAGAGTCTAATGACTATAAAATCACAGAGTTCGAACCACTGGTTCGGAGCATCCGTAAAAGAGACGATGGTGGGAAAAACCTACGGATTCCGAGCCACTGGCTTGAAAGCATCCGTAGAAGAGTCTAAGGACTATAAAATCACGGAGTTCAAACCACTGGTTCAGAGCTTCCGTAAAAGAGGCAAAGGTGGTCAAAACCTATGGATTCTGAGCCACCGTCTTGAAAGCACCCGTAGAAGAGTCTAAGGACTATAAAATCATGGAGATCGAACCACTGGTTCAGAGCTTCAGTAAAAGATCCGAAGGTGGCCAAAACCTATGGATTCCGAGCCACCATCTTAAAAGCATCCGTAGAAGAGTCTAAGGACTATAAAATCACGGAGTTTGAACCACTGGTTCGGAGCATCTGTACAAGAGCAGAAGGTGGCAAAAACCAATGGATTCTGAGCCACCAGCTTGAAAGCATCCGTAGAAGAGTCTAAGGACTATAAAATCACGGAGTTCGAACCACTGGTTCGGAGCATTCGTACAAGAGCTGGGGGTGGCCAAAACCTACAGATTCTGAGTCACCAGTGTTGGGGGAAAATACTTCATCCTCATGATCCTCAAGATTCCAATATAAAGGCAAATCATAATCTCAGATCCCAAGACTTGTATCTGAATTGAAGGACTTGAAGTCGAAGGGTCCATCTAGGCTCTGGTCCGAAGAGACCCTCCGAAAGGCTACCCCTCCGGAATGGGAAACAACCAAAAGGGTGGGACATCTACTCTATCGACATCCTTCAAATATATTTTACCATATTAACCCTATACGCGATACCGAAATAGTTTCCACTATGTCGGTTGTAATTGAGGGGTAAAAAGGTCTTTTCCCCAGAGGTTTTGCCTATAAATACCCTCCTTCTCACCTTGTAATAGGCATCGAATATTCAGATATTCAATACACACTTCGAACTATTCCGAGCTATTATCCCTTTTCGGAGGCTTGAGATAGTCTGCTTTCACAAACACTTCGTTTGTTAGTTCTTGATCTTATAGAACCTGTTAGCGTAATCCGTTGCGCCAACAGTTGGCGCCGTCCATGGGGAACCTAGTCAAGCCATCCCTCCTGCCTCGGAGGTACATCAAGACGATGGCCTCGATAATTATCCCGAAGCCCCTTAAGTCAAGAAGATGCCGAAAATGCCTCCTTCAACAACAAATCCCTGCTACATTCGAACTTGTAGAAGGTGTGCTTTGATCCCAGGTTCTGAGCCTCGAAGCTGCACAAGTACTCTAGAGGGTATGATCCCGGAGAATTTTCTTGCTCTTACGCCCTTGCAATAGAAGCAAGTGGAGGGGTCCGAAATACGATGGCAAAGTGTTTCCCCCTCGCGTTAGAAGGTGTAGCCCTTCGTTGGTTCTGGTCTTTAAAGCCAGGATCAATTAAATCATGGGAGCAGTTGAAAAGGAAATTCGTGAGCAATTTATAGGGAACTTTTGTAGCCCCAATGTCTACTGGAAGCCTTTTTCAGGTGAAGCAGCAACCGGGAGAAACTCTTCGAGAATACTTCACACGCTTCGCCCACACCAAGTCCTAGATAAAAGGACTGTCCACATCGTCTGTGGTGGATGCGGCGCATGAAGGTGTTTTGAATCCCGACCTCCTCAGCAAACTTCACTGAAAGTTGGTGTCTTCAGTAGCGCAATTGATGGCATACTTCAAGCAGTATGCCAAGGCAGAAGAAGGATGCCTCCGGAGAACTGTGGTACCCACACCAACCCTCCTCGAAGAAGTCAAGCTGGAGCTAGGGGCTTCAAATTCTCCACAAGTTCCCTTCGATAATCGCCCTAATGATCAGAGAAGGGGAAAGAGACACTTTCACTCTGAAGTGCTAAATATTGTGCCCTCTGTTGTGAAGATGCCTTCCAACTATCAATAGGCTCGAGGCAATAAAGCTAGTACCTCAAAGCCACTAGAAAAACCAGCTGGCTGGGGCCAGGCTCTTTTTTGTTGTGTGCATGGTGAAAACAGAAACCATACAAAAACGATTGTAAGTCTATACTAGCAAACCGGGCCGAGTACCTCGGGAGAAGTTCAGGGCGAGGCACTATAGATCGAGCTCCTCCAACAACACGATCGAAGCTCGTACAAGCCGTCGAGCGTGTAGGCAATCGCGAAGCTCCAATGCAACTTCTGGTGGCCAACATTATGCTACCATTGAAGCAAGAAGACCCTCAATATCATGGCAAACGAGTTGTCTTACCCATCTCTGGAGGAGGGACCCTCAGTAATATGTCGAAGCGTCAGCGAAGGGAATCTGTTCGGGAAGTAGGACATATAGAGACTTCGAATTCGGCTGCAGAAATGCCCGAGTGGTCCCATGTGACCATTTCATTCTCTGCCCATGATGTTGTAGGAGTAAAATTCCCCCATGCTGACCCTCTTGTCATTTCAGCTGATATCACAGTAGTGGAAGTTCCAAGGATATTAGTGGACGGCTGAAGCTCCGGTAATATACTCTTCGTCCAAGCCTTCGATCAAATGTGTATTCCCCGAAGGCATTTGCTTCCAACAGCCCGTCCACTCCAAGGCTTCGTAGGCCCTCCTCTTGATGACCTTGTCCAAATAGGCCTTGAGGTTGCTTTCGGTGAGGGGCCCCTGGCTAGAGTTGAGGAAGTCATCTTTGATGTTGTTGACTCCCCATATGCCTACAATGCAATCCTCGGGCGATGGATGCTGAACCAATTTGGAGCTATGGCATACCATAATTATTTGTGTCTCAAAATGCCCACGCAAGGTGGAGTTCTTACAATTTCAGGAGACCAGGCCACAGCTCGGAGAGCGGAATATGGCCATGGCCCATCTCTCGATCCTCGGTAGGTAAATAGTGTGCAAGAGCACTTGGAGGAAGCTTCGGTGTCCCTGGACCCTCCGAAGAACCTTTCCCTCAAACTAAGCCCAGAAGATGATGTAGTCACGAGGATCATTCTCAAAGAAGGAAAAGAATACCACATTCAGTTTTGTAAGGGGCTGCTTTTGGAAATTGCTACTTCGTTAGAAGAAGTAGTTCGAGAAAATTTAGATATCTTCGCTTGGTCAGACGAAGATATCACTGGAGTTGACCGGAGCATTATTGAGCATAGTTTACTCATTAACCCTAAGGCTTGACCAATTCACCAAGGGCTCCACAAATTGTCAACTAAGAGAGCAGACCTCGCTAAGGCAGAGGTAGAGAAGTTGCTGAGAGCTCGAATCATCAGGGAGGTAGCCCACACAGAGTGGTTGGCTAACCCGGTCTTCGTCAAGAAAAAAGGCTCCAGCAAATGGCGCATGTGCATTGACTTCACCTCTCTAAATAAAGCATGCCCTAGAGACTCCTACCCCATGCCCCGCATCGATCAACTTGTCGACTCTACGGTTGGTTCCGAGCTCTTAATTTTCCTTGATGCTACTCCGGCTATCATCAAATCTGGCTGAAATGTGAAGACGAAGCCAAGACGAGCTTTATAACTCCTTCTGGAGTATTTTTTATGTCTGAATGCCCTTTGGCTTGAGAAATGTCGGGACACTTTTTCGCGTCTTATTGCTAAGGCTCTAGGTCACCAAATAGGATGAAATGTCGAAGCCTATATGGATGATATTGTAATAAAGAGTGCTTTAAAGCACCAGCATAGTCTAGACCTAGCAGAAACTTTTGAGAGCCTCCGAGCATGAGGAGTTCGCCTCAATCCTGAAAAATGTATATTCGGAGCTCAAGCAGGAAAATTGTTAGGGTACTTAGTTTCGAGCAGATGAATCGAAGCTAGCCCAACACAGATAAGTGCACTGCAAAGAATGGCTCCACCTGAAAATTTAAAGCAAGTCAGGAAGTTGATAGGACGCCTCATGGCCCTCACTAGATTCCTAGCCAAATCAGCAGAGCGAAGCCTCCCAATTTTCAAAGCCTTAAAAGGGTCTGAAAGTTTCAAGTGGATGCCAGAGTGCTAGAAAAGCTTTGATGATATTAAGGACTATCTTGGAAATTTGTCAAAGCTTACTATGCCCCTCACATAAGAAACTCTCCTCCGTTATCTTGCAGCAACGGGCTCCACAGTAAGTGCAGTGCTTGTTAGAGAAATAGAGTACAATGGAAAATTGGTGCAGAACCCAGTATACTTTGTTTCAAAAGCATTGTCCGGAGCAAAAACACGGTACTCCGAGCTCGAGAAATTTGCATATGCTTTGGTAATGGCCTCGCGGAAGCTAAGGCATTACTTTTTAGCACACAACTTAATTGTCCCTACTTCGTATCCGCTTGGTGATATGCTTCACAGCAAAGACTCCATAGGGATAATTGGAAAATGGGCTATCGAGCTATCCCCCATCGGCATTTCCTTCACCGCAAGAACAGCTATTAAATCCCAAGTTATAGCGGAAGAAACAAGGCTTCGAGCTGTCACCAATTTGACAAAGTACCAAGACCAGACGAAGGCATGGTATGACCCAAAGGTAAAAGTTAACAAACACAGACTAGGTCATTTGGTACTATGAAGTGTAATTGCTCCGGGGAAGTTAGAAAACAAATGGGAAGGACCATATATTATCCTACGCTCATGGCGCCCGAGATCTTTTAAATTAGCTAATTTAGAAGGGGAAGAATTAAAGCGTGCATGGCATGAGAAGCACCTTAAACGTTATTACGCTTAGGGGCTTCTTGTAATCAATTGTAAAGTACCTTTCTAAAATAAATAAATATTGAGGTTTGAATTATGCTTACTCTTTAAATATTCCCTACCCCTGGTGGATGCATCAGAGGAATGGAGATGCTTGCGGAGGTAAGCATCTTTCATCAGAACCCAGCAAACGGCCTTTGAATCATCAGTTCAAGGATTCCGTAAAAGAGCCGAAGGTGGTCAAAGCCTACGGATTCTAGGTTTCACCCTGATAGCATCCGTAGAAGAGTCTAAGGACATTAAAAGAATAGATTTACGATCCTCTGGGTTCGAAGCATCTGTAAAAGAGCCGAAGGTGGCCAAAGCCTATGGATTCCAGGTTTTGGTCTGATAGCCTCCGTAGAAGAGTCTAAGGACATTAAAAGAACAAATTTCTTATCCTTCGGGTTCGAAGCATCTGTAAAAGAGCCGAAGGTGGCCAAAGCCTATGGATTATAGGCTTAAGACTTATAGCATCCGTAGAAGAGTCTAAGGACTTTAAAATGCAAATTTTCGATCCTCCGGGTTCGAAGCATCTGTAAAAGAGTCGAAGGAGACCAACAAATAAGGTTTCAAGGCTATGGACAAATGAAACACTTTAAGAGTCCTAAGTGACCAATTTTAGAGCTCCCAGGTATAAACTTGAAGCTCTAAGATTATAAACATCATAATACGAACGTACAGTTCAAAGAACTCTACGAAAAAGTCGAATTCATGATTACCAAGTACAGTTTGCGAAGCACCGATTTTATTATACCAAGCATTGTGTCTGACGGACCTTATCACATAGCGTATGGTACCCTACCCACAAGGAGGGACTGGGGAGTGAGTGTAACACCCCAAAATTTTCAAAGGAATAAAAATATTATTTAATTCAATTTCCTGGATTTTATTATTTTGAAAATACCTTTAAGTACCCTTCTTTACCATTTTGAACTACATCATAGACTAAAGGGCTAAACCAGGAGCTAAAACTTTTTATGTATGATCCTAAGACCAAAATACATTTTTGAGAATTTTTATAAATTTTTACCAACCTTGGAAGTAGCCCTAAGATTTTAATCTATTTCCTGGAATTATTTTTATTCAGAAATGTTTTGAAACAGTATTAGGCCTCTCTCCTCCCTTCTCTCTCTCTCGGCCAGCCCAGCCCATCACCCTCGCCCACCTTAGGCTGATAGACCGACCCCACCTGTCGGCGCCGATCGCCTTCCCTCGCGCGCGCGCCCGACACCACGACCCCACCCGTCAGCCCTCTCGCTCGCGCGCTCATGCCCGCTGGCCAGTGGCCCCCACCTGTCGGACCCGTCGTCCACCTCGCGCCAACCCCCTTAACTCCGCCGGCCGAGGACCTCGCCTCGGATCCGCTCGCTGGCTCCCCCTCCCGTTAATCCGACGTGGGCATTAAATCCCCCATGGCCCACCGGCCATTTAAGCGCGTTATGGCACGCGTTTAAGCCTCCGGATCGCATTTACGTGCATGGCCGAGCCCTCGTCGGCGAGTAAACCCCTCCTCGGCTTTCCTTGCATGCGACGCCCGTTAACCCTCGCCGGCACGCCTATTTAAGCCCCCTGGCCATCCGCACTTGATCCCCCACGCCCACTCACCGCGAGAACGAACAGAGCGCCCGGAGTACTCTTTTTACTTTCCGCCACCGCCCACACCTCCAGCCACCGCTCGCCATCGCTAAAGCCCCTCTAGGTCCTCGCCATCGCCACCATCGTGACCGCAAGGACGACCCCGACCTCGGCCACCCCTCCACCGACGTCGAACCCCGCCAGAACACCATCACCGATGAGGAACCCGAACCTCTCCATCGTCTACCCTCGCCGCCGATCGCGCTCCGTCGACCCCTCGCCTCGCCTAAGGTACCGTCGTGACCGCCGTAGCATCCTCTTTCCATATCTAGGCTTAGCTAGGGCCGCCGTCGCTCGCCGTGGCCCCTGGCCCGCTCGCCGTCATCGGAGAAGATGACCGGCACGAGTCAAGTACTCGTGCCGTGTCGGATTCAATCCCGAACGCGCGTTCGCGATCGGGTGGCGCTAGTTGCACCACGTGCGCGATCTAATCCGCACCGTCGGATCGGGTCTAAGCGGTATGTTTTAATCTCGCACGTTCAATTCCATTTAAAACCCGCACTCGATCTCGTGCGTCCACGTGGTACCCTTTCGCGCGTTTTAATCGTGGCCGTCCGTTATCACTTAACCATCCCGCCTCGCCCTCGCGCGTTGGATCTGGATCTAACAGTCCAGATTGGGCCGGACCACGCGCACAGTGCGCAGGTTCACCGTGGGCCTTCCTCACTGTGGACCCGAGGGGATTTGAATTTAAAATAAATTCCAGAAACTGTTTTAAACTTGTAAAATTCATATATGGCGCATTTTAACTTCAAAATTACCATTCCAATTTCAGAAAATTTGTAAAATTATTCTCTACATGTTCATACAATAAGAACAGTAGGTTTACTTTTGACTTTTCATGTTTATTTAAATAGGTATTCAAATGCCCTTAGGGTAAAAATATAAATTCAAATATTTAAACTTCAGTAAAGTTTATACTTATTCCTTTCTGTTCATATACTGAAAACCACTAATTTGGACATGAACTTTTCATTTTAATATTTATTAGGAAACTTAAAATGAGACTACTCACATTTAAAACCCCTTTTTATAAAGGAAAACCTTTCATTATATTTCCCTCTAAAATTATTTATTAAATAAACTTCAGAAACTTAACAACTTGGTTTTCATTCAATTAAACCAATTTAAACCTATGTGCTTATTGTGGGATGTTATATTGTTTGATTGAATGTTGTATTCTACTTTGTTTATATTGAAAAGACTACGACGCCGTCGAGGAGCCAGAATATTTCCCGGAAGTTCCTCCCTCCCCATTCGCTGAACAAGGCAAGTCACCAAACCAATCTTTTGAGCATGTTGAACCCATGTTTTGATTAAACTATCGCTAAAACACATAGGTTATATATGCATTAGTCAAATGATACCCTTACAATATATTTATTTAGGATCCCCCGACCTTGATGTGCAACCCAAGCCATGCTCTCTAGCCTAAACTCCTTGTCACCATATGATAAATGTTATTAGCTAGTGTCCAATGTATTGACATGATTGCTTCTACTATATGATCCCCGTTATTCTCATCTTTGGAATTCTGTCGGTGTTGGTGTTGTGGTTGTGAGTGAATGCATGGTGGGTTGCGGGTGCAAGCTAGGGCATTGGTCGGTAGCACCCGGGGCACTATAAGGACCGGTCTGTGGGATCCGTTGCAATACACTTCCGTACTAACCACAAGTCTAATGTGTAAGTCCTAACTAAGGTATGGAGTGTTCCAAACCGAGGCCACCATTTGGAGATGGGTCAAGCTGCACCTGCGGGTGGCTTTACCGACGTGGCGCAAAAGGGGGTGCGACGTTAGCCGGGATGCGTCCCGGCGCGCCGGCGAAACCTAGAGCGGGTGGTTATCGCTTGGAGCATTTCATGCCGAGGTTTTGGCACGAGTTCCCGTGGTATGGGTCATCTCGTTTGGGATGAGTGCGTGCCTTGTGGGTACAGTAGTACATCTCTGATCAGAGTCTTAAATCTTTTCGAAAAGCCGAGCCCATGGTCAAGGGCGGGTTGCGTGACATCCCACAGTTAGATTCCTCTGAATATGTATGTGCATGATGGTTTGACATGTAAGGACTGTTGTGCGAGGAGGTAAAACGTACTCCTCGAGTTAGATGATGTTGTTGATGTTCATGTTTACTTTTCCGCAAGATTAAATTTTACTACACTAATTGCAATAACTGAAAATGTACTTTTCCGCACTATTAGCCATTACCCTTCCTTGTTTATTATCCTGCATTATTATTTGCATTTGCGGTGGCTTGTTGAGTACTTTTTGTACTCATACCCATTGGACCCCACAGAGGATGTCTACTATGAAGACGGTCTGGAGTAGCGACCTAGTCATGCAAAGATCCTGAAGAAGGCGTTCGTCATGCTATTTACCTTTTATTACTATTTTTATTTCAACACTGATGTAATAAATATGGTCTACACACCATGAATACTGTCGTATGTACGATTGTCACATGATGAACCTCTTGTATTATTGTTTTTCTACGGAAATTCACTAATGTTCCGATTTCGGTAAATCGGGGCGCCCCAAGATGGTATCAGAGCCGACTTGACTGTAGGAAGCCAAACAGACCCACCTAGCCAATAGCTGCAGAAAATTATTTCTCGAAAACCTACTTTATAAACTTTGTTCCTCCCCTCACTTTTCTTCAACTTGCTGTTTTGTAGATGCCTGTCTACCAAGTCCACAGCTACTGCCGCCACTTTGAGGGCTTCGTCAAGGAGCTCCGCATGATGCTCACATTCCTCGGGTTCCTCTTCAAGCCCGAATTTCAAGGAGTGTACTTGGAGGAGTTTGCCGGACCCTACGACGTCTCCCTCACCGTCCACGGCTCCGGAGAGCATCTGTCGTCCTACACCACCACGCTTGGAGGCCCGACTTTCGACGTCGCGTGCCAACGAGTTGCCCTACAGGCCCTTATGGAGCTGAGCATGATCTACGATGATCGTCTTCAGAACTCGTCCTTCCGGCTTGTGCCGAAGCGCACTCCCGATGCCTACCGTAGCATCTACCTCGGAGTTCACTCTGTGCGTGATCCGGTCATGGCCCGGCAGTCGCGCCTTCTTCAGGCTATGGACGACCTCCATACTGAGGCGGTGCTCGACGCCGATGAGCACCATGAGGCGGTTGAGTTTCTTCGTGAGGAGACGAAGAACTTGATCCAGCAGAATGGTGAGCTGCAGCGGAAGATTATGCAGCTACAGAAGGACATCGCGGAGATGGTTCCCCTCCTCCCTAGGAAGAGGAAGCCCATCCGTGAGCCCGTCCCTCGCCCCAAGCAGATCCCGCCACACCCCTCCACCGCCGGACCATCCACCGTCAGTGCCCCTACAACACGCCCCGGCCTCATCTCCGACCCGATTATCGAGAACTTTCTCGAGCCCACCATCCCTCGGGAGCCGCGTACTCGTGGTTCCGAGAGCACGGAGACCGCCTCCAGTGGCGAGTAGGCGCTAGATGCCGCTATTTTAATAAAATAATTCTTGTATGTGGTGCTATCTACAATGAGTTGTGTTGTAGATAGAATAAGAACTCGAGTGTAATGAACAATTTTACCACTTGGTTTATATGCATGAGCTTTATAAGCTATTTTCCTCAATTGTATCATCATCAGCTTTTTACTTTATATCATGATATATTCAGAAGATGGTCGACCACCAGAACACTGGCTCCAACATCGGAGAAGGAGGAAGCCGCGACGCGTCTGAGGGTGTTGTACCCAACTGGGGTGCAACTGGCCCACGTCAGTCTAGGTCGCCATCCGCCAACCATCCTACCTTGGCGGAGATGATGGCGAATCAGAACCAGCTGATCACTGCCCTCCTCACTCAAATGCAGCACCAACAAGCTCAGTTGGACCTTCTGCAGAATGTGGAGCCTGCCCCTCGCGCAACAGCACCCGCACCCACTCCCCAACTCTCGGAGTTTCTACGCGTGCGCCCGCCCATCTTCTCGAGCACCACCAACCCCATGGAAGCCGGAGATTGGCTCCGCACCATTGGGAAGAAGCTGGACCTCCTCCCCTGCACCGACCGAGAGCGAGTGGCCTTCGCCACTCATCAGCTCCAAGGTCCCGCCGCGGAGTGGTGGGACAACTACCGCGAGTCCCAGCCTGAGGACCACATGGTGACATGGGCGGAGTTCACCATCGCCTTTCGCGCCGCCCACGTCCCCGCCGGTGTCATCGCGGTAAAGCAGCAGGAGTTCCGCGACCTGCAGTAGGGCAGCCGGACCATCATGGAGTACCTCCATGAGTTCAACCACCTCGCCCGCTACGCACCAGAAGAGGTGCGGACTCACGCCCTCCACCAGGCCAAGTTCCTCTGGGGAATCAAGGATGAGCTGTCCATCCAGCTCGTCGCCACCGATTACGCTGACTTCCAACGGCTAGTCAACAAAGCGCTCATCCAAGAGACTGAGCAGAAAAAGCTGGACCTCAAGAAGAGGAAGATGATCGCCTTCAATCATCAGCAGGCGAACTCTCAGAGGCCCCTCTTCGTCCCTCCGCCACCAGCGCCCGCCTACCTTCCTCGGCCCGCCTATAGGCCACCTCATGCCGCTGGTGGATCCAACGCCGGGCATCCTCACCCCGCTCCACCAGCTCCGGCCGCTCAACCGACGCCAGCCGCCAAGACCCCGATCTTGAAGGATCGCCAAGGGAGGCCGGTCGTCTGATTCAACTGCCGCAAGGAAGGGCACTACTCGCACCAGTGTCCCCACCCCAAGCAGCCCCAAGGCGTGGCACCCAATCATGCGGTTCGTGCCCGCATCAATCACATCACCGCGGAGGAAGCTCAGGAGGCTCCCGAAGTCGTGCTCGGTACGTTTACTGCAAATTCCGTACCAGCTATGATATTGTTTGACTCTGGAGCAACACATTCCTTTATCTCGGAAGATTTCGTGAAAACCAATGACTTGGACGTGCTCCCTCTATCCGTCCCCATGATGATTGCCACTCCCGGCAATAAAACCTTAGCCCACCTATACAGTCCCAAGGTTAAGATAGAGATCCAAGGAGTATTGTTCCGAGCCGAGCCAGTCCTCATAAAATGCATCGGACTCGACCTCATCCTAGGGATGGATTGGTTGATGAAGCACAAGGGAGTGATCGACTGTGCCAACAAGTCCGTCATAGTGACCAACCCTAAAGGCGCAGCCGTCACCTTTCGGATGACCAGTCGCAAACCGCTCGAAGTGTCCCTCCACTCGCTAGCTCTTGAAGAAGTACCCATAGTCAAGGAGTTCATGGACGTCTTCCCTGAAGACCTACCAAGAATGCCTCCCAAGCGGGACATCGAATTCATAATCAAACTTGTCCCCGGGACCACTCCAATCTCCAAGCGCCCATATCGGATGGCCGCCAACGAATTAGCCGAGGTCAAGAGCAACATCAAAGACCTAGAGCAGAAAGGGTACATCTGACCGAGTACCTCGCCCTGGGGTGCACCGGTTATCTTTGCCATGAAGAAAGACAAGACCAAGAGGATGTGCGTGGACTATAGAGCCTTGAACGACGTAACCATCAAGAACAAGTACCCATTGCCTCGGATCGATGTCCTGTTCGATCAACTGAAGGGATCCTCGGTGTTTTCCAAGATTGACCTCAGGTCAGGTTATCACCAATTGAGGATTAGGGAAGAGGACATACCCAAGACTGCCTTCACCTCCCGCTATGGACTCTACGAGTATACAGTGATGTCGTTCGGACTCACGAATGCCCCGGCCTTTTTCATGAACATGATGAACAATGTATTCATGAAGTTCTTAGATAAGTTCATAGTGGTATTCATCGACGATAACCTCGTTTACTCCAAGACCAAGGAAGAACACGAAACCCACCTCCGTCTGACCCTCGGAAAGCTAAGGGAGCAGCAGTTGTACGCCAAATACAGCAAGTGCGAATTTTGGTCGTCTGAGGTGAAATTCCTCGGTCATGTTATATCTGCCGGAGGAATAGCAGTGGACCCAACCACCGTGGAAGCAGTAACCAACTGGCTGCAACCCACGACCGTGACCGAGATCCGGAGCTTTCTTGGATTGGCCGGATACTACCGCCGGTTCATCGAGAATTTTTCAAAGATCGCCAAGCCTATGACCAGACTTCTATAGAAAGAAGTGAAATTCGAATGGACCCCAGACTGTGAAGAAAGCTTCCAGACCCTCAAAAAGAAGCTCGTGTCAGCTCCTATTCTTACTCTGCCAGACATCCGGAAAGACTTCCACGTCTACTATAATGCCTCTCGTCAAGGATTGGGATGCGTCTTAATGCAAGAAGGGAAGGTGTTATCCTACGCCTCCCGACAACTGAGACCGCATGAGCTGAACTACCCGACCCACGACCTGGAGTTAGCAGCCGTGGTTCATGCCTTGAAGATATGGAGACATTACCTTGTGGGGAATCGGTGTGAGGTCTTCACCGACCACAAGAGCCTCAAGTATATATTCACCCAGCCAGATCTAAACCTCAGACAAAGGAGATGGTTGGAACTGATCAAGGATTACGACTTGGGAATCCATTATCATCCAGGCAAGGCAAACGTGGTGGTAGACGCCCTTAGTCGAAAAGGGTACTGCAACACCATCATGATTCAGGACCAGGCTCCTTTACTTTACAAGGAGATGGAAAGGCTGAATTTAGGGATCACCACCCGAGCATACCTCGCTGCCTTGGAGTCTCGGCCTGTCTTGACAGACCAGATCCGAGAAAAGCAGAAGGAAGACCCGGATATCTTGGAGATCCAACAGAACATGCGGAGGGGTAAAGCCCCCAGATTTTCCGAGGACGAGCATGGTACCATCTGGTTCGGAAACCAGATATGCGTTCCCAACCAACCTGAGTTGAAGACCCTCATCCTTCAAGAAGCCCACGATACTCTATACTCCATACATCCCGGGAGTACAAAGATGTATCAAGACCTAAAAGAAAAATATTGGTGGGTCAGCATGACAAGAGAAATAGCTGAGTATGTGGCCAAGTGCGACACATGCCGGCGAGTCAAGGTAGAGCATCAAAGACCTGCCGGACTTTTGCAACCTCTCAAGGTCCCTGAATGGAAGTGGGAAGAAATAGGAATGGACTTCATCACGGGACTGCCCAGAACCCAAGCTGGTCACGATTCTATCTGGGTGATCGTCGACCGACTCACCAAGGTGGCTCACTTCATCCCGGTCAAGACGACTTACACTGTCGCCAAGTTGGCCGAGTTATATATGACCCGGATAGTATGCCTTCACGGAGTTCCTAAGAAGATTGTATCTGACCGTGGGAGCCAGTTTACCTCCCAGTTTTGGAAGAACCTTCAAGAGGAACTCAGCACCCGGCTGAACTTTAGCACCGCCTATCATCCACAGACCGACGGTCAAACCGAAAGGGTCAACCA
This sequence comes from Zizania palustris, assembly GCA_019279435.1. NCBI lineage: Eukaryota > Viridiplantae > Streptophyta > Magnoliopsida > Poales > Poaceae > Zizania > Zizania palustris. The sequence continues at coordinate 11,204,242 of JAAALK010000079.1, forward strand.
GATATTGGAAGATATGCTTAGAGCTTGCGCTCTAGACTTTGGCGGAATGTGGGACAAGAACTTACACTATGCAGAGTTCTCCTACAACAACAGCTATCAAGCCAGCCTGCAAATGTCCCCGTTCGAAGCACTCTACGGACGTAAGTGCAGAACGTCATTGCTCTGGGATCAAACTAGAGAATCACAATTGTTTGGGACAGATATATTAAGAGAAGCCGAAGAGAAGGTCAAGATCATAAGGGACCGGTTAAAGATAGCCCAGTCCCGACAGAAGAGGTACGCCGATAACCGTCGAAGAGACCTAACCTTTGAGGAGGGCGATTATGTCTATCTCCGAGTCACTCCCCTCTGCGGCACTCAAAGGTTCAACATGAAAGGCAAGCTAGCACCCCGCTACGTAGGACCTTTTCAGATCCTCTGATGGCAGGGAGAAGTGGCATATCAACTTGAACTGCCTCCATCATTGGCAGGAGTTCATGATGTGTTCCATGTCTCTCAGCTGAAGAAGTGCCTTCGTGTGCCCGCCGAGCAAGCCGATCTGCAACAGCTCAACGTCCAAGAAGACTTGACCTACATAGAGAAACCCATCAAGATCTTGGAGACCAAAGAAAGGGTAACCAGGAGTCGTGTAGTTCGCTCCTGTAAGGTTTAGTGGGACAACCACCCCGCCGAAGAAGCTACATGGGAAAAGGAAGACGAACTGAAAGCCCAATACCCCGAGTTATTCGAGTAACATTCCAATCTCGAGGACGAGATTCTTTGTAAGGGGGATAGGTTTGTAACACCCCAAAATTTTCAGAGGAATAAAAATATTATTTAATTCAATTTCCTGGATTTTATTATTTTGAAAATACCTTTAAATACCCTTCTTTACCATTTTGAACTACATCATAGAGTAAATGGCCAAACCAGGAGCTAAAACTTTTTATGTATGATCCTAAGACCAAAATACATTTTTGAGAATTTTTATAAATTTTTACCAACTTTGGAAGTAGCCCTAAGATTTTAATCTATTTCCTGGAATTATTTTTATTCAGAAATGTTTTGAAACAGTATTGGGCCTCTCTCCTCCCTTCTCTCTCTCCCGACCGGCCCAGCCCGTCACCCTCGCCCACCTTAGGCTGACAGACTGACCCCACCTGTCGGCGCTGATCGCCTCCCCTCGCGCGCGCGCCCGACACCACGGCCCAACCCGTCAGCCGTCTCGCTCGCGCGCTCACGCCCGCTGGCCAGTGGCCCCCACCTACTGGACCCGTCGTCCACCTCGCGCCAACCCCCCTAACTCCGCCAGCCGAGGACCTCGCCTCGGATCCGCTCGCCGGCTCCCCCTCCCGTTAATCCGACGCCGGCATTAAATCCCCCATGGCCCGCCGGCCATTTAAGCGCATTATGGCACGCGTTTAAGCCTCCGGATCGCATTTACGTGCATGGTCGAGCCCTCACCGGCGAGTAAACCCCTCCTCGGCTTTCCTTGCATGCGACGCCTGTTAACCCTCGTCGTCACGCCTATTTAAGCCCCCTGGCCACCCACACTTGATCCCCCATGCCCACTCGCCGCGAGAACGAATAGAGCGCCCGGAGTACTCTTTTTACTCTCCGCCACCGCCCACACCTCCAGCCACCGCTCGCCGTCGCCGGAGCCCCTCCCTGTCCTCGCCATCGCCACCATCATGACCGCAAGGACGACCCTGACCTCGGCCACCCCTCCACCGACGTTGAACCCCGCCGGAACACCATCACCGACGAGGAACCCGAACCACTCCATCGTCTACCCTCGCCACCGACCACGCTCCGTCGACCCCTCGCCTCGCCTAGGGTACCGTCGTGACCGTTGTAGCATCCTCTTTCCATTTCTAGGCTTAGCTAGGGCCACCGTCGCTCGCCGTGGCCCCTGGCCCACTCGCCGTCGTCGGAGAAGATGACCGGCACGGGTCGAGTACCCGTGCCGTGTCGGATTCAATCCCGACCACGCGATCGCGATCGGGCGGCGCCAGTTGCACCACGTGCGTGATCTAATCCGCACCGTCGGATCGGGTCGAAGCGGTATGTTTTAATCTCGCGGGTTCATTTCCATTTAAAACCCGCACTCGATCTCGTGCGTCCACGTGGTACCCTTTCGCGCGTTTTAATCGTGGCCGTCCGTTATCACTTAACCATCTCGCCTCGCCCTCGCGCGTTGGATCTGGATCCAATGGTCCAAATTGGGCCGGACCACGCACACAGTGCGCAGGTTCACCGTGGGCCTTGCTCACCGTGGACCCGAGGGGATTTGAATTTAAAATAAATTCCAGAAACTGTTTTAAACTTGTAAAATTCATATCTGGCGCATTTTAACTTCAAAAATTACCATTCTAATTTCAGAAAATTTGTAAAATTATTCTCTACATGTTCATACAATAAGAATAGTAGGTTTACTTTCGACTTTTCATGTTTATTTAAATAGGTATTCAAATGCCCTTAGGGTAAAAATATAAATTCAAATATTTAAACTTCAGTAAAGTTTATACTTATTCCTTTCTGTTCATATACTGAAAACCACTAATTTGGACATGAACTTTTCATTTTAAAATTTATTAGGAAACTTAAAATGAGACTACTCACATTTAAAACCTCTGTTTTTTAAAGGACAACCTTTCATTATAATTCCCTCTAAAATTATTTATAAAATAAACTTCAGAAACTTAACAACTTGGTTTTCATTCAATTAAACCAATTTAAACCTATGTGCTTATTGTGTGATGTTATATTGTTTGATTGAATGTCATATTCTACTTTGTTTAAATTGAAAAGACTACGACGCCGTCGAGGAGCCGGAATATTTCCCGGAAGTTCCTCCCTCCCCATTCGCTGAACAAGGCAAGTCACCAAACCAATCTTTTGAGCATGTTGAACCCATGTTTTGATTAAACTATCGCTAAAACACATAGGTTATATATGCATTAGTCAAATGATACCCTTACAATATATTTATTTAGCATCCCCCGACCTTGATGTGCAACCCAAGCCATGCTCTCTAGCCTAAACTCCTTGTCACCATATGATAAATGTTATTAGCTAGTGTCCAATGTATTGACACGATTGCTTCTACTATATGATCCCCGTTATTCTCATCTTTGGAATTATGTCGGTGTTGGAGTTGTGGTTCTGAGTGAATGCATGGTGGGTTCCGGGTGCAAGCTAGGGCATTGGTCGGTAGCACCCGGGGCACTATAAGGACCGGTCTGTGGGATCCGTTGCAATACACCTCCGTACTAACCACGAGTCTAATGGGTAAGTCCTAACTAAGGTATGGAGTGTTCCAAACCGAGGCCACCATTTGGAGATGGGTCAAGCTGCACCTGCGGGTGGCTTTACCGACGTGCCGCAAAAGGAGGTGCGACGTTAGCCGGGATGCGGCCCGGCGCGCCGGCAAAACCTAGAGCGGGTGGTTATCGCTTGGAGCATTTCATGCCGAGGTTTTGGCATGAGTTCCCGTGGTATGTGTCATCTCATTTGGGATGAGTGCGTGCCTTGTGGGTACAGTAGTACATCTCTGATCAGAGTCTTAAATCTTTTTGAAAAGCCGAGCCCAAGGTCAAGGGCGGGTTGCGTGACATCCCACAATTACATTCCTCTGAATATGTATGTGCATGATGGTTTGACATGTAAGGACTGTTGTGCGAGGAGGTAAAACGTACTCCTCGAGTTAGATGATGTTGTTGATGTTCATGTTTACTTTTCCGCATGATTAAATTTGACTACACTAATTGCAATAACTGAAAATGTACTTTTCCGCACTGTTAGCCATTACCCTTCCTTGTTTATTATCCTGCATTATTATTTGCATTTGCGGTGGCTTGTTGAGTACTTTTTGTACTCATACCCGTTGGACCCCACAGAGGATGCCTACTTTGAAGACGGCGTTCGTCATGCTATTTACCTTTTATTACTATTTTTATTTCAATACTGATGTAATAAATATGGTCTGCGCACCATGAATACTGTCGTATGTACGATTGTCGCATGATGAACCTCTTGTATTATTGTTTTTCTATGGAAATTCAATAATGTTCCGATTTCAGTAAATCGGGGTGCCACAGTGAGGCACAATCAAGTGATGATTCTTAGACAATTTGTATTAATTGGGTAATCATCTTACAATCATCGTAATTAGGAAAAATTATTATCCAAACCTAAATAAAAACGGAGACCCCTCCGACCTCTAGAGCTGCCTCTAGGACTAGTTCGGTCTTCGGAGCCTGGAGTTCTCAAAACTTTTCTTTTGGTCTGAGTGCCCTTCTTCTTTGAAGCCCCCAACTTTTTTCTGTTCTTCTTGAAGTTTGGCCCTGGTTAGAATTCATTCGGAGCTAGCCTCCATTAGATCTTCAACTTGGTACTCCGAGTCAGACCAATCTACATACTTTGAGTAGGAAGATGCTACTACCTTATCCTCTTCTTCTTTAATATAAGAAAGAACTTCGCTACAAACATCGGGTGCTATTTCCCCTTGCTCTCCTCGAGGAACCAAAAATCGTGAGCGCTTGTAAGGCCTCAAGCTTTCTAGGATAGCCCATTGTTGGTGAAGCCCTTCATTGAGCTCTAATACTTCGAGATCAAGATCCGAAGCATGTAGCAAAACCTAAAAACAAACATTCAAACGAAGACTTTTCATTTTTAAAATTTTCATTCATTAAAATAAGAGTGTTACAAGATCTCTTGTACATAATTAAGCGCCCTAGAAGCTAGACCTTCGGGTCGGGGGGCGGAGCAGTTGGCGGAGTTGGAGCCTGTTGGACCGAAGAGGGTGACCAGAGGGGGGTGAATGGGAGCTTTTAAAATTTCATGCAAAAATTGCCTTCTGTTTTCAAAACAGTCTCCTGCGGAACAGGCTTCGAACACACCCTTCGGAGGTCTGGTTCGGAGGTATTCTACAGCTCTAGAACCAGGCTTTGCAAGGAGTAAAAGTTCAAAGTAAAGAATACTTCGCTCCCACCAAAAAACCCCAAAACACTTCTGATAGGATAATGTAGGCTCTGCACACTAGGTGCCTTCGAGTAGGCTTCGCACTTCACACTTCGCAGGAGTAAGTTTACCTCCGTGGGATTAGAACAGATACTCATCACTAGCAACTGGTACTACACTTCATATTTCAAAGGGGAAATAGTAGACAGAATAGACTGCACTGAGGACTTCGACAGAGGAAGAAAAACAAGCTTCGATCCCAGCTTCGTTTAGTTCTTCGCTAGTAATTAGAGAGGATGTGCCTACAGTTTACACAGAGCGAACTCATACTGAGAGATACACACACATCGCACACACTTCTCTAGAAAATAAATAGAGAAAAAACTCTAGCTTGAACAGAACAGAGTGGAGCATAGATAAATCAACAGATGTAATTCAAAACAGGGATACAAGTTCAAGCAACAAATGAAGAACAGAATGAAAATTTCATTGCATGAATAGGGAACATAAAAGACTCACAAGACTGAGTATATGGATATGGCAACTAGCTTTGGAGTTCTAGAAATGGTTGCCCAAAGTGTTGCCTAGACCTAGCTAGCCTTTACTATTTATAGGCACTATTCAGCCGTGTGAATAGACTACTCTACCCCTAGGGTTTACACTGTTTTTGTCTCAGCAAGATAGGGGGTACAGATGGTAGTCTACTTTTCTGGAGGTTTCCTTTGTCAGCTTCGCAGAGGAGACAACATCAGCTTTTGCAGAGCAGACGCGATCAGCCTTTGCACATTTGAAGTCTTCTGAAGTCCCCTTTGCACGCGAGGTGTGCAGTAGCTTCGGTGACACACTTGAACTTGTAGGCCTTCGCTTCACCGAAGTCAGCCTTCGATACAGTGATGGTTTTGAGCCGAAGCCGTCAAAGCTCTTGAGCCTTCGCACCATCACCTCCAGAGTGGACCACCATGGCTTCGCAGCTACTCCCAGCTCGAACTCCGTCAGTCCATGTACCGAAGCCATGCATACCCAAAGTACCTCAAGTTAGCCATACTCCGAAGCCCCACCTTCGGAGTACCTTCGCCACCTTTCGAAGTCCCTCCGTCCAAGGCTTTCGCATGAAGCATATCCATAAGAACCCCTTCGTAGTGTCTCAGCCCTTAGCACACTCTACGAAAACCCTCATCCGGACCATGCCTTCGATGCACCTCGACTTCTGAGACCTTCGTCAGGTGTCCCTTCGAGTGTCTCCATTTGGAGCACACTTTGAAGCGCCTTGCCTCAATGCTGAGGACTTCGTCCACCATACTCCGAAGTCACTCCGTATGGAGCACCCTTCGAAGTGCCTCGTCTCCGAGGACTTCGCCTCAGGGTACCTTCAGCTGGAGCCACCCGCCGCACTTTCTGCCTTCGCCTGGCGTACCTTGACCTGAGGACCGACCTCGACCCCACGCAGCCTATATGACCGAGATCCCTGCTCGCCTAGAATCAAGCCTCCCGCTTGACCTTGGTCCACTCTCTGTGAACAGTCCATCGCCTCCGAAGTCACCTGCACACCACCGACAAACAGACAAGTGTTTCTAGTACCCCGAAGACCTCTCCGGTAAACAACCTTCGGTACAGACTCTGGTGTACCACAAAAAGTACCTAGCCCTTCGAAACCACCAAGTCATCGTGCTCTGTTAGACCCTTCCGACAGACACACTCCACTGCACAGTTGTAGCCAAATAAATCCGCACCCTTCGAAAAACACCTCTGAACCCCTTCAGAGGGACCCCTTCGCCCAGAAGAGAACTTGTCAATCACTCATCATAGACTTCAAACCAAGGCACATTTCAAATTGGTTTCTCAGAGCCGGAGACTTCATCTGAGCTAGCCTCTGCCGATGGGCTTCATCGATCCAAGCATTGGCCACAACTTCGTTGTCTGTTTCTAGGTCGCCCGGAAGGCTTCCCAAGCCGAAGCCACATCCAATGATGGTCGCAGTAACCCTTCATCGAAGAAGCTTGCCGGCGTTGAACCTTTCATTAGAGCAACAAAGACCTTGACAGCTTCAAGGTGTCAAAGGACTCTGATCCCGGCTACTTGCCTTGAGATCTCTCGGTAGCGGGTCCTGAAGCCTTTCATCATCTTGGCTGCTGCTTGGATCAACTTAAGCTTTCGGTCGAGAGCCTTTGTCCATGGTTTCATCATCTCCGTGGTAAAATACTCTTGAACACCCCTGAGGGTGTCCATGGTTTGATCATCCGCCAAGTTGTGCCTCTTCTCGGCCTTTGTCAATTCGGTGGCAACGGAGGAGATTTTTGCTATCTTCAACATTAAGTAATTCTTCTAAACCAGCGCTTGTTTAAGCGACCCTCGGAGCTCTACGAGTTCAGCCCCAGAAGTCGCCTCTGCTGCCCAAATTTTTTCAATTTCAGTCCTCAACACCGTGCGCTCCGCTTGGATTTCTTCTATCAAAGAGGCAAGTTGGGCATAGGTCTGCTGCTCCGTTCGGAGCGCTTCTTGTGCCATAGCTTTGGCCCTCTGCTCTCAAGGAGTTCTTCCTCCAGTCGCAGAGATTTATCTTTGGAGCCCTTAAGGGCCCTTTGAAGTGTTGTAACCTTCCTTTTAAGCCGATTAGTTTCGAGCTCATTGGAAGTCGCTGCCGCTCTAGCAAGAACAAATTGCTGCAAAAAGCGAAGTAAGTACGATGTAATTTAAATATGGTAAATATACTTTATGCTTGTTGCATACCTGGAGGGTATCCCTTTCGAGGGCTAGGTCGAGCTCCGATCCGCTGGCCTCGCTCAAAATGGAGACTAGCTCAGAGCTCCCAACCTCTTGGATCTTTTCAGTGAAAGGTTCCAGGAGGGTTCGGAGCCCTGTCCGCTGCTCAAAGAACGGAGCCAGTAGCGGGAGCCAGGATAGGACTCTTTGGTCATCTTCAGTAGGGTCTTCTTCTGAAGCGCCTCCCGAAGGGTCATTCGTCGATGGTGTTGTCGTCAAAGAGGGAAGAGGCCCAAGACAAAGTCTTGCCCTTAGCTCTCCCCAGCACAAAAACCGGAGGAGCCCCCACTTCGGTCGGGGTGGATCCCCCTTCGAGAGCGGCTCCCCCGGACGAAGCCACCTCATCCAAAGTAACTCCAGTCACCGGAGCTACCGCTACGACCCGAGTCTTATCTCCAATGGGAGCCGAAGCTCCATCTTTAGTTAGAGCCATGCTGCTCCTCAAAGCATCTACAAAACACAAGGTATTTGTCAATTATCCATTAAGATATTGTTGGTGTAGGGAAGTTATTTCAGGAACTTCAAAGAATAAAGATCGGAGGCCTACCTTCGTCTTGATTCTGATGGAGGATTTCGGGGTCCCCCATAAATTCATACATTTGGAGGTATTCGTCGAGTTCTTCCGCCGAGGTTTGCGCTGGAGTAGCAGACGTCGAAGTCCTGGCCTCTGCTGCTACCACTCCGATCATCGGGAAGCTGGGATTTTCTGGTTCCATTCCTTGGACCATGGCAGGTTCGGGGTGGATCGCTACCACCTCTTCGGCAGTTGGAGTTACTTCAACTACTACCCGAGGGGGATGCTCGGTCGCAACCCGATAATCCTCCTCATCACCTTTCAACAAGAGATCTTCAAGCTCCTTTCCTAAGCAAACCTCTGAAGTCTCCTCCTCTTCAGACTCCTCCGAAGAAGAGCTCTGAATGTCGAGCGAAGATGGAGAAGATGGAGGCGAAGGGAGCTTGGCCTTCCGTGCCACCTTCTTCACTAGAGTCCTCACAGCCTTGGAGGTCCCAGCGGAAGCCTTCCTTTTCCGAGAGACCGCTCCTACTGAGTCGAAGATGGGCAGAGGAGGAGCCTCTATCCCGAGCACACTCCACACTCAGTTGGAGCGTTCCCAACTCCAAACCAACTCGATTCTCCTTTGGTTCTCCACAGCATTAGGGGATCTGAGCACCCGTTCTGCAACCCGAGCTATCTTCTTCGGAGCTAATGCCAACGGAGCCACTGAAATAAGGTAACAATCTATTAAGAATACTACAGTTATTCTCTATGACTAATCTCAATGTAGGAGGTACGGAGGTTTTAACTAGGGTTCGAAGCTCCCCCTCTAAAGCGCTCTGAAATACAATAGGCCAGTCAGCACTAATAGGAGGTATCCAGAGGGCGATGAACTCTTCGGCTAAGTCGCGCATACTCATGCGCTTGGCCACTCAAGATAATAACCCAAGCTGCATCAAAAGCAGGCTTAGGTTCGGAGTCACTTCTGCCTCCCTCCGGTACCATATTTCTTGCATGGGACCGGTAAGCCGGGAGTCTTCTCTGACCTCGGCATAAAACCACCGAAGTATCCAGTCAGAATACCACCGGTCGTTGATCGCCTTCACCGGGAAATTATTTAGGTGTCCTTTCCAGAGCTGAAAGTTGACGCTTCCGAAGGCCACTAACCACTTAGAGTCCCTAGGCCCGTCTTGCGGCTTCGGTTGGCACGAAGCTTCATGGGTGGTCGCGAATACTTCGGACTTCCCCTTGCATCCTTCAGCTCAGTGGGCCCACTCGAAGATAGCTAACCTAGCTATGGCGTTCGAAGACAGCTGTGGCAGAGTGATGTGTAACATCTCTAGCACTTCTGTTAAGAAATCCATTTAAGGAAGGCCTAGTCTCGCTTCAAAGAAAGCTTCAAAGACGATGACTTCTACGCTCCTTGGCGTTGGGGTCACTTCTTCTCCGGGAACCCGAGTTCTCATTCTCGGACCCAAATTCCCGCTCACCGCTTCCTCGATGGATTCCTCCCGAGGATGAATGTTTGCTTTAGTGGCTTCTTAGACGGTGGACGGAGTTCCCGTGGTTTCTTGGGCCAAGAACCCCCGTGGCTCCCGCCATCGCCGCCGCTGCAGATGCAGCCCAGGGTTGCCTCTACGCCATGGTCCTTGTCGTCATCGGCACTTTCGAGCTAGTTCTCTCCATTGGAGGAATGCTCGAGAGTATCTGGGAGGAAGGTTGTAGGACCGAAAGTAGCGACCAGAGGGGGGTGAATGGGCGCCTAAAAAATTCTTTCGAATCTATGGCCTGCTCCCAATACCCAACGCACTTCAAAAGACAAAGAACCAGAGTGTGAACAGAAAGCCTAAGTCTAAAAGTATCTAGCCTAAAAACAATCGGTGCCAAAACAGGTAAACACCAATAGAGTGCTAATAGGCAGATAAACAAAATATTCAAGACATGGCAGATTAAACTTCTCAGTAAAATAATCTAAGTACACATGGAATGGGAAGAGAAGTTACTGTTCAAAATCTGTCTTCTGTTCGAAACTTGGCGAAGCCTGCTTCGTTGTGACGAAGCCTGCTTCACAGTGTCGAAGCCTGCTTCGCAGTGACGAAGCTTGCTTCGGAGTCCCTTGTCGAAGTCAAACGAAGGTTGTCGTTGAAATGCCAAAGGTTTGTTGAGTCTAGCCTAGTTCGAGTGTGGCAGAGAGCGAAGTATGCTTCGAAGCGAAGTATACTTCGAAGCGAAGTATGAGTGTATCGAAGCTTACTTCAAACAGTGTACTTCGAAGTCTAGACTTCGATCAGGAAACATCGAACAAAGTTCACAGAAAAATCAATCTTCGAATGAGAAGCGAAGCCCGTCACACGGCAGCAAGATCAAACCGAAGCCTACACGCTACCTCCGGAGCTAGCTAGATTGAAGAGACTACTGAAGAGATGACCTTCGACACACAGACCAAACTCAAAACAAAGTCTGTAGGTGTTGTCACACAAGAAGTCGAAGCCCACAACCACACTTTGAAAAACAAACTTTGAAAATCACAAACGGAGATCCATGGAAATGACAACAGTAGAGAAACTTCTCAGGAAATCTACTCCGAGCGAAGTCTACCAGAGAGACATGCTTCGAAGCTAACTTCGAAGCCTGTCGAAGTACACTTCACAAAAATGCCGAAGTATGTGAACGAACAAAAGCTAAACACAGAGCATACTTCGAAGCTAGATTCAGAGATCAAGTTCGGAGTTGAAAGTTCGAAGCCTTTGAAGATGTCAGGTCGAAGCTTGCTTCATAGAACTGAAGGACTTCGAACAAACAGAGGGCTTCGCCAGAAACAGCCAGAGAAAAAGCTAAGTCTTGTCTACTCGATCAAAAAGGCTATGGAGTCAAAAGCAAGGCTAGAGTACTAGTGTACTGTTGCTACAGTGAGTAGGTACTACTTGTCTCAAGCAAGAAACTAGTACTCACGGGAAGAACAGGAGCAACCAGAGAGGATTCAAACACTCAGGAGTAAAAACCTTTCGCATGTAGATCGATGTAGACACAAACTCTGAAACATGTGGTGCGCAGAACAACAGAGAATCAAAACTCACAAATGATGTGAAGAACAAACAGTGCACAGGAATAGAACCTAGCGGCGCACAGCAGGGAACAGGCGAGAGAAAAGCAGGAAAAAATGACCCAATCCTTGGTTAAAAAGTGATTTCCTAAAAGGGTGGCCTAACCCTAGGGATTGGGGCCCTATTTAAAGGCTGCCCAACACTTAGGAATATTCCAACAACCCCTTAGGGTTTTTTACAGACGCTGAAATAAAAGGAAAAGACTAAACTACCCTTAGGATATTTTTACAGACTCGACTGACTGACTGTGGGCCTAGGGACAAAATAGTAAACTCCTATTTACAGATGACTTATCCGGAAGCTAAGCTTTCATAGCGAATACGGCTTCTCTTCTGGACAGTCCAATACAAGATCAGCGGTTGTCAGTTTTGCGCCGAAACTGACAAAGCCTCCACCGACTTTGCACCAGGTACCCGGATTGGGTCGGCCCAATTCCACAGCTCTCTTAGCCCGGCAATCACTCAGCGCCGTGTACCTGAGTCAATCCTAGTCAACAGCCCAGTGGGTCTTCTGCTGCTCCTAGCCCATGTACCCAGATTGGGTCAGCCCGACTTCGCAGATCTCTCAGCCCGACAGTCACTCGCTGCCCGTGTACGTGAGTCACACGCGGCCTAGACGTAGCAGATCTCCTTTGTTTTCAGTCCTCTCTGACTATCGTTGACAATGACTCATCACATCTAGAGCCATGAGGCCCACGCTATTCAGCATGGCTCCTCAATCTCCCCCTTGATGAGTGCATTGTCAACACTTCACTTCTTCAGCTCTTCAGTATCTGCGAACAATTGTGGAAACACGAAAACAAGGCACAAGAAAACAAAGAAGAAAATAAAGTAAAAGTTTAACCTTAATGACCAAAAGACAAACAAAAGCAAGAAACAGACATTATGGTTAACCAAAAGTAAAGGCTCAAAAACGAGTGCAATCTCAGAATCATAAACAAGGATAACAAAAGAGTAAGGACAGACGGGACAAAAACTCCCCCTTGAACTCTTATCCCAAAAATTCTCCCCCTTGTTGAAAAGTGAACTCATCAAGCACTCTAAAAGGAGACACAGACTCCCCCTGAAACGCAACTCCCCCTCAAAATACGCAATGAATGCAATTGGGGTGCAGGTGGAGTGAAGAAAGCATGCTTCTCAGATATGATTGACTGCAATTACAACATCTAACAAGTATAGCAAAAGACATACTGTCTAAGACACATGGCATGATCAGTGCAACAGATGATATCCAAAGAAAGTCATTAGCACGCATTTTTTAGTTTTTGCAAACAAAAGCATCACCACATTTTCCGGTTGACAAGCAAGGTAAAACATGAGATGTAGAAGCTAACTGATATCTACCAAGATAAGCATTGTCCAAAATAAAGTGCTTCAGCAAACTTGTTATCATTTCAATTTTCAGGCTTTTTCCTTTTTCATTTTCGCCGGCGGTTATTTGCGTGTCAAACCTTATGCTGACCGACCAAGTCAAGCCTAGGCCAGAATTGGACCATCAAAAGCTTAAGACATTGGTATTAGCATACACTACACTGTCCTAGTTCATACCAAAGTGCTATGGTACGCAGTCTAGAACAATACAATGTGATAAAGCAAACCCACCTAGATCTTTTCAAGTTATGCATAAAAAAGGCATGGAATTTTCATTTTTATTAATTTTTCATCATTTTTATAGCACATGTCCATGTTTTAAAGCAGAAAGATGTAAAAGTTGCATGTTTGCATCTAAGTCAGGAACTAGCTACAAGGCATGTAACAGATAGCAAGAACATTCAGCCTACGCATGCTAGTTACCAGAAGCAATGGTGATCATGTTTTCAAGTTTAAAGCATAAAAGTCATGCATATGACAGATATCAGACATATCAAGTGAACTAAACCAAAGCATGATCATTGACAAGTATTCAAAAGCATGTACCAGCTAGAATAAGTAAAGCAGTTCAATCATATAACAGAAGCAGCTCAAAAGTGTGATATGTGAATATGCAAGATATGAACACACACAAAAAGACTCAAGAAAAGAGTAAAGAAGAAAGAAAACTGACGCAAAATATCCTAGAAAGGATACACAACACCCAAATCCCCTCGTAAACGCTCAAAAGTAGACTGATCTAGGGGTTTGGTGAAAATGTCAGCCAACTGATGATGGGTATCAACATGAACAACGTCAATGACACCTTTCTCATATTGATCCCGCAGAAAATGAAAGCGCACATCAATATGTTTGGTTTTAGAATGGAGACAAGGGTTTTTCCCTACACTAATAGCACTGGTGCTGTCGCAAAACAATGGAACCCTGGTAGGAAAGAACAACCCAAAATCTCACAGAGTGGAAATCATCCAAACCAATTGTGAGAAGCAGCTAGTAGCAGCTACATACTCAGCCTCAGTGGTCGAAAGAGCAACTCCAGATTGCTTTCGAGAAGACCAAGAGACAAGAGAAGAACCAAGAAACTGGCAAGTACCGGAAGTCGACTTGCGATCCAACCGGCACCCACCAAAGTCGGCGTCCGAAAAACCAGATAAATCAAGAGATGATGATACTGAATAGTAAAGACCGAGATCAGGTGCATAAGTGAGAAACCTGAAGATGCGCTTGATAGCCTGCCGATCAGACGCGCGTGGTGAAGACTGGAAATGTGCGCAAAGTCCCACGGCGAACTGTATGTCTGGTCTTGTCACCGTTAAGTACAGCAGCGAACCGATCATCCCTCGAAACTCCCTCTCGTTGACCTTAACTCCGCTCTCATCCTTGTCCAGGCCCCCAGATGTGCCCATTGGGGTCATCTGCGGCTTCAACTCCCCACCAAAGTCAAATTTCTTAAGCATGTCATGAGTGTACTTACCTTGGTGGATGAAAGTGTCGTCCTTGGTCTGCTTGATCTGGAGCCCTAAGAAATACTTGAGATCACCCATGAGGCCCATCTCAAACTCGCTGTGCATCTACTCAGAAAACTTGGACACAAGAGAATCAGCAGTATCGCCAAAAATAATATCATCCACGTAAATCTGAGCAACCAAGAAATCTGAAGCAACTCTGAGCAAAAAGAGAGTCTTATCCACCGAACCCATCACAAAGCCCTTTCCCAACAAAAATTGCTTTAACCGGTCATACCAAGCACTGGGGGCTTGCTTCAACCCGTATAAAGCCTTTTGCAACTTATAAACATGTCGAGGAAACTTAGGGTTCTCAAAACCAGGGGGCTGCCTAACATAAACTTCCTCCTCTATGAACCCATTCAGAAAAGCACTCTTGACGTCCATTTGAAAAAGCTTAAAACCCTTCGAAGTGAAAAAAGCTAAGAGAATGCGAATGGACTCAAGACAGGAAACAGGGGCGAAAGTTTCTTCAAAATCAATACCCTCCTTCTAGCAAAAACCCTGGGAAACTAGTCGAGCTTTGTTGCGCACCACAACCCCATCTTCACCTTGTTTTTTCTTGAACACCCACTTGGTGCCTATGGGATTGCATCCTAGTGGTGGCTCAACTAGTGTCCAAACCCAATTACGGACAAAATTCTCAAACTCTTCTTCCATAGCATTAATCCAATTAGAATCAGAAAGAGCATGAGAAACGTCTCTAGGCTCAAAAGATGCAACAAAAGCAGATTCAGCAAACACAGCAAGAGAGGTACCAGATGAACGCAAAGTTCTCTCAGTCAAATCACCAATGATGAGTTCTGAGGGGTGATCACGCTGAACTGCTCAGGATCCCTGGTGATCTGATGTCACCTCACCGGAGTCAACAGCTAGCACCTCTGGACTCGACTGAGGAAGCTCGATCGAAGTGGAAGAAGTGATCAGAGGTCCACCCTCATCCTCAGTCGAAGTCTCAGAAGGTGTGGGCTCTGCAGGAGGCGCAGAAGGCCCACCCTCATCAGCAGCTGGAGTATCCTCATCTTCCTCGAAGATGGACTCTCCGAGCTCATCATCGCCAGAAAGCTCAAGAGAAGGAGTTAAAGAAGGCAAGGACTCATCAAACGAAACCTCACAAGTCTTGACAAGCTGCTGGGAGTCGAGGTTCCAAACTCGGAAGCCTCGAGAATGCAAAGTGTAGCCAAGAAAAACACCATCCCAGCAACGAGACTCAAACTTGTCCAAATGCCCTCCCTTCTTGAACACAAAGCACTTGCAGCCAAACGCTCGCAAGTGGCTCACCTTGGGCTGTCTACCAAACCGCAACTCGTATGAAGTCTTGCCAAGGTAGGCTCTAAGAAAAATGCGGTTGGCCAGATAGCAAGCGGTGTTCATGGCTTCAGCCCAAAAATGCCTAGGAGTCTTGTGCTCATCGAGCATCGTCTTGGCCATCTCAACTAGCGTGCGTTTCTTTCATTCCACAATGCCGTTCTGTGGGGGAGTGTAAGGAGCAGAAAATTGATGGTCAAGACCCTGATCACTACAGAAGCTGACGAACTGAGAGTTCTTGAACTCAGAGCCGTTGTCAGAGTGGATTGCTCGCATCCGACCATTGTTCTCATTCTTCAGCTTCAAAATCAGGTCATGAACAAAATGAAAAGTTTCATCCTTAGATTCCAAGAAGAAAACCCACGAAAATCGAGAAAAATCATCAACAATGACAAGCGCGTAGCACTTCCCACCGACTGAACGTACCCGAGCTGGACCAACAGTGTCCAAATGTAACAACTCGCCCGGATACGAAGTCATCACCTAAGTCGCAGGTGCGTGAGAAGCAGAAACAATTTTCCCATGACGACAGGGATGGCAAACTAGATCCTTCTCCATCTTAAGCTTGGGCAATCCTCGGATGAGGTCCATAGAGCTCAACCTGACTAGCAAATCAAAACTCAAATGACCTAACCTCCTATGCCACTTCCAGAGTTCAGAGGAGGATCCAGCAATCAAACAACGAGAAGGGCCAAAAGAACTAGAGAAGTCAATTCGAAAAACCTTACCGAATGGTAAGATCTAGCAAATCAAAGACCCTCTAGAATCAAACACAAAAGAATTACCCTTCTTAAAACGCACTTCCAAACCATCCTTAAGAAGTTGCGAAATATAATAGAAATCAAGTTAAAGTTCAAATTCTTAACTAAGGCAACATTCTTCAAAGAGAAATTATCTGAAATGCGAATTGAGCCGATGCCACTTACTCTCCCTTGACCACTGTTCCCGAAGTTGATGTACTCTTTGGAGCTCGGGGGAGTGAGACTGGAGAACCATCTGCGATGTCCCGTCATGTGGCGAGAGCATCCTGATTCCATGATCCAAACGTCCTCCAATCCCCGATCCTGCACAATCAGTGGTTGTAAGGGGGAGCAAATGGTCTGGAACCAAGTTTAGCAAAAGTACTAAACAAGTGTCGAGCCATCTACTCAAAAGATGGAAAGCAAAAACCATCAGAAGAATTTGGACCAAAGCGCGACTTAAAGCTCGGTCCATAGTTCTGCCTAAAACCTCGGCCACGAGGTCCAGGACCGTAGCCAAAATGGCCTGGAGCTCTACCGGAACGAACACCACCAACTGGAGCACGGGCATGAAAGCCGTCTCCTCTACCACCACCTACACGACGTGGCCTGGCCTCCAGCCTCTCCCCGCATCGAGGGACATGCAGTCTACCACCCTGTTGGTAGAACTGCTCCTGACCACCACGAGCTCTCTCTGCTCTCTCAACCCGCTTCCTCCTGAAGCAAAACTCCGCAAGATGCCCATCTCTCTGACAATACTCACAATGATAGGTGGGATTCTTGGGATGTGGTTGAGGCTTGGTATTCTTAGGCTTAGTGGTGTTTGGTGTAGTCTTCTTGGGTTGAGAGGGTCCTGGAAGAGAGTCAAGAGAAGTGTGTAGGTGTTTGGGCTTTGGAACCCAGATGGGCCTCTTGGGTGGAGCTTTGGGCTGTTCATGAATCACTCCATCAGTGGAGTGAGTCTTGGGGTATCTCTTCTCAGGAGTCATTTTACTCCACTCCACTACCCAGCTAGTGGCACTCTCAAAGTCAGCCTTGGTGTAGGTGTAACCTACCCCAAACCCATCCTGCCTCTTAAACTGCTGAATCATCATGCCGAGTTGTGGCTCTCGGGCACTGATCCAACTCAGGATGGAACGGAGGTAAAAGTTCTCATTCTGGGAATCAGCTAGCTCCTCTCTCAAGGAAGCTAGAACCTCCACCTGAGACAAGCAGGTCTCACACTCATTGTCTACCTGAACAGACCTCTCGTCTTTTAGCTTGATCAATTCCATTCTAAGAGACAAACAGTTCTCACAGACAGTGGGTGGAACTGACAGTGTCTCAAGCTCTAGCCTAGTCTGTGCCAGCTCAGCTCTCACTCTCTCCAAATCCCCCAAATGCTCATCGCCCTTGGCTTTCAGCTCAGGTAAGACAGCTAGATGAGATGGGCAATCAACACAGGGTACGACGACAGTGGCTTGAGCATCTTTCAGCTCCAGCTGAGCACTCTCAAGCTCAGTGGCCAAAGCGTCCCTCTCATCAACCCTTTCTGTGTACTTGGACTTCAGAGTCGACAAGTCACACAGAAGCACCTCACACTTTAGGCACTCACTGCTATCACCCAAGCAAGGGGAAGAAGATAGAATCTCAATTCTGCCGTTGGCCACGGCAAGATCACTCTCTAACTCATCTATCCTCTTCTTAGCTCCCCTAAGCAGTTTTTTCCGGTATTTTAACTCCTGACAATTGCTTTCAAGTAAATCAACAATTTTGCGTTCATAAGATGATACCTTTTCGTTGTCGTCATCGTCGGAGTCATCGGAGGAGCTCTTCTCTTCCTTATCCCCAAGAGCCATTGAGGAGAAGCTCTTGCGGGATCTTTGGCACTGATGTGAGCGGCTCTTCAGTCTGTCCCCGAAAGCCATGAAGCAAAGGCCAGCCGGATCGTCCTTGTCCTTCCCCTTCCTAATGACCATCTCTTCATCGCTTGAGCTCGATGAAGAGGAAGAAGACGTGGATTGCTTGGAGTAGCTCTTCTCCATCTCGGCGAAGAAGGCCTTGTCGTGCTTCTTGTTCTCTCGCCGGTAGTCCTTTAGGGCCTTTCTGAAGAATCTGGTCTTTGGCTTGCCCTTGTTGAATGAGGAGCTCTGGTGCTTGCCGGAGTCGTGACAGCCACCATTGGTGCCCTTCTTGTGTCCATTGCGCTTGGGGCAGTCGGCGATGAAGTGTCCTGGGTCACCACACTCAAAGCACCCAGATTTTGTGCCGTGTCTTTTGAACATTCATTTGTCATAAACACGACGCACCCGGTTGTTAAAAAGACATAGGTCATCATCTCCCAAAGACTCAAGCTGGTCCTCAGTGATAGACATCAAAGAGAACCCAACACAACTCACAGAAGAAGGATCAACAGAAGGTGTAGCAAGGGCCAGAGACTTTGATCCAGAGCCAGTGAGATTTGATCTCAACTGGATATCAACCTTAATGGCCTTCAGCTTGCTAAACAACTCAGAAATTGTCAAGGTATCATAAGATGTGCTCTCAATGATAGAGGATACCTTGATCTCCCAGATCTTTGGGTCCAAGGTATGGAGAACCTTGAGCGTCTACTCGTGATCTGAGACTAACTGAGCACCCTCAGACTTGTTGTCCCAAAGCTTGTTTATGATCGATTGAAAACGACCAAACAACGCTTCAACAGATTCACCCGGCTTTTGTGTGAAGTTCTCATATTCACGCCGGTAGGTCTGATAGAGCCGAGCCTTGACCTAGGTTGTCCCCTCATGGTGTGCCTTGAGGGTAGCCTAGATCTCTCTCGCAGTGGAAAGATGGCTCACACGCTCAAACTCAGTGGGACCTAAACCAGAAAACAGAATGTTCACAGCTTTACTATTGCTCAGATGCTGGGCAATGATACCAGGAGTACCATGCTCAGCAACTGGCAATATAACAAACGTATCGTGAATGCAAATGTCCCAGATGTCTGAGCCTTGGCTCATAAGATAGGCTCGCATGTGAGTCTTCCAATAGTTATAGCCATAAGCTTCCAAGGACGGAACCTTGCCAGGAGAAGTCATGATCACTACTG
Source organism: Zizania palustris (assembly GCA_019279435.1). Classification (NCBI taxonomy): domain Eukaryota; kingdom Viridiplantae; phylum Streptophyta; class Magnoliopsida; order Poales; family Poaceae; genus Zizania; species Zizania palustris. The sequence continues at coordinate 11,223,536 of JAAALK010000079.1, forward strand.
GGGTTTAGAACTGGTTAAGGTATGGAAAAACCCTAACCAGGCTGTGATAACACTTGTAGGACCAAAAGTATCAAACAGAGGGGGGGTGAATGGGCACCTAAAAAATTCTTTCGAATCTATGTCCTGCTCCCAATACCCAACGCACCTCAAAATACAAAGAACCAGAGTGTGAACAGAAAGCCTAAGTCTAAAAGTATCTAGCCTAAAAACAATCGGTGCCAAAACAGGGAAACACCAATACAGTGCTAATAGGCAGATAAACAAAATATTCAAGACATGGCAGATTAAACTTCTCAGTAAAATAATCTAAGTACACATGGAATGGGAAGAGAAGTTACTGTTCAAAATCTGTCTCCTGTTCGAAACTTGGCAAAGCCTGCTTCGCTGTGACGAAGCCTGCTTCGCAGTGTCGAAGCCTGCTTCGAAGTCCCTTGTCGAAGTCAAATGAAGGTTGTCGTTGAAATGACGAAGGTTTGTTGAGTCTAGCCTAGTTCGAGTGTGGCAGAGAGCGAAGTATGCTTCGAAGCAAAGTATGAGTGTATCGAAGCTTACTTCGAACAGTGTACTTCGAAGTCTAGACTTCGATCAGAAAACTTCGAACAAAGTTCACAGAAAAAGCAATCTTCGAACGAGAAGCGAAGCCCGTCACACGGCAGCAAGATCAAACCGAAGCCTACACTCTACCTCCGGAGCTAGCTAGATTGAAGAGACTACTGAAGAGATGACCTTCGACACACAGACCAAACTCGAAACGAAGTCTGCAGGTGTTGTCACACAAGAAGTCGAAGCCCACAACCACACTTCGAAAAACAAACTTCGAAACTCACAAACTGAGATCCATGGAAATGACAGCAGTAGAGAAACTTCTTAGGAAATCTACTCCGAGCGAAGTCTCCTAGAGAGACATGCTTCGAAGCTAACTTCAAAGCCTATCGATGTACACTTCACAAAAATGCCAATGTATGTCAACGAACAAAAGCTAAACACAGAGCATACTTCGAAGTTAGATTCAGAGATCAAGTTCGTAGTTGAAAGTTTGAAGCCTTTGAAGATGCCAGGTCGAAGCCTGCTTCACAGAACTGAAGGACTTCGAACAAACACAGGGCTTCGCCAGAAACAGCCAGAGAAAAAGCTAAGTCATGTCTACTCGATCAAAAAGGCTATGCAGTCAAAAGCAAAGCTAGAGTACTAGTGTACTGTTGCTACAGTGAGTAGGTACTACTTGTCTCAAGCAAAAAACTAGTACTCACGGGAAGAACAGGAGCAACCAGAGAGGATTCAAACACTCAGGAGTAAAAACCTTTCGCATGCAGATCGATGTAGACACAAACTCTGAAACATGTGGTGCGCAGAACAACAGAGAATCAAAACTCACAAATGATGTGAATAACAAACAGTACACAGGAATAGAACCTGGCGGCGCACATCAGGGAACAGGAGAGAGAAAACGCAGGAAAAAATGACCCAATCCTTGGTTAAAAAGTGATTTCTTGAAAGGGTGGCCTAACCCTAGGGATTAAGGCCCTATTTATAGGCTGCCGAACACTTAGGAATATTCCACCAGCCCCTTAGGGTTTTTTAAAGACGCTAAAATAAAAGGAAAAGACTAAACTGCCCTTAGGATATTTTTACAGACTCGACTGACTGACTGTGGACCTAGGGACAAAATAGTAAACTCCTATTTACAGATGACTTATCTGGAAGCTAAGCTTTCCTAGCGACTACGGCTTCTCTTCTAGACAGTCCGATACAAGATCAGCAGTTGTCAGTTTTGCGCCAAAACTGACAAAGCCTCCACCGACTTTGCACCAGGTACCCGGATTGGGCCGGCCCGATTCCGCAGCTCTCTCAGCCCGTGTACCTGAGTCAATCCTGGTCAACAGCCCAATGGGTCTTCTGCTGCTCCTAGCCCATATACCCGGATTGGGCCAGCCCGACTTTGCAGCTCTCTCAGCCCGACAGTCACTCGCTGCCCGTGTACCTGAGTCACACGCGGCCCAGACGCAGCAGATCTCCTTTGTTTTCAGTCCTCTCTGACTATCGTTGATAATGACTCATCACATCTGGAGCCATGAGGCCCACACTATTCAGCATGGCTCCTCAAAGGTTGAAGATGGAAGTGTGGAAAGGCTCAAGCATCGAAGCTTTGTAAAAAAATTCTGCTGCCAGTCACTTTCTTCTTTTATAACTGCTCCGTTCTCATTCAGCACGATTCATGTATGTTTTCACACTTGCAGATCCAACCCCTGTCATTGATAAGTGGGGCCAGAAGGTGAAATAGTGTGAACCCATGGTAAATCTTTGCGTCTGTTGCTTTCTCGAAAGGTCTAATGGCTATTTGAGGAGTAACGGCACAAAAATAATGGCTCTTTGCGATGCACTCAAACCGTAACAGTTCACTTTCTTTCAAAGCCATCATACAGAGGTTCAAGTTCGAAGCTTAGATTCGGTACACCTTCGATATTGAGGATGCTTTGAACGGTTATAATACCTTGAATTTTTTCTAAGTCCTCGAGCATGAAAATATTTCTTGCGTATACTGCTCTCCTTGCTGTACAGGTTATTCAGAGAAGCGTATTTGAGGGGCTACTTTTGGGGGAAAATACTTCATCCTCATGATCCTCAAGATTCAAAGATAAAGGCAAATCATAATCTCGGAGCCCAAGACTTGTCTCCGAATTGAAGGACTTGAAGTTGAAGGGTCCATCCAGGCTCCAGACCGAAGAGACCCTTCGAAAGGCTACCCCTCCGGAATGGGAAACAACTAGAAGGATGGGACATCTACTCTGTCGACATCCTTCGAATATATTTTACCATATTAACCCTATACAAGATACCGAAATAGTTTCCACTATGTCGGTTGTAATTGAGGGGTTAAAAGGTATTTTCCCCCAGAGGTTTTACCTATAAATACCCCCTTCTCACCTTGTAATAGGCATCGAATATTCAGATATTCAATACACACTTCGAACTATTCCGAGCTATTATCCCTTTTCGGAGGATTGAGATAGTCCGCTTTCACAAACACTCTGTTTGTCAGTTCTTGATCTTATAGAACCTATTAGCGTAATCTGTTGTGCCAACAACCGGCTTGATAGCATCCATAGAGGAGTCCAAGGACTATAAACTATTGGACCGGAAACGGCGACCAGAGGGGGGTTAATGGGAGCTTTTAAAATTTCAGACTAAAAATAGCCTTATGTTTTAATTCTGTCTTCTGCAGAACAGGTTTCGAACACACCCTTCGAAGTTCTGGTTCGGAGGTATTTTACAGCTCCGAAAACAGGCTTCGCAAGGAGCAAAAGTTCGAAGCCAAGAAGACTTCGCTTCACCCACAACCCTAAAAATTCAGCTCTGCTAAGTCAGTGCAGGCTCCGCACACAGGGTGCCTTCGAGCAGGCTTCGCACTTTACCCTTCGCAAGAGCGGACTTCCCTTAGAGGACTTCGATCAGCTCTGCTAAGTCAGTGTAGGCTCCACACACTGGGTGCCTTCGAGCAGGCTTCGCACTTCACCCTTGCAAGAGCAGACTTCCCTCTGCGTACTTCGACCAAATACTCAGCGACAGCAACTGGTGCTGGGCTTCGTAATTCGAAGGGCTAAACGCACACCGAACAGACTTCACCGAGGACTTCGACAAGGGAAGAAAAACGGGCTTCGATCTAAGCCAAGAACAGTGCTTCGCTAGTAATCAGAGAGGTCTAGCCTCCAGTTTACATAGAGTGAACAAACACTGAAAAGCACACACTTCACTCAAACAGGCTTCTCACACACTTCTCTAGAAAGGATTCAGTGCACAAACTCAACTCAAAAGAAATGAGACACAGAGAGATCAAAGCATGCATTGAAGTGCGCATACAAGTTCAAGCAGTAAATGAAAACAGAATCAAAACTTCATTGCTTGAACAGGGAACACAAAATGAACTCACAAGATGAATACAGAGAGTGTGGCGGCTAGCACAAGAGTTCTACAATGGCTGATCAAAGTGTCGATGTGACCTAGCTAGCCACCACTATTTATAGGCACTATTCAGCCCTATGAATAGACTACTATACCCCTAGGATTTACACTGTTTTTGTCTCATCAGAATAGGGGGGTACAGCTGGTAATCTACTTTATTTGGAGGCTTCTTTTGTCAGCTTCACAGAGGAGACAACACCAACTTTTGTAGAGCAGACACGGTCAGCCTTTGTAGTTTTGGACCCTTCTGAAGCCCCCCTTCGCACGCGAGCGGTGTGGTAGCTTCGGTGAGAAGCCTTGAGCCTGACGGCCTTCGCTTCACCAAAGTCAGCCTTCGATACAGAGACGGTTTTGAGCCGAAGCCGTCAAAGCCCTTGGGCCTTCGCACCAACACCTTTGGAATGGACCACCATGGCTTCACAGCTTCTCCCAGCTCGAACTCCGTCAGCCCGTGTACCGAAGCCATGCCTGTCTGAAGTACCTCAAGTCAGCCTCACTCTGGAGTCAGCTTCACTCCGAAGCGAGCCTCACTCTGAAGTCAGCTTCACTCCGAAGCCAGCCTCACTCCGAAGCCCCACCTTCAGAGTACCACACTTCGAAGTCCCTCCTTCGTCCAAGGCCTCCGCATGAAGCATTCCATGAGCACTTCGACGTCGTGTCTCTCCCCGAGCACACTCCTCGACGATCCTCATCCGGACCATGCCTTCGATGCACCTCGACTTCTGAGACCTTCGTCGGGTATACCTTCGAGCGCCTCCCTCCGGAGCACACTTCGAACGCCTTGCCTCATTGCTGAGGACTTGGTCCACCATACTTTGAAGTCACTCTATTTGGAGTACCCTTCAAAGTGCCTCGCCTCCGAGGACTTCGTCTCAGAGTACCTTCACCCAGAGCCACACTCCGCACTTACTGCCTTCTCCTGGCGCACCTCGACCCGGGGTCTGACCTCGACCCCTTCGTAGCCTTCGTGATGGAGCTCCCTGCTCCCCTAGCATCAAGCCTCCTGCTTGACCCAGGTTCACCTACTACGAACCGTCCGTCGCCTCTAAAGTCACCTACGCACCACAGACAAATAGACAAGTGTATCTAGTACCCCGGAGACCTCTCCGGACAAACAACCTTCAGCACACACTCCGGTGTACCGCCCAAAGTTCCGAGACCTTCGGTACAACCCAGTCATTGTGTACTGTCGGACCCCTCCGACAGGCACACTCCGCTGCAACAGCCGCAGCAAACACGGCCCACCGAACCCTTCGGTGAAGCAACCTCCGAACCCCTTCGGAGAACCAACCTCCGAACAACTTCGGAGGACCAACCTCCGAACCCCTTCGAAGGACCAACCTCCAAACCCCTTGGAGGGACCCCTTCGAATCAAAGGCTAAAATCTGTCAATCACTCATTACAGACTCCAAAACCAACCCTTGGTTTCTCATAAACAAATAGATTCTGATCCTTCGAGTTCGAAGCATCTCAATAAGAGTCAAAGTTAACCACATTATGAGATTTCAAGGCCCCTGCCAAATGAACCCCGTCAAGAGTCCTAAGTGACCAATTTCGGAGCTCTAACTTAAGTTGTTCGAAGACCCTTACGAAGTCTATAGCGACTATCTTTTCAGGCATCGAACCATTAGTTTGATGCATCACCTACTCTACCTCTATTAGGTAAGATATTATGATATGAACATACAATTCGAAGAACTCTACGAAAAAGTAGAGTTCGTGGTTATCAAGTACTATTTGCGAAGCCTCGGCTTTAATATGCTGGGCGTTGTGCGCGACCGGCCTATTGCATTGCATAAGACCACCCACCCACAAAGAGGGGCAGGGGAATAAGGAACAATCAAACGATGCTTCTCAAAAAAATTATATTGCTCGATAAAATAACATTAAAAATATCATAATTAGGAGAAATTAGTATCTAAGCCTAAGTAGAAGCGGAGACCTCTCCGACCCCTAGAGTTTCCTTTGGGACCAGATCGGTCTTCGGAGCCTAGAGTTCTTAAAACGTTCCTTTGGGTTTGAGTTCGTTGGCCCTTTTGCGAAACTCTCCAAACTCTCTGCTCTTCCTGAAATTTGGCCCAAGTTAGAAGCCATTCGGATCTAACCTCCATCAGATCCTCGACTTGATGCTCCAAATCAGACCAATCTACATACTCCAAAGACGAAGACGTTATTACTTTATCTTCTTCTTTGATGTAAGAGAGCACTTCGCTTCCAATATCGGGTGCTATCTCTCCGTGTTCCCCCCGAGGAACAGAAAATCGTAGGCCCCTATAAGGCCTTAAGCTCTCAAGAATAGCCCACTGTTGGTGAAGCCCTTCGTCAAGTTCTAATACTTCGAGATCAAAATCCGAAGCATACGACAAAACCTAAAAACAAACATCCAAACAAAGACTTTTCGTTCATTGAAGCAAAAAGAACATTACAAAGTCCTTTTACATAGCAAAAGCACCCTAAGAAGCTAGACCTTCAGGTCCGGAGGTGGAGCAGATGGCGGAGGAGGAGCCGGAGGCCTCATCTGTGCTTTCCTCTGCCGACGGGCTTCATTGATCCATGCCTTGGCCGCAGCTTTTCTATCTGCTTTCTAGGTCGCCCAGAAAGCTTCCAAAGCTAAGGCAACGTCCAGCGATGGTTGCAATATATAAGCCTTCGTCGGCAAAGCCTACAGGCGTCGAACCCTTCACTGGAGCAATGGAGACCCCGATGGCTTTGAGGCAACGAAGGACTCTGTTGGACCGAAAACGGCGACCAGAGGGGGGTGAATGGGAGCTTTTAAAATTTCAGACTAAAAATAGCCTTCTGTTTTACTTCTGTCTTCTGCAGAACAGGCTTCGAACACACCCTTCGAAGTTCTGGTTCGGAGGTATTTCATAGCTCCGAAATCAGGCTTCGCAAGGAGCAAAAGTTCGAAGCCAAGAAGACTTCGCTCCACCCACAACCCCGAAAATTCAGCTCTTCTAAGTCAGTGCAGGCTCTGCACACAGGGTGCCTTCGAGCAGGCTTCGCACTTCACCCTTCACAAGAGCAGACTTCCCTCAGAGGACTTCGATCAGCTCTGCTAAGTCAGTGTAGGCTCCACACACTGGGTGCCTTTGAGCAGGCTTCGCACTTCACCCTTTGCAAGAGCAGACTTCCCTCTGCGTACTTCGACCAAATACTCAGCGATAGCAACTGGTGCTGGGCTTCGTAATTCGAAGGGCTAAACGCACACCGAATAGACTTCGCCGAGGACTTCGACAAGGGAAGAAAAACATGCTTTGAACAGTGCTTCGCTAGTAATCAGAGAGGTCTAGCCTCCAGTTTACACAGAGCGAACAAACACTGAAAAACACACTTCACCTGGACAGATTCTCACACACCTCTCCAGAAAACTCACAAGAAGATGGTGCATAGAGAAGTCAAAGCATGTAGTGAAGTACGCATACAAGTTCAAGCAGTAAATGAAAACATAACAAAACTTCATTGCTTGAACAGGGAACACAAAATGAACTCACAGACCGAATACAACGTGTGTGGTGGCTAGCACAGGAGCTAAAAATGACTGCTCAAAGTGTTGATGTGACCTAGCTAGCCTCAACTATTTATAGGCACTATTCAGCCCTGTGAATAGACTACTTTACCCCTAGGGTTTACACTGGTTTTGTCTCATCAGAACAGGGGTACAACTGGTAGTCTACTTTATTTGGAGGCTTCTTTTGTCAGCTTCGCAGAGGGGATAGCACCGGCTTTTGTAGAGCAGACGCTGTCAGCCTTTGCAGTTTTGGACCCTTCTGAAGCCCCCCTTCGCACGCGAGGGGTGCGGTAGCTTCGGTGAGAAGCCTTGAGCCAGACGGCCTTCGCTTCACCAAAGTCAGCCTTCGATATAGTGACGGTTTTGAGCCGAAGCCGTCAAAGCCCTTGGGCCTTCGCACCAACACCTTCGGAGTGGACCACCACAGCTTCACAGCTTCTCCTAGCTCGAACTCCGTCATTCCGTGTACTGAAGCCATGCATGGACGAAGTACCTCAAGTCAGCCTCACTCCGGAGCCAGCCTCACTCCAGAGCCAGCTTCACTCCGAAGTCAGCTTCACTCCGAAGCCAGCGTCACTCCAAAGTCAGCTTCACTCCGAAGCCAGCCTCACTCCGAAGTCAGCTTCACTCCAAAGCCAGCTTCACTCCGAAGCCAGCCTCACTCCGAAGCCCCACCTTTGGAGTACCACCCTTCGAAGTCCCTCCTTCGTCCAAGGCCTCCGCATGAATAATTCCATGAGCACTTCGTCGCAGTGTCTCTCCCCGAGCACACTCCTCGATGATCCTCACTCGGACCATGCCTTCGATGCATCTCGACTTCTGAGACCTTCGTCGGGTATACCTTCGAGTGCCTCTCTCCAGAGCACACTTCGAACACCTTGCCTCACTGTTGAGAACTTGGTCCACCATACTCTGAAGTCACTCCATTCGGAGTACCCTTCAAAGTGCCTCGCCTCCGAGGACTTCGTCTCGGAGTACCTTCAGCCGGAGCCACACTCCGCACTTACTGCCTTTTCCTGGCGCACCTCGACCTGAGGTCCGACCTCGACCCCTTCGCAGCCTTCGTGATGGAGCTCCCTGCTCCCCTGGCATCAAGCCTCCCGCTTGACCCAGGTTCACTTGCTACGAACCGTGCGTTGCCTCCGAAATCACCAGCGCACCACAGACAAACAAACAAGTGTATCCAGTACCCCAGAGACCTCTCCGGATAAACAACCTCCAATACACACTCCGGTGTACCTGTAACAGCCCCCGAATTAAAAATAAAATAAAAATGAGGAAAATAAATTTTCTGGAATAAAAGGATGTATTTAATTAAAGGAAAGACTAAAAGAACTCAATTAAAGCAAAAAAGGGAGAAATATTTCAAATTTGAACCTAAAACATTTATGGTGGAATCCAAAAGTCAAGGAAAATTTTTGAGAATTTTTACAAAATTTTAGCAACAGTGCTTCAAGCCTTAAGCAAATAGTTGAATTTCTAGATTAATTTAAATGGAAAATACATCTTAAATCATTAGTGGGCCGCCTCCCTCCTTTCCCCTTGGCCCGGCCCAGTCAAGGACCGCACCCACTGAAAGGCGGGGCTGCCCTGTCAGCGCCGCCCACCTCCTCTCTCCTCCACGAGCGTGCGTCCGCTGGCCCACCCGTTATTCTCGTCTTTGGATTCTGATGGAGTTGGCTATGTTATAAGTATGGTGGGTTCTGGGTGCAAGCTCGGGAATTGGTTGGTCTCACCCAGGGCACTATAAGGACCGGTCTGCGGGATCGGTTGCAAAGCACTTTCGTACTAACCACAAGTCTAGTGGGTAAGTCCTAACTGGAGGTATGGATCGTACCAACTTGGAACACCATAGTGGAGGGGGCAAGGGGCAACCTGCGGGTGATTGGTACCGACGTGGCTCAAGGGGGGTATGGTGTGGCCCGAAGTGACTGGGAAACCATATGAAACCTATAAGAGGGTGTTATCGAATTGGTGCGTTCCATGCTGAAGGTTTTGGCACGAGGTTCTCGTGACAGGAGTCATTTAACACACTGCGGTGTGCGGGAAACAAGTGCCTTGTGGGTACAGTAGTACACCTCTGATGAGAATTTAAATCTTTTCGAAAAGCCAAGCCCATGGTCAAGGGCGGGTTGTGTGACCTCTCGCAGTTAGTTTACTGTTATGTGAATGTATGTGTTATTCATGGCATGTAAGGACTGTTGAGCGAAGGTGAGCTGACTGTACCCCTCGAGTTACAAGATGATGCATGAACTCATGTTTACTTTTCTGCATTAATAACTGGATTACATTAATTGCTTTACAAATATGCTTTTCCGCAAAAGTGAGCCACTACCTTCCTTGTTATTACCTTGCATTATAATTGCATTCGGTGGCGTGCTGAGTACGATTGTACTCACCCCCGGTGACTTACACCACCAGAGGCAGTCTACTACGAGGAGGGTGATGGTCTGGAGTAGTGACCCAGTCAAGGCACGAGACTAGAGGAAGACGTTCATCTAGAGGATTTATTTTATTAGTTTCTCTTTGTTTTAACTCTTTTGTAATAATATGGTCTACGAACCATGATTGATTGGCGTAACATACGCAGTCGTGTGATGAACGTCTTGTATTTATTTATTTTCTATGGAAATTCAATAAATTCCTGGTTTTATTAAATCGGGGCATGACAAGATGGTATCAGAGTCGACTTGACTGTAGGAAGCCAAACAGACCTGACCCTAGGACTTATATTAACCATATTTTCATACAAAACTACTTACCCTCTCATCTTCTAAAGTTTTCACAAAAATTTCCTCTCTTTTGTAGATGCCGGTCCATACCATGAGTGGAACTCTCCGCGATGAGGCTGGATTCGTCCGCGAGCTTTGCATGCTCGTCGACTTCCTCGGGTTCGTCCATGAGCCCGCGTTCCACGGGATCTTTCCCGATGCGAATGAGAGCTACTGCAAGGTCACGGTCGTCATCCACCCCTCCCCCACGCAACCTCCATTCTACACCCATGGAGTCGGAGCACCTTCCTTCGTGGTGGACGAATCACACGCGCCCGTGCCCGTCGCTTGAACCATGAGGTTAATTCTTTCCTTAGTAATTTTGATTATATTTGTTTGGACGGGATGCTACTGAATTCTAGTGATATTTTGTTGCTTAGGAACATGGGAGATGGAATACAAGAGTTGGAGCTGAAGACGGAGTCGCACAGATGTTTTGAAGTCAAGATTTCGCTGGTTCGGACTACATCAACCACTCTGCACCAAAATGGGCATAACTTCCTCATACGAAGTCCGATTGGCGCGTTCTTTGACTTTTTGGAAAGCTGAGGAGAAGACGGATCGTTTGCCGTTGGTTTCACCTCATTTGGAGTCTCGAGTCGTTCTGTGTGATTTAAACAGTCCTGCGTGACAGAACTGGGCCGTGTTGGCCCATAGTCTAAGTCTGTACGTATTCTAGCCCTTAGCCTGTGTCTGTTCGTCTTCCACAGGCCGCCGCCCTATATATTCTCATGCTAGCCACCTCTAGGGTTAGGTTTTGCTTTGTTGCATCTACACTGTTGTGTTTAGATCCCGCCTCTTGCACCGGACCGATTGGCTGCTGCATTGGCGTTTGTGAAACCTCACCTTATCCTCGTTTGTCTGTGATTTGGCATTTGATTTGTATCCTTCCTGTTCTTGCTTGTGTTCTTGGGTTCGCTTGCAGGAATTAGCCTTCGTGGCGAGGTCAATCGCGTTCTGCGTGGTTGATAACCAACGGAGACAGTGGTGTAACGATTGCAAGGTTTTGATCCGCCGGACCGGAGCCTTGGATCGCCAACGTCGAGATTCTCCACCAACCCAAGTTTATCCTTTACCTAGCGGAAGATCGGGACCACTCCCCCATCAGCTGGTATCAGAGCTCAGATTTCCCGTTAGGTAATCTCGATCTGCTTTTTGTTTTACCCAGAGTCCAGAAAACCGCACCAAAAAAATTCCCCACCGAGAACCCCTTTGTGCCTTGCGATTTTAATTTCAGTTTTAACTTTGTTGAGTTCGTGTTCTTGGTCGAGTCTTGTTGCTGGTTTAGTCATCCCTCTGTGTCGTTTGAGTAGTAGTTGTTCTTGTGTCTCAGAAAAAAAAATTCCCCACCGAAAAACCCCCCCTTCCGCAACCCTATTTGTTTTCCACATCTCCTCTTTGTGACCCCCCTTCAGTAAAACAGGCATAACTTTTCGCTCGTTTGGCAGAAAAATCTGAAATTTTTTGAGCGTGTTCCTGACCCGATTTGGGTGGGTACCTTAGCCCTCACCAAACTCGCCAAAAAAAATCAGGAAGATAAAGAAAAAAATTGGACAAAGTTTTTGCTCGCCGGACAGCGAACTTGTTTGAATTTTTGTGAGCCACATCCCACCTCAGTTGTAGGTGCCAATTTTTGTGGTTACTCCTCTGGTCATCCTTGTTTCAAAAAAAAAAATAGAGTGAAAAAAAAGGAGAAAAAAAAATATAAAAAAAAAAAGAGAAGCGGTCCTGTTATTTGCTTGTCCGAACTCTTGTCCGAACTCCTGTCCGAACACTTGTCCGAACTGAGGAAGGCATTGGCTGTTTGTTGCTTGTCCGATCTCTTGTCCGAACTCTTGTCCGAACTCTTGTCCGATCCCTTGTCCGATCAGTGGCAGAAGTAAAAAAAAATTGTGCACATACCCTTGTCCGATCCCTTGTCCGATCCCTTGTCCGATCTGTAGAGAGCTGAATTTGGTCTGTTTGTGCTTCCTTTTGAGTTTTGGGCACATAGTTTCCCTCTATTGCTTGAATTTTCACCTTGGGAGCACTAAGGCCAGCAACTTGGACAAGTACTTGGGAATACTTATTGAACTTGGTTTAACTGTTATTATTATCGCTAATCCTTGCTACTCACTTGCCTTCCAAGCTACACATTTCTCTTGGTCAGGACAGGTTCATTCCTTGCAATTGCCACCACCCTCCACTTGGTTCATCACTTGTAGGCCGGTGACCTCACTGCGGCGTGGTAAGAACACTTGCAAGCGTGGGTAAGGTGCTTGACGGATTGCTTCCACCACACATCCACCACCCCACCTAGCTGTTTACATAAGGATTATTCTTTGTTGTTTTGCCTTTTCACTAACATGGCAGCACTTATTGTACAACGTGACTTGAGCACTCACAGGGACCAGGACGACCAGGCACAACGGAACAATATATTTCAGACCGTCTTCCTCGTCAATAACCGTCGTGCGCGTGTCATCATCGACAGCGGTAGTTGCAACAATTTGGTGAGCCTCGACGTGGTAACTAAGCTTCAACTTCCCACACGTGCACATCCACACCCTTACCATGTGCAATGGCTCAACGACAGCGGTAAGGTCAAGGTAACACAAACTGTTCACATCGAATTTTCCATTGGTACATACTTCGGAAGTGCTGATTTTGATGTAGTACCAATGCAAGCATGTTCTCTATTACTTGGTAGACCTTGGGTATATGATACTGATGCTACACACCATGGTAGGAGCAATAAGTACACATTATGTATAAAGGAAAGAAAGTTACATTGCTTCCTATGACTCCTGCTGAAATTGTGAAATTTGAACAAGAAAAACGTGCTAGGGCCGCACAAAAGAGCAAACAACTTTCTGAAAATCAGCAAGTAGCTAAAACACTTTCGAGGCAACAAAAAGATAAAGTTGTTTTTCCTTCTTCATCACAAGCTATTAATCTGAAAGGACGTGTCATGCATGCAACTAAAACTAACCTTGCAGTACGTAGCTCTCTTGGTCTTGCAGGTTTCTACCGGCGTTTTGTGAGAGATTTCAGCACCATAACCGGTCCTTTACCTGAGTTGACCAAGAAGGGAGTTACTTTTACTTGGAAGCCAGCACAAGAACAAGCTTTTGCCCCACTCAAGGATCGCCTTACACGTGCACCTCTACTTCAGCTACCCAACTTCAGTAAGTCTGTTGAGTTAGAATGTGATGCTAGTGGTGTTGGAACAGGAGATGTGCTGCTACAAGGAGGTAAACCCGTGACCTATTCTAGTGAGAAATTGCATGGTCCACAATTGACTTATTTTACCCATGATAAGAAATTATATGCCTTAGTGCGTGTGCTTAAGACTTGGCGACATTACCTTTTGCCTGAGGAGTTTATTATACATTCTGATCATGACACACTCAAATATTTGAGAGGGCAAGCTAAACTGAACCGTAGACATGTTAAATGGGTTGAATTTATTGAATCTTTCCCATACATTGTGAAATACAAGAATGGCAAAGAAAATGTGGTTGCTGATGCATTGTCTCGCATGGTTGTTCTTTTATCTCAACTTGATATTAACGTTCCAGATTTGGAAAGTTTGAAAGATTTGTATGTTGTAAATAAAGAATTTGCTGAACCATACACTAAATGTAATGAGGACTGGAAAACATTTCATGTTTATGACGGTTTCTTGTCCCATGCTAACAAGCTATGCGTTCCAGATTCGTCCGTACATTTGCTGTTGTTGCAGGAATCCCATGGCGGTGGATTAATGGAACATTTTGGGAGAGAAAAGACTTTGGCCCTGCTGTCCAATAATTTTTATTGGCTAAAGATGCGGAGAGATGTTGAACGATTTGTGCAACGTTATGCCACATACCATAAAGCTAAGTCCAAACTTAATCCATATGGTTTGTATACTCCACTTCCTGTTTCTAGTGCACCTTGGGAAGATATTAGCATGGACTTTATTGTGGGATTGCCTAGGACAAAGAGGGGGAGAGACTCCATATTTGTAAGAGTGGATAGGTTTTCTAAAATGGCACACTTTATTCCATGTCACAAGACCAACGATGCTTCACATATTGCTGATTTATTTTTCAGGGAAATTGTGAGATTGTACGGGATGCCTAGAACCATTATTTCAGATCATGATGTGAAGTTTATGAGTTACTTTTGGAAGACAATGTGGGCCAAGCTTGGCACAAAATTGCTGTTTTCAACAATTTGTCACCCGCAAACTGAAGGTCAAACAGAGGTGGTAAACCGTACACTCTCCATGTTGCTGCGAACAATGATTAAGAAGAACTTGAAAGAATGGGAGGACTGTCTTCTACATGTTGAATTTGCATACACAATAGAGCTGTCCACTCAACAACACAATTGTGCCCGTCTGAAGTGGTGTATGGTTTTAAGCCAATCACACCACTTGATTTGTTGCCACTTCCTTTTCAAGAGAGAGCAAACATGGAAGCAACTAAGCGTGCAGAGTTTGTGAAAGCTATGCATCTGAAGACCAAGAAAGTTATAGAAAAGAAAGCACGCTATTTTGCTCAAAGGACAAATAAAGGAAGAAAGAAGATGTTTTTCAAACCAGGAGATCTTGTTTGGTTATACTTGCGCAAGGATCGTTTTCCTGATTTGAGAAAGTTTAAATTGATGCCTCGTGCTGATAATTTAAAACCCTATTTGGGAGCTGACGATGAGCTTGAGTCGAGGACGACTCCAATTCAAGAGGGGGAGGATGATGAGGACATCACTTCACATGATACACACATGGAGCCTCCACCTACAATTCAGTTACTAGGACGAATCACACGCGCTCGTGCCCGTCGCTTGAACCATGAGGTTAATTTTTTCCTTAGTAATTTTGATTATATTTGTTTGGACGGGATGCTACTGAATTCTAGTGATATTTTGTTGCTTAGGAACATGGGAGATGGAATACAAGAGTTGGAGCTGAAGACGGAGTCGCACAGATGTTTTGAAGTCAAGATTTCGCTGGTTCGGACTACATCAACCACCCTGCACCAAAATGGGCATAACTTCCTCATACGAAGTCCGATTGGCGCGTTCTTTGACTTTTTGGAAAGCTGAGGAGAAGACGGATCGTTTGCCGTTGGTTTCACCTCATTTGGAGTCTCGAGTCGTTCTGTGTGATTTAAACAGTCCTGCGTGATAGAACTGGGCCGTGTTGGCCCATAGTCTAAGTCTGTACGTATTCTAGCCCTTAGCCTGTGTCTGTTCGTCTTCCACAGGCCGCCGCCCTATATATTCTCACGCCAGCCACCTCTAGGGTTAGGTTTTGCTTTGTTGCATCTACACTGTTGTGTTTAGATCCCGCCTCTTGCACCGGACCGATTGGCTGTTGCATTGGCGTTTGTGAAACCTCACCTTATCCTCGTTTGTCTGTGATTTGGCATTCGATTTGTATCCTTCCTGTTCTTGCTTGTGTTCTTGGGTTCGCTTGCAGGAATTAGCCTTCGTGGCGAGGTCAATCGCGTTCTGCGTGGTTGATAACCAACGGAGACAGTGGTGTAACGATTGCTAGGTTTTGATCCGCCGGACCGGAGCCTTGGATCGCCAACGTCGAGATTCTCCACCAACCCAAGTTTATCCTTTACCTAGCGGAAGATCGGGACCACTCCCCCATCAAAGGGATGATGCAGAAGCCACGCCCGGTGATTCCGCCTCAAGCCACAACTCCGGTCGAGCCACGGACCACCCTTGGAGGGCCAAGATGAGGCATCCCACCCCAAGCACCACCAGCCAGAAGAGCTCCCATGCAAGCTACCGGATACAAGAGGGACAGGCACGGCAACCCAATTGTATGCTTCAACTGTCGCCAAGAAGGCCACTTCTCCAACATGTGCCCCTACCCCAAGCAGGCCTCATCCTCCGTTCCAAGCCCGATGGGACGTACCCAAGTTCGCCACATCTTCACTCAAGAAAACCAAGGTACGACAGAAGGCATTTCCAATTTGACCCCAACCAACCCAATTCCGGAGAACGCTTTGCCTGTTTCTGAGGCAACACCTTCTCCTAATCCTGAGCACCAGTAGAACCCGGTCCCTTAGTTTTCCTGAGGTTCGCTTTGAATCTCGAGGACGAGATTCTTTGTAAGGGGGATAGGATTGTAACAGCCCCCGAATTAAAAATAAAATAAAAATGAGGAAAATAAATTTTCTGGAATAAAAGGATTTATTTAATTAAAGAAAAGGCTAAAAGAACTCAATTAAAGCAAAACAGGGAGAAATATTTCAAATTTGAACCTGAAAAATTTATGGTGGAATCCAGAAGTCAAGGAATATTTTTGAGAATTTTTACAAAATTTTAGCAACAGTGCTTCAAGCCTTAAGCAAATAGTTGAATTTTTGGAATTAATTTAAATGGAAAATACATCTTAAATCATTAGTGGGCCGCCTCCCTCCTTTCCCCTCGGCCCGGCCCAGTTAAGGACCGCACTCGTTGACAAGCGGGGCCGCCCTGTCGGAGCCGCCCGCCCCCTCTCTCCTCCGTGCGCGTGCGTCCGTTGGACCACCCGTCAGCCTCCCGCACGCGCCTCCCTCTCTGTCCCGGGACCCCACATGTCGGCACTCTCCTTCGCGCGCGCCCGCTGACAGGTGGGACCCACCTGTCAGGGTCGTCTTCTCCATGGAAAGCTTCCCATTTTCTCTCACCGGCCGAACCCTAGGCGCATGAATCCGCTGCCGCCGTCCACCTTCCGCCAAATTGGCCGCGCCATCGAACTTGCCATACCTCGGGGATCTCTTTCCCTCTTTTGTTCGGCGTGATTACGTCCAGATTCGCTGTGCTCGCTCTTATGGAAAGCTTGCTGGAATCCATGGAATCCCCTCAGTTTTCCTTCTTTTGCCCTACCATAACCGCGTCGCCGATGACCCCTATAAGAACCACGGCGCGCACTGTAATCCTCACACACTGAAATCTCTCGAGCCCTCCCCATCCCGAGCCGCCGCCTTCTTTCTTTTGGGTATTTCCCCTACTTCGGCTCTGGCAAGCCCTCGTCGATGCTCCAAGTCATCGCCGCCCTCGCCGTCGCCACCGCTAGGACCCCCGACGCCTCCTCTACCCCGTCCCGATCTCCGTTAGGACGGATCGCCGCCAGAGTGCCTCATCGTCGTCGATCCCGAGGAGCACCGCCGCCCTCTCCTTGTCACTGGTTGTCGTCGGTCCCCTTTCGCCGCCACCGCCGGTACGCCTAAGCTCCTCGTAGCCTCCTCTTTCCATTTTGGACCATAGTCAGCTCGTTTAGCCGTCGACGTCGCCGGTATCCCCCGCCGTCGTGTCGCCGGAGCCGGAGAAGAAGGGTACCCAGCCCCCTTCCGTGCGTGCCATGCAGATGAGACGACAGTCGTCCGATCGGATCTGGACGCTTGGCATTAATTCATTTCGGCGGATTAATCTGGGACGTCTGATTCCGGCGAAGGGGTATCGATGAATCCTAGAATTTCACTTAAACCACCCGCACATGCTCTTGCCATTGGATCTTGATCCAACCGCTGCCAGGTAAGGTCCACGCGCGCAGTCAACGGTTCACGGTGAACCCAGTTCACCGTGGACCAGAGACTGTTTCTGGTTTAAATAAAAATTCAGAAAAATGCTTTAAACTTTAAAAATTCATAACTTGTTCAAATTAACTCCAAATTCGACCATTTCAATTCTGGAAAATTTGTCTTTTTATCCTCTACACTTTAATGCAATAAAAACAATATGTTCATTTGGCACAAAATATTCTTATTAAATAATAAACAAAAGTCTCCTTTACGATTAAAATCATATTTCATTTAAATAATTCAGAAAAGACCCTTAAAAATTTATATATTAATTCCAAAGGGTATAATGACTCCATTTCACTGTTTTTAATACAATAAAAATAGAATGTCCATTTTGTCCATGTCATTTTATTAAATAATATTTCAAAGGCCCTTTTAGGATAAATAAGTAATTCATATAATAAAAAGTTAACACTTTATAAAAATATCATAAAAACTTGTATAATAACTTCAGAAGACATTATAACTTAATTTCACTCTTTTTACTGCAATAAAACCATTGACGCTATTTTATACCTTTTTACTTCATCTCTATAAAGGGAAAATAAAAACCCCCTTAGAAAAATACTTATACCAATTTATAATTCAGAAATCTCATTAAAAATTAATCTTAAATATTTAAGTAATAATTTCATAAAATTTAAGACTCTATCTCCTTTACTCAATCCAACAAAAACATGTATGCTTGTATGATTGATTTTGGATTGTTTATTGAATGTTGTGTTTATTTTTCCGTATCGAGAAGACTACGACGCCGTCGACAATCCAGAGTTTTACCCCGAGGTTCCACCTTCACCGTTTGGGAATCAAGGCAAGTCACAACCCCCATTTTGATCAAAATTGAGCCCATGTTTTAATAAATTATCGCTATAACTCATAGGATAATATTGCATTAGTCTAAACTCAAGCCCTAACTTATAATTATTAGATCCCCGTCCTTCAGTGTAAACCCAAGCCATGCTTATTGAGCTTAAACTCCTTGTCACTCTACAATATATTATATTATCTAGTGTCCAATGTACTGTCACAAGTGCTATAGGGTAAAAGAACGAGTCGTAGATAGATGGATTCTGCTATATGATTTACCCCGTTATTCTCGTCTCTGGATTCTGTTGGAGTTGGCTATGTTATAAGTATGGTGGGTTCTGGGTGCAAGCTCGGGAATTGGTTGGTCTCACCCGGGGCACTATAAGGACCGGTCTGCGGGATACGTTGCAAAGCACTTCCGTACTAACCACAAGTCTAGTGGGTAAGTCCTAACTGGAGGTATGGATCGTACCAACTTGGAACACCATAGTGGAGGGGGCAAGGGGCAACCTGCGGGTGACTTGTACCGACGTGGCTCAAGGGGGGTATGGTGTGGCCCGAAGTGACTCGGAAACCATATGAAACCTATAAGAGGGTGTTATCAAATTGGTGCGTTCCATGCTGAAGGTTTTGGCACGAGCTTCTCGTGACAGGAGTCATTTAACACACTACGGTGTGCGGGAAACAAGTGTTTTGTGGTTACAGTAGTACACCTCTGATGAGATTTTAAATCTTTTCAAAAAGCCGAGCCCACGGTCAAGGGAGGGTTGTGTGACCTCTCGCAGTTAGTTTACTGTTATGTGAATGTATGTGTTATTCATGGCATGTAAGGACTGTTGAGCGAAGGTGGGCTGACTGTACCCCTCGAGTTAGAATATGATGCATGAACTCATGTTTAACTTTCTGCATTAATAACTGGATTACATTAATTGCTTTACAAATATGCTTTTCCGCAAAAGTGAGTCACTACCTTCCTTGTTATTACCTTGCATTATAATTGCATTCGGTGGCTTGCTGAGTACGATTGTACTCACCCCCGCTGACTTACATCACCAGAGGCAGTCTACTACGAGGAGGGTGATGGTCTGGAGTAGCGACCTAGTCAAGGCATGAGACTGGAGGAAGACGTTCATCTAGAGGATTTATTTTATTAGTTTCTCTTTGTTTTAACTCTTTTGTAATAATATGATTTACGAACCATGATTGATTGGCGTAATATACGCAGTCGTGTGATGAACGTCTTGTATTTATTGATTTTCTATGGAAATTCAATAAAGTCCTGGTTTTATTAAATCGGGGCGTGACAGTACCGCCCAAAGTACCTAACCCTTCGGTACAACCCAGTCATCGTGTACTGTCGGACCCCTCCGACAGGCACACTCCGCTGCAACAGCTGCAACAACCAGACCCACCGAACCCTTCGGTGAAACAACCTCCGAACCCCTTCGGAGGGACCCCTTCGAATCAGAGGGTAAAATCTGTCAATCACTCATCACAGACTACGAAACCAACCCTTGGTTTCTCAATCTTCCCTTTGATTAGTGCATTGACAACCAAATTCAAGTTCAAGAAAATTTGAAAAAATTCAGCACACAAGTGACCATAAAAACTCAGAAACAAGCCAAATCATGTCACTTGACAAAAGAATTTTCCTCCCCCTTTTTAAAAGAGTAAAAGCCCCTTCGGCAAATCTTCCCATTGCAAGATAAAAACTCCCCTGAGTTATTTTACCCCCTTGCTGCAGAGAACTCAAAAATTTCTCCCCCTTTGGCAATGCAAGCATCAAGGAGCATGTAAAAGATGCATAGCTTTGAAATGGGCAGAATTGCAAAGACACATAAAGCAACAAATACGCCAACATTAATACCAATTATCATGTGCTCAGCTCAATTTAACATTCTCTAAAAACATGATGACAACATGTGATTTTATCATTTTGAAATAAAAGCATCACCACTCAATCAAGGTAACTAGACAAATAAAAGCAGGGACTGCGCAAAGCTAGTCAATTTCTACTCTAGACAGACACGTCTAGTTCAAGTGTAGCATTGAAAGCAAACTGGATGATCAATTAATTTGTTGTTCTTTTCATAATGCCAGGGGTTATTTGTTTGTCTACCTTATACTTTCCAATCAAGCCAAGCCTAGGCATGAAAGCCATCAGAAGCTTAAGGCAGTGATTTTGGCATACACTACACTATCCTAGTTCAGACCAATGTGCAATGGTAAGCAGTCTAGAATAGAGTAGTGCGACAAACAAACCCACCTGGATCTTTTTGCTTTGAAGCATGCAAATCATGGATTTTTGGAATTTTGATTAAGTGAACAAATTGTTTAGCACTTGATGAATATCCATGAGCAAGTAGAACAATTTTTCAAGTTGCAATGTTTAGCATCCAGAGAAAAGGAGTCTTGCTATCAAGCAGATAAAAGATAGCTAAAGCAGTCCTACCTAAACATGCTAGATTCAAGACTAAGCAGTGAGCATGATTTGATTTTGGAAAAAAGAATCATGCACATAATGTTTCAGACATATTAAATAGAGCTGAGTTGACATGATTTCATGAATTAAAATCAGGCATAAAAGTGCAAAAGATGTAAATGCAATTTCACACACAATGAGCATATGCAAGACAATCAAAATCTGCTCCCCATCATAAAATGCCGTAAGGGTGACAAACACCAAGTTCCCCACGCAAGTAGGCAAAACGAGAAGCATCGAGGGATTTTGTGAAAATATCGGCTAGCTGGTGTTGGGTATCAACATATTGAAGTTCAATATCACCCTTCTCATTATGATCTCTGAGAAAATGATATCGCACATCAATGTGTTTGGTTCTGGAATGTTGAATCGGGTTGTTTGCAATACAAATAGCACTAGTGTTATCACAGAAAAGTGGAACACTCTTATAATCTAACCCGAAATCCCGCAAAGTGGAAACCATCCACAAAATCTGAGAGCAACAGCTAGCTGCAGCAACATATTCAGCCTCAGCTGTCGATTGTGCAACACTAGACTATTTGCGGGAAGACCAACAAACCAGTGATGTAGCCAGAAAATGACAAGTACCAGAGGTACTTTTTCTATCAATCCTACACCCAGCAAAGTCCGCATCGGAATAACCTCGAAGACACAAAGAGGAAGACGCAGAATACCAAATGCCAAATTCTAGGGTATGTTTGACATACCTGAGAATGCGCTTTACCGCTTGGCGGTGCGAAGCTCGTGGTGAAGCCTAAAAACGAGCGCACAAACACACTGCAAAGTGTATGTCCGGACTCATAGCAGTCAAGTAGCGGAGGGAGCCGATCATGCTTCGGAACTCCTTCTGATCTATGGCTTCTCCATCTTTGTCAGGATCCAATGCTATAGATGTAGCCATTGGAGTGGCAAGTGGCTTCACATCAGCCATGTCGAATTTCTTAAGCAGGTCCTTGGTGTACTTCATCTGGTGGACGAAAGTACATTGTTTGCTTTGCTTGATTTGCAAACCAAGGAAAAATGTGAGTTCGCCCATCATGGACATCTCGAACTACCTGCTCATGGTATCTGCAAACTCGGCAACTAAAGCATGATAAGAGCCACCAAAGATGATATCATCCGCATAAATCTGGACTAGCAGGAAATCTTTGCCATGCTTGAGAGTGAACACAGTTTTATCAACAAATCCCATCAAATACCCCCGCTTAAGCAGAAAAGACTTAAGTCTGTCATACCATGCCCGAGGGGCCTGCTTGAGTCCATAAAGAGCCTTATAAAGTTTAAGGACTTTATGTGGGTATTTGGGGTTTTCAAAGCCAGGGGGTTGTTTTACATAAACATCTTCGCCTATGAAGCCATTAAGAAAAGAACTTTTGACATCCATCTGATAGAGTTTGAATCCCCGAGATGTCGGAAAGGCAAGCAAAATCCTAATGGCCTCTAGACGCGCAACAGGTGCAAAAGTTTTAGTAAAATAATCCCTTCTAATTGAGAATAACCCTGAGCTACAAGTCTAGCCTTTTTTCTAACTATAGTCACATCCTCCCCTTGTTTGTTTTTGAAAATCCATTTTGTTCCAATGAAATGAACATTTGGTGGAGGATCAACTAAAGTCCAGATTTGGTTTCTCTCAAAATTTTCAAGTTCTTCATGCTTGGCATTGATCCAACTAGAATCAGAAAGTGCATGACTAACATCTAAGGGCTCGAAAGAAGCAACAAAAGCGGAATCAATGAAATGAGCATGAGAACGTGTTACCCTTTGATCAAGCTCACCAATGATCTGCTCAGGAGGATGCATCCTTTGAACATGGTGTGGAGCCTCACGGCGGGATGCAGTCTCCCCCTCAACTTGTGCGTTGGAGTGGTCCAAGATGACCGATGTCGAGGTAGTTGCTTCAGGACCTTGTGCCGAAGTGGTCGAAGCGGGGTCGGATTCGGGGGTTGATGTCGAGGGTAGTAGGGGTTCATCCTCGAAATCTCCGGGATCTTCTTCTTTGAAAATGGTCTGTTCCATGTCGTGTTCATTTTCATGTTCAAGAGCAGAACTAACACAGGGGGTCGATTCATCAAAGGTCACATCACATGACTCCATAACAGTGTTAGTCTCCAAATTATAAACACGATAAGAATGACCATGTGTAGTGTAACCCAAAAAGATCCCGTCAGAAGAACGCGACTCAAATTTGTCCAAATTACCACGTTTTAGGATAAAGCAATGATAGCCAAAAACTCGAAGATGAGTAACCTTGGGTTGTCTCCCAAAACGTAGCTCATAAGATGTCAAGTTCAAAATTGAGCGCAAGAAGATTCGGTTTGAGATGTAACAAGCAGTGTTCATGGCCTCAGCCCAGAATTTTCTGGGAGTTCTGTGCTCATCGAGCATCATCCTAGCCTTCTCAACCAAAGTGCGGTTCTTCCTCTCAACAACACCGTTCTGTTGAGGAACCCGCGGAGAAGAGAATTGATGTTTTATGACATGCTCCATGCAAAAGTCAACAAAGAGACTGTTCTTGAACTCAGTGCCATTATCACTTCGAATGAATTTCAATGCACCAGGGAGTTCAGTGAAAAGTCTCAAAGCCAAGCTCCAAAAGTGTGAAAACACTTCATCCTTGTTGGCAAGAAAGATGACCCAATAGTAGCGAGAGAAATCATCGACAATGACTAGCACATACCACTTGCCGCCTAAAGAACTAACCCGAGAAGGACCTACAATGTCCATGTGGAGAAGTTCTCCGGGTTGTTCAGTCATCACTATGGTGACTGGTGAATGCGAAGCGGCAATCATTTTTGCATGTCGACAAGGAGCGCAAACTAAATTCTTCTCAAACTTGAGCTTGGGAAATCCTCGGATCAGACCTAGGGCACTCAGACGAGCGAGCAACTCAAAGCTCATATGCCCTAGTCTCCTATGCCACTTCCAAAGCACAGAAGTAGAATGTGCAACAAGACAATGAGAAGAACCAGATGACTCGGAAAAATCAGCTCCAAAAACTCTCCCAACTCTAAAGATCATACAAACCACAACGCCATCAGAATTGAGTACTTGCGAAGTATCACGATGGAATCGCACTTCGAAGCCCTCATCAAGCAACTGAGATACAGAAAGCAAATTATATCCCAAGTTTTCAACCAAAGCAACATCTTTGAGAGTGAAATTCGAGTTGATTCTTACCACACCTTTACCTTTCACTCTACTCCTTCGATTGTTGTTGAAGGTGATATGTTCCCTTTGCTTGGTTGTTGTGAGGCTCGAGAACCATGCTGCATCTCCGGTCATATGGCGCGAACAACCGGAGTCC
Organism: Zizania palustris; assembly: GCA_019279435.1. NCBI lineage: Eukaryota > Viridiplantae > Streptophyta > Magnoliopsida > Poales > Poaceae > Zizania > Zizania palustris. The sequence continues at coordinate 11,247,918 of JAAALK010000079.1, forward strand.
ATGATCCACGTGCCCTCCAAGCCTCGGTCTGGCGCCTACACATGATAAGAAAATCTTGATCACTCAGTGCTGGGGTGAATGAAGATATGATGAGGCATCCAGCACTGAGTGATACGAGTAGTAGGCACAGTAAAAGTAGACTATCTACGCACAGGATAATCAGAATGATACAAAGTGCGAGGTTTACCTACATGTTGTGACCCAAATGCATGACGAGGTCTCCTACTCTGATGAGGTACAAAGCTACTCGCCCAGGGTCTACCACCATATAGAACATGGTGAACACCTCGAGGAGAAAAACCTCTCTGAGAACTGCGAGGAGCCTCGAAAATAGGACGAGAGTAAAACTCAGACTCATGCATACCTAAAGATGGGTAGTGCATGTTCTAGAACCTCATCGCCTTAGAGCGTCGCTCATCCTTGATGCGATGAAAATAGAACCCAACTAAGTGACCTTCCCTTTGACAGTAGGAACAATGAAAAACTCTCCTAGGGGCACTCACATGGGTCATAGGAGCAATCCTCACAGGCTCCTTGGGCTTCTACTGAGTGGTTTTCTTAGGAGGATTTTTTTTGCAGGAGGAGTGGTTTTCTTCAGAGTTCGGGTAGGCTTTTTGGCTAATGGAGTGTCTAACAGAGCTCTCTCTTTCTCTAAGGTAGTGGGTGAGGTAAAAACAGTTTTGTTCTCACTGTCTGAAGGAATCCTCTCAAAACCCAATCCCAGAGCTAACCTTGCCCTGTCAGCACCCATCATGGTTTTGGCCAAGAGCAAGTCCATCCTACCCTTTCCCTTAGTGCATTTGTTAACCAAAGAAAGAAGGTATTCATTTTCAGTCATTAGGTTCTCAGCTCGCTCTCTAACAGTGCCTAGCTAGTCCTTAAGGGTTATGCATGTGTCACACACAGGTTGCACATCCTTAGAACTACCGGCCCTCTCCAATCTAGCCTCTAAGTCCTGAACATGCTTATCACGTAAATTAATGCTCTCACGTAATAAGGGGCAGTTCATGCATTCAATTATATCATGAGGACTAGAATCCACCATCAAAAGCTGCTTCTGTGCAGTCTCAAGCTCAGAAAGAGTTTGAGCATGCACAGAACGCAACTAAGCAAGCTCACCCATTACAATAGTGCAATATTCACATTCAGCATCATTAATCCTAGACTTAAGCATGGCATAATCAGTAGAAATAGATTCTAGCCTAAGTCTAAGTTTTTTTCTATCTCTAGCGGCTTGCACAAGTAATCTATCCTGACCAAGAACTACTTCATTCAGTTCATCTAGTTTAATTGAAAGCTGGTCATATGATAGTGGTACCTCAGATGAGTCAATCTCATCACCGCTGTGATCGCTGTCGGCCATGAACCAAAGGCCGGTGAAATCTCGTCCCTTCTTGTCCTTCTTCTCCTCCTTCCTTGGAGACTCCTCCTCCTCAGAGCTCGGCTCCCCAGTTGAGGAAGTGTCGATGTCACTGAGAGCAGCAACAAATGCTCTGGAAGCGGCTTTGGCTACTCTCTTAGCCACCTTGCCGCGCTTGCCCTTCACAAAGGGTTTCCTCTCCTTCTTGTGGTATTTTGGGCACTCACTCTCATCTCTCTTCTTGAGTTTAGGACAATTTGCCTTGATGTGAGAGGTGTCGCCACACACAAAACAACCACTAAAACCACTTCTCCTCTTATCCTGTCTCTCATGGTGAAAACGGGTGAACCTTCTGGCAATGAGAGCAAGCTCATCATCATCCAGAGTGTCCACCTGCTCCTTAGTGATGGAGACCAGGGAGGACAAAGCAAAACCATCTGCAAAAACACAAGTGCCTGATGTGCTTGGTTCTGTAGTGGTGCCACGGCTAGTGCTAGAAACCAATGCCAATGGCTGTGGCAAGGAGTTCCTATGGACTGTAAGAGATGCCTTGGCAATCTCTATGGACTTCAGCTTGCTGAAGAGCTCATCACAGGTCAATGTGTTATAACCTGCGGACTCCTCAATGCTGGATATCTTCACTTTCCATATGCTACGGTCAAGAGCATAGAGAAGCTTGATAGCCCTGTCATGATCATTGTAAGCAAGCGTCCCGTTGGACCGCAAGTTACTCACTATCGCCTCAAAGCAAGAAAACATGGCATCTATAGATTCGCCAGGTGCCTGCACAAACAGCTGATACTGTTGATTGTATGTGCTTTGGCGCCTGGCCTTAATCTGTGTAGAGCCCTCATAAAAAATAGTGAGTGTAGTCCAAATTTCCCTAGCTATCCTAAGGTGCTGCACCCTATCAAACTCACTTCTACTCAAACCAATGAACAATATATTTCTTGCCTTGGAGTTGGCATTATACTGATCCTTCTCTGTTTGAGAGGTGCGAGTTTCAGGGATAGAGTATTGTGAGTCCACAATCTCCCAAATTGCATTTCCTTTGCTTAGCAAGTAAGCCTCCATGCGCACCTTCCAGTATGCAAAACCAGTCCCATCGAACAGAGGTATTTTACTAACTCTGTCCATGTCGCCAACAGATCACAAAATCGGTTAAGGTCAACTGGTGATCTTAACCCGCTCTGATACCAATTGTTGGACTGAAAACGGCGACCAGAGGGGGGTGAATGGGAGCTTTTAAAATTTCAGACTAAAAATAGCCTTCTGTTTTACTTCTGTCTTCTGCGGAACAGGCTTCGAACACACCCTTCGAAGTTCTGGTTCGGAGGTATTTCATAGCTCCAAAATCAGGCTTCGCAAGGAGAAAAAGTTCGAAGCCAAGAAGACTTCGCTCCACCCACAACCCCGAAAATTCAGCTCTGCTAAGTCAGTGTAGTCTCCGCACACAGGGTGCCTTCGAGCAGGCTTCGCACTTCACCCTTCGCAAGAGAAGACTTCCCTCTGAGGACTTCGACCAAATACTCAGCGCTAGAAACTGGTACTAGGCTTCGCACTTCAGAGGTCTAAATGCACACCGAACACACTTCGCCGAGGACTTCGACAAGGGAAGAAACAGGCTTCGAACAGTGCTTCGCTAGTAATCAGAGAGGTCTAGCCTCCAGTTTACACAAAGCGAACAGACACTGAAAAACACACTTCACCTAGACAGACTTCTCACACACTTCTCTAGAAAACTCACAAGAAGATGGTTGAGAGACCAAGGGTTGGTTTCGGTGTTTTGTGATGAGTGATTGACAGGCTTTTTACCCTCTGTTCGAAGGGTACCTCCGAAGGGGGTTTCGGAGGTTGTACCTCCGAAGTATGTTCGGAGGTGGTTTTACCGGAGGCTGTTCGGTGTTTGCTTGCTGCAGCTGTGCAGCGGAGTGTGCTCGTCGGAGGGGTCCGACAGTACGCGATGATTGGATTCGTACCGAAGGGTTCGGTACTTTGGGCGGTACACCGGAGTGTGTGCCGGAGGATGCTAACCCGGAGAGGTCTCCGGAGTACTGGATACACTTGTCTGCTTGTCGGTGGTGCGCAGGGACTTCGGAGGAGACGGACAAGGTTCGCAGCAGGTGAACCTGGGTCGAGCGGGAGGCTTGATGCCAGGGGAGCGGGGAGCTCCGTCACGGTGGCTACGAAGGTGGTCCGGGTCGGTCCTCGGGTCGAGGCGTGCCAGGTGAAGGCAGAGAGTGCGGAGCGTGGCTCCGGCTGAAGGTGCTCCGAGACAAAGTCCTCGGAGGTGAGGCACTTCGAAGGTACTCCGAATGGAGTGACTTCGTAGTTGGTGGATCAAGTCCTCTGTGGAGGCAAGGAATTCGAAGTGTGCTCCGGAGGGAGACATTCGAAGGTACCCGACGAAGGTCTCAGAAGTCGAGGCGCATCGAAGGCATGGTCCGGGTGAGGCTCGTCGAGGAGTGTGCTCGGGGAGAGGCACTGCGATGAAGGGCTCATGGAATGCTTCATGCGGAGGCCTTGGACGAAGGAGGGACTTCGAAGGGTGGTACTCCGAAGGTGGGGCTTCGGAGTGAGGAAGGGTTCGGAGCGAGGCTAGCTCCGGAGCAAGGTTGACTTGAGGTGCTTCGGCCTGCATGGCTTCGGTACACGGACTGACGGAGTTCGAGCTGGGTGAAGCTGGGAAGCCGTGGTGGTCCACTCCAGAGGTGTTGGTGCGAAGGCCCAAGGGCTTTGATGGCTTCGGCTCAAAACCGTCACTGTATCGGAGGCTGACTTCGGTGAAGCGAAGGCCAACAGGCTTCAGGCTTCTCACCGAAGCTACCGCACCCTCGCGTGCGAAGGGAGGCTGCAGAAGGTCAAAGACTGCAAAGGCTGACACTGTCTGTTCTGTAAAAAGCTGACGCTGTCCCCTTTGCAAAGCTGACAGAGAAGCCTCCAGAATAAAGGTGGACTACCTTTTGTACCCCTTAGTTCTGTAGAGTCAAAATCAATGTAAACCCTAGGGGTAGTGTAGTCATTTCCTTTGGGTGAACTGTGGGCTATAAATATGGGGGCTCGGTAGGTAACATTTAACACTTTGAGCATTTACTGTTGAGCTCCTGTAGCCACATACCTCGCTGTATTCATCCAGAGTTCAATTCATTTTGTGTTCCTTGTTCAAGCGGCGAAGCCCTGCTTCTGTGTGCTTTTTGCTTGAGCTCGCATTACATACCTCGCTAGTATAGTGCACCGAAGCCTGTCTAGGCGAAGGGTGTTTTGTGCGAAGTGTGTTTTTCAGTGTGATGTCGCTCTGTGTAACTTGAGGCCAGACCTCACAGCTTACTAGCGAAGCCCTGATCGAGGCCCGTTTTGCTTCTTGTGTCAAAGCCCTTAGCGTAGTCTGTTTTGTGTGCGTGTAGACCTTCGTGTACGAAGCCCAGCACTAGTTGCTGCCGCCAAGTACTTGGTCGAAGTCCTCAGAGGGCTGTCCACTCTTGTGAAGGGTGAAGTGCGAAGCCTACTCGAAGCACCCGGTGTGCGGAGCCTGCACTGACTTAGCAGAGTAGATTTTCGAGGGTGGTAAGTGGAGCGAAGTCTTCTTGGCTTCGAACTTTTGGTCCTGCGAAGCCTGTGTTCGGAGCTGTCGAAGTACCTCCGAATCAGACCTTCGAAGGTAGTGTTCGAAGCCTGTTCCGCAGAAGACAGAACTGAAACCGAAGGCTAGTTTTTAGCCCGAATTTTTAAAAGCTCCCATTCACCCCCCCTCTGGTCGCTGTTTCCGGTCCAACAATTGGTATCAGAGCAGGTTAAGATCACCAGTTGACCTTAACCGGTTTTGTGATTTGTTGGCGACATGGATAGAGGCAGTAAAATTCCTCTATTCGATGGGACAGACTTTGCATACTGGAAGGTGCGCATGGAGGCTTACTTGTTAAGCCAAGGAAATGCAATTTGGGAGATTGTGGACTCACAATACTCCATCCCTGAGACTCGCACCTCTCAGACTGAGAAGGATCAGTATAATGCCAATTCCAAGGCAAGAAATATATTGTTCATCGGTTTGAGTAGAAGTGAGTTCGATAGGGTGCAGCACCTTAGGACTGTTAGGGAGATTTGGACAACGCTCACTATTTTTCATGAGGGCTCTACTCAGATTAAGGCCAGGCGCCTAAGCACCTACAATCAACAGTATCAGCTGTTTGTGCAGGCACCTGGTGAATCTATAGATGCCATGTTTTCTCGCTTTGATGCAATAGTGAGTAACTTGCGATCCAACGGGACGCTTGCTTACAGTAATCATGATAGGGCTATCAAGCTTCTCTATGCTCTTGACCGTAGCATATGGGAAGTAAAGATATCCAGCATTGAGGAGTCCACAGGTTATGACACATTGACCTGTGATGAGCTCTTTAGCAAGCTGAAGTCCACAGAGATTGCCAAGGCATCTCTTGCTGTGCACAGAAGCTCTTTGCCACAGCCATTGGCATTGGTTTCTAGCACTAGCCGTGGCACCACTGCAGAACCAAGCACATCTGGCACTTGTGTTCTTGCAGATGGTTTTGCTTTGTCCTCCCTGGTCTCCGTCACAAAGGAGCAGGTGGATACTCTAGCTGATGATGAGAGACGGGATCAGAGGAGAAGTGGTTTTGGTGGTTGTTTTGAATGTGGCGACACCTCTCATATTAAGGCCAATTGCCCCAAGCTCAAGAAGAGAGATGAGAGTGAGCGCCCCAAATACCACAAAAAGGAGAGGAAGCCTTTTGTGAAGGGCAAGCGCGGCAAGATGGCTAAGAAAGTAGCCAAGGCCGCTTCTAGAGCATTTGTTGCTGCTCTCAGCGACATCAACACGTCCTCAACTGAGGAGTCGAGCTCTGAGGAGGAGGAGTCCCCAAGGAAGGAGGACAAGAAGGACAAGAAGGGACGAGACTTCACCGGCCTTTGCTTCATGGCCGACAGCGATCACAGCGGCGATGAGCTTGACTCATCTGAGGTAAACCTATCATCTGACCAGCTTCTAATTAAATTAGATGAGCTGAATGAAGTAGTGCTTGGTCAGGATAGATTACTTGTGCAAGCCGCTAGAAAAAGAAAAGACCTTAGACTTAGGCTAGAAAATGTTTCTACTGAATATGCCATGCTTAAGTCTAAATTTGATGATGCTGAATGTGAGTCATGTTCTGTTGTCATGAGTGAGCTTGCTCAGTTGCGTTCTGTTCATGCTCAAACTCTTTCTGAGCTTGAGACTGCACAGAAGCAGCTTTTGGAGGTGGATTCTAGACCTCATGATGTTATTGATTGCATGAACTGCTCTTTATTACGCGATAGCATTAATTTACGTGATAAGCATGTTCATGATTTAGAGGCTAGATTGGAGAGAGCCGGTAGTTCTAAGGATGTGCAACCTGTTTGCGACACTTGCATTACCCTTAAGGACCAGCTAGGCACTGTTAGAGAGCGGGCTGAGAACCTTATGACTGAAAATGAATACCTTCTTTCCGTGGTTAATAAATGCACTGAGGGAAAGGGTAGGATGGATTTGCTTTTGGCCAAGACCAAGTTGTGTGCTGACAGAGCCGGGGTAGCTCTAGGTTTGGGTTTTGAGAGGATACCTTCAGACAGTAAGACCAAAATTGTTTTTACCTCTCCCACCACCCTAGAGAAAGAGAGAGCTCTGTTAGACACCCCACCAGCCAAAAAGCCTACCCATCCACCAAAGAAAACCACTCCTCCTGCCAAGAAAAATCCTCCCAAGAAAACCACTCAGAAAAAACCCAAGGAGCCTGTGAGAGTTGCTCCTGTGACCCATGAGAGTGCCCCCAGGAGAGTGTTTCATTGTTCCTATTGTCAGCGGGCGGGTCATTTGGTTGGGTTCTGTTTTCGTCGCATCAAGGATGAGCGACGTTCTCAGGCGATGAGTTACCAGGACATGCATTACCCATCTTTAGGTATGCATGAGTCTGAGTTTTACTATCGTCCTGCTTTTGAGGCTCCTCGTGCTTCTCGGAGAGGTTCTGCACCTCGAGGTGTTCACCATGTTCCATATGGTGGTAGACCTCGGGCTAGCAGATTTGTACCTCGTCAGAGTAGGAGACCTCGACATGTTGTTCGTTCACAGCATGTAGGTAGACCTCGCACTTTGCATCATTCTGATTATTATGTGCGTAGACCGTCTGCTTTTACTGTGCCTACTACTCGTGTCACTCAGTGTTGGATGCCTCGTCATTATTTCACTCACCCCAGCACTGAGCGATCGAGACGTTCTTATCATGTGTAGGCGACAGGTCGAGGCTTGGAGGGCACGTGGATCATGGACTCCGGTTGTTCGCGCCACATGACCGGAGATGCAGCATGGTTCTCCAGCCTCACCACAACCAAGCAAAGGGAACATATCACCTTCAGAAACAATCGAAGGAGCAGAGTGAAAGGTAAAGGTGTGGTAAGAATCAACTCGAATTTCACTCTCAAAGATGTTGCTTTGGTTGAGAACCTGGGATACAATTTGCTGTCTGTATCTCAGTTGCTTGATGAGGGCTTCGAAGTGCGATTTCATCGCGATACTTCGCAAGTGCTCAATTCAGATGGCGTTGTGGTGTGTAAGATCTTTAGAGTTGGGAGAGTTTTTGGAGCTGATTTTTCAGAGTCTTCTGGTTCTTCTCATTGTCTTGTTGCTCATTCGACCTCTGAGCTTTGGAAGTGGCATAGGAGACTAGGGCATATGAGCTTTGAGTTGCTTGCTCGTCTGAGCGCCCTAGGTCTGATCCGAGGATTGCCCAAGCTCAAGTTTGAGAAGAATTTAGTTTGCGCTCCTTGTCAACATGGAAAAATGATTGCTGCTTCGCATTCGCCAGTCACCACAGTGATGACTGAACAAACCGGAGAACTTCTCCATATGGACACTGTAGGTCCTTCTCGGGTTAGTTCTTTAGGCGGCAAGTGGTATGTTTTAGTGATTGTCGACGATTTCTCTCGCTACTCTTGGGTCTTCTTTCTTGCCAGCAAGGATGAAGTGTTTTCACACTTTCGGAGCTTGGCTTTGAGACTGTTTACTGAACTTCCTGGTGCATTGAAATTCATTTGAAGTGATAATGGCACTGAGTTCAAAAATAGTCTCTTTGTTGACTTTTGCATGGAGCATGGCATAGAACATCAATTCTCTGCTCCGCGGGTTCCTCAACAGAACGGTGTCGTTGAGAGGAAGAACCGCACTTTGGTTGAGATGGCTAGGACGATGCTTGATGAGCATAGGACTCCTAGAAAATTCTGGGCTGAGGCCATGAACACTGCTTGCTACATCTCAAACCGAATTTTCTTGCGCTCAATTTTAAATTTGACATCTTATGAGCTGCGTTTTGGGAGACAGCCCAAGGTTACTCATCTTCGAGTTTTTGGCTGTCGCTGCTTTATCCTAAAACGTGGTAACTTGGATAAATTTGAGTCGCGATCTTCTGACGGGATCTTTTTGGGTTACACTACACATGGTCATTCTTATCGTGTTTATAATTTGGAAACTAACACTGTCATCGAGTCATGTGATGTGACTTTTGATGAATCAACCCCCTCTGTTAGTTCTGCTTTTGAACAGGCAAATGAACACGACATGGAACAGACCTTATTTGAAGAAGAAGATCCCGGAGAATTCGAGGATGAACCCCTACTACCCTCGACATCGACTCCCGAAGCTGACCCTGCTTCAACCACTTCGGCACGAGGTCCCGAAGCGACTACCTCAACATCGGTCATCTTGGACCACTCCAACGCACAAGTTGAGGGGGAGACTGCATCCTGCCGCGAGGCTCCACACCATGTTCAAAGGATGCACCCTCCCGAGTAGATCATTGGTGAGCTTGATCAAAGGGTAACACGTTCTCATGCTCATTTCATTGATTCCGCTTTTGTTGCTTCTTTCGAGCCCTTAGATGTTAGTCATGCACTTTCTGATTCTAGTTGGATCAATGCCATGCATGAGGAACTTAAAAATTTTGAGAGAAACCAAGTCTGGACTTTAGTTGATCCTCCACCAAATGTTCATTTCATTGGAACAAAATGGATTTTTAAAAATAAACAAGGGGAGGATGGGACAATTGTTAGAAACAAGGCTAGACTTGTAGCTCAGGGCTTTTCTCAACTAGAAGGGATTGATTTTACTGAAACTTTTGCACCTGTTGCTCGCCTTGAGGCCATTAGGATTTTGCTTGCCTTCGCGACATCCCGGGGATTCAAACTCTATCAAATGGATGTCAAAAGTGCTTTTCTTAATGGCTTCATAGGTGAAGATGTTTATGTAAAACAACCCCCTGGTTTTGAAAACCCCAAGTACCCACATAAAGTCCTTAAACTTCATAAGGCTCTTTATGGACTCAAGCAGGCCCCTCGGGCGTGGTATGACAGACTTAAGTCTTTTCTGCTTGAGCGCGGGTATTTGATGGGCTCTGTTGATAAAACTTTGTTTACTCTCAAGCATGGCAAAGAATTCCTCCTAGTGCAGATTTATGTGGATGATATCATCTTTGGTGGCTCTTCTCATGTTTTGGTTGCCGAGTTTGCAGATACCATGAGCAGGGAATTTGAAATGTCAATGATGGGTGAACTCACCTTTTTCCTTGGTTTGCAAATCAAGCAAAGCAAACAAGGTACTTTTGTCCACCAGACAAAGTACACCAAGGACCTGCTCAAGAAGTTCGACATGTCCGATGCGAAGCCCCTCGCCACTCCAATGGCTACATCTGTAGCATTGGACCCTGACGAAGATGGAGAAGTCGTAGATCAGAAGGAGTTCCGAAGCATGATCGGCTCCCTCCTCTAGTTGACTGCTACGAGGCCGGACATACACTTCGCAGTGTGTCTGTGCGCTCGTTTTCAGGCTTCACCACGAGCTTCGCACCGCCAAGCGGTAAAGCGCATTCTAAGGTATCTCAAACACACCCTTGAATTTGGCATATGGTATTCAGCGTCTTCATCTTTATGTCTTCGAGGTTATTCCGATGCGGATTTTGCTGGGTGTAGAATTGATAGGAAGAGTACCTCTGGTACTTGTCATTTTCTGGGTACTTCACTGGTTTGCTGGTCTTCCCGCAAACAGTCTAGTGTTGCACAATCAACGGCTGAGGCCGAATATGTTGCTGCAGCTAGCTGTTGCTCTCAGATTTTGTGGATGGTTTCCACTTTGCGGGATTTCGGGTTAGATTATAAGAGTGTTCCACTTTTCTGTGATAACACTAGTGCTATTTGTATTGCAAACAACCCGGTTCAGCACTCCAGAACCAAACACATTGATGTACGGTATCACTTTCTCAGAGATCACAATGAGAAGGGTGATATTGAACTTCAATATGTTGATACCCAACACCAGCTTGCCGACATTTTTACAAAACCCCTCGATGCTTCTCGATTTGCTTACTTGCGTGGGGAACTTGGCATTTGTCACCCCTATGGCATTTTGTGAGGGGGAGCTATTTTAGATGGATATGCCTTTGCTAATTGTGTGCTAAATTGCATTTACATCTTTAGCACTTATATGCCTGCTTATAATCCATGACAAGCTCAGCTCTTTTTAATTTATCTAGAACATTCATGTGCATGATGTTTTATTTTCAAAGACAAATCGTGCTCACTGCTTAGTCTTGAATCTAGCATGTTTAGGCAGGACTGCTTTAGCTATCTTTTATCTGCTTGACAGCGAGACACTGTTCATTGGATGCTAAAAAATTGCAACTTGAAAAATTGTTCTACATCTTCATGGATATTCATAAAATGCCAAACAATTGGTACACTTAATTACAATAAAAAATTCCATGATTTGCATGCTTTAAGTGAAAAGATCTAGGTGGGTTTGTTTGTCGCACTACTACATTCTAGACTGCATTCCATTGCACATTGGTCTGAACTGGAATTGAGTAGTGTATGCCAAAATCTATGCCTTAAGCTTCTTATGGCTTTCATGCCTAGGCATAGCCGGATTGGAAAGTATAAGGTGGACAAACAAATAACCCCTGGCACTAAGAAAAGAACAACAAAATTCATTGATTATCACGTTTGCTTTTCTAGCTCCATTTGAACTGGACTTGTCTGTCTAGTGTAGAAATTGACTAGCTTTGCGCAGTCCTTGCTCTTACTTGTCTAGTTTCCTTGACTAAGTGGTGATGCTTTTATTTAAAAAATGATCAAATCACATGCTTCATCATGCTTTTAGAGAATGTTAAATTGAGCTGAGCACATGATCATTGGTATTAATGATTGGCATATTTTTGCTTCATATGTCTTTGCAATTCTGCTCATTTCAAAGCTTTGCATCTTTTACTTGCTCCTTGATGCTTGCATTGCCAAAGGAGGAGAAATTCCTCAAGGGGGAGTCACTTGCTTTGTTCTCCGTCGCAAGGGGTATAATTTCCAAAGGGGAGAAATCATGACATAAAGGCTTTTTGTTTGCCAAAGGGGGAGTTTTTATTGCCGAAGGAGCTTTTTACTCTTGTGAGAAAGGGGGAGAAAAATTCTTTTATCAAGTGACATGATTTGGCTCTTTTCTGAGTTTTTATGGTCACTTGTGTGCTGAAAATTTTTACATGTTCTTGAACTTGGTTTTGGTTGTCAATGCACTCATCAAGGGGGAGATTGAGAGACCAAGGGTTGGTTTCGGTGTTTTGTGATGAGTGATTGACAGGCTTTTTACCCTCTGTTCGAAGGGTACCTACGAAGGGGGTTTCGGAGGTTGTACTTCCGAAGTGTGTTCGGAGGTGGTTTTACCGGAGGCTGTTTGGTGTTTGCTTGCTGCAGCTGTGCAGCGGAGTGTGCTCGTCGGAGGGGTCCGACAGTACGCGATGATTGGATTCGTACCGAAGGGTTCGGTTCTTTGGGCGGTACACCGGAGTGTGTGTCGGAGGATGCTAACCCGGAGAGGTCTCCGGAGTACTGGATACACTTGTCTGCTTGTCGGTGGTGCGCAGGGACTTCGGAGGAGACGGACAAGGTTCGCAGCAGGTGAACCTGGGTCGAGCGGGAGGCTTGATGCCAGGGGAGCGGGGAGCTCCGTCACGGTGGCTACGAAGGTGGTCCGGGTCGGTCCTCGGGTCGAGGCGTGCCAGGTGAAGGCAGAGAGTGCGGAGCGTGGCTCCGGCTGAAGGTGCTCCGAGACAAAGTCCTCTGAGGTGAGGCACTTCGAAGGTACTCCGAATGGAGTGACTTCGGAGTTGGTGGATCAAGTCCTCTGTGGAGGCAAGGAATTCGAAGTGTGCTCCGGAGGGAGACATTCGAAGGTACCCGACGAAGGTCTCAGAAGTCGAGGCGCATCGAAGGCATGGTCCGGGTGAGGCTCGTCGAGGAGTGTGCTCGGGGAGAGGCACTGCGACGAAGGGCTCATGGAATGCTTCATGCGGAGGCCTTGGACGAAGGAGGGACTTCGAAGGGTGGTACTCCGAAGGTGGGGCTTCGGAGTGAGGAAGGGTTCGGAGCGAGGCTAGCTCCGGAGCAAGGTTGACTTGAGGTGCTTCGGCCTGCATGGCTTCGGTACACGGACTGACGGAGTTCGAGCTGGGTGAAGCTGCGAAGCCGTGGTGGTCCACTCCGGAGGTGTTGGTGCGAAGGCCCAAGGGCTTTGACGTCTTCGGCTCAAAACCGTCACTGTATCGGAGGCTGACTTCGGTGAAGCGAAGGCCAACAGGCTTCAGGCTTCTCACCGAAGCTACCGCACCCTCGCGTGCGAAGGGAGGCTGCAGAAGGTCAAAGACTGCAAAGGCTGACACTGTCTGTTCTGTAAAAAGCTGACGCTGTCCCCTCTACAAAGCTGATAGAGAAGCCTCCAGAATAAAGGTGGACTACCTTTTGTACCCCTTAGTTCTGTAGAGTCAAAATCAATGTAAACCCTAGGGGTAGTGTAGTCATTTCCTTTGGGTGAACTGTGGGCTATAAATATGGGGGCTCGGTAGGTAACATTTAACACTTTGAGCATTTACTGTTTTGTGTGCGTGTAGACCTTCGTGTACGAAGCCCAGCACCAGTTGCTGCCGCCAAGTACTTGGTCGAAGTCCTCAGAGGGCTGTCCACTCTTGCGAAGGGTGAAGTGCGAAGCCTGCTCGAAGCACCCGGTGTGCGGAGCCTGCACTGACTTAGCAGAGTAGATTTTCGAGGGTGGTAAGTGGAGTGAAGTCTTCTTGGCTTCGAACTTTTGGTCCTGCGAAGCCTGTGTTCGGAGCTGTCGAAGTACCTCCGAATCAGACCTTCGAAGGTAGTGTTCGAAGCCTGTTCCGCAGAAGACAGAACTGAAACCGAAGGCTAGTTTTTAGCCCGAATTTTTAAAAGCTCCCATTCACCCCCCCTCTGGTCGCTGTTTCCGGTCCAACAATGGTGCACAGAGAAGTCAAAGCATGCAGTGAAGTACGCATACAAGTTCAAGCAGTAAATGAAAACAGAATCAAAACTTCATTGCTTGAACAGGGAACACAAAATGAACTCACAGACCGAATACAACGTGTGTGGTGGCTAGCACAGGAGCTCAAAAATGACTGCTCAAAGTGTTGATGTGACCTAGCTAGCCTCCACTATTTATAGGCACTATTCAGCCCTATGAATAGACTACTTTACCCCTTGGGTTTACACTGGTTTTGTCTCATCAGAACAGGGGGGTACAACTGGTAGTCTACTTTATTTGGAGGCTTCTTTTATCAGCTTCACAGAGGGGACAACACCAGCTTCTAAAGCCCCCCTTCGCACGCGAGGGGTGCGGTAGCTTCGGTGAGAAGCCTTGAGCCTGACGGCCTTCGCTTCACTGAAGTCAGCCTTCGATACAGTGACGGTTTTGAGTCGAAGCCATCAAAGCCCTTGGGCCTTCGCACCAACACCTTCGGAGTGGACCACCACGGCTTCGCAGCTTCTCCCAGCTCGAACTCCATCAGTCCGTGTACCGAAGCCATGCATGGCCGAAGTACCTCAGGTCAGCCTCACTCGGGAGCCAGCCTCACTCCGGAGCCAGCTTCACTCCGAAGTCAGCTTCACTCCGAAGCCAGCTTCACTCCGATGTCAGCTTCACTCCGAATCCAGCCTCACTCCGAAGTCAGCTTCACTCCAAAGCCAGCTTCACTCCGAAGCCAGCCTCACTCCGAAGCCCCACCTTCGGAGTACCACCCTTCGAAGTCCCTCCTTCATCCAAGGCCTCCGCATGAAGCATTCCATGAGCACTTCGTTGCACTGTCTCTCCCCGAGCACACTCCTCAACGATCCTCACCCGGACCATGCCTTCGATGCACCTTGACTTCTGAGACCGTCGTCGAGTATACCTTCGAGTGCCTCCCTCCAGAGCACACTTCGAATGCCTTGCCTCATTGCTGAGGACTTGGTCCACCATACTCCGAAGTCACTCCATTCGGAGTACCCTTCGAAGTGCCTCGCCTCTGAGGACTTCGTCTCGGAGTACCTTCAGCCGGAGCCACACTCCGCACTTACTGCCTTCTCCTGGCGCACCTCGACCCGAGGTCTGACCTCGACCCCTTCGTAGCCTTCGTGACGGAGCTCCCTGCTTCCCTGGCATCAAGCCTCCCGCTTGACCCAGGTTCACTTGCTACGAACTGTCCGTCACCTCCGAAGTCACGTGCGCACCACAGACAAACAGACAAGTGTATCCAGTACCCCGGAGACCTCTCCGGGTAAACAACCTCCGATACACACTCTGGTGTACCGCCCAAAGTACCTAACCCTTCGGTACAACCTAGTCATCGTGTACTATCGGACCCCTCTGACAGGCACACTCTGCTGCAACAGCTGCAGCAACCAGACCCACCGAACCCTTCGGTGAAACAGCCTCTGAACCCCT
The DNA here is from genome assembly GCA_019279435.1 of Zizania palustris. Classification (NCBI taxonomy): domain Eukaryota; kingdom Viridiplantae; phylum Streptophyta; class Magnoliopsida; order Poales; family Poaceae; genus Zizania; species Zizania palustris. The sequence continues at coordinate 11,263,061 of JAAALK010000079.1, forward strand.
TTGGAGGGACCCCTTCGAATCAGAGGGTAAAATTTGTCAATCATTCATCACAGACTCCGAAACCAACCCTTGGTTTCTCAGACTCCGATCCTGACTACTTGTCTGGAGATTTCTCCATAGCGAGTACCGGAGCCCTTCAACATCTTGGCCACCACTTGAATCATCTTGATCTTGCGGCCAAGAGGTTCGTCCATCGCAGCTAAGAAAGATGGGAAGACTGTTCCAAAATATTCCAGAACACCATAGAGGGTGTCCATGGTCTCATCAGCCACCTCTTTGTGCTTCACCTCGGCCCTCGTCATGTCGGTGGCGATGGTGGAGAGCTCAGCTGTCTTCATCATCAAATAATTCTTCTGAGACACCTATTGCTAGAGCGCTTCTTGGAGATGCACAAGCTCACCCCCGGAAGTCACCTCCGCTGCTCGAGGCTTGTCGACTTCAGCTCTAAGCACCACCCGCTCGGCTTGAAGCTCCTTAATTGAAGACGCCAAGCCCTCTTGAGCATGTTGCTCCATTTGAAGCGCCTCCTCCGCAATGGCCATCGCTCTCTGCTCTTCGAGGAGTTTTTTCTCCAATTGTAGGGACTTGTCTTCAGTACCCTTAAGAGCCCCCTAGAGTGCTATAACCTTTCTTTTGAGCCGATTAAATTCGAGCTCGTTGGAAGTTGTCACCGCTCTAGCAAGAACAAATTGCTGCAAAAAACAAAGTAAGTATGGTGTAATTACAATAAATTAAATATATGTTATGTCCTTCACATACCTAGAGGGTAGCCCTTTCAAGGGCAATGTCTAGCTCCAGTCCACTGGCTTCGCTCAGTGCGCAGACCAATTCGGAGTTGCCAACCTCTTGGCTCTTTTGAGCCAAGGGCTGTAGGAGAGGACAAAGCCCTGTCCACTACTCCAAGAATGGAGCTAACAGTGAAAGCCAAGACAGGGCCCTTCGATCGTCTTCGGCGGGATCTTCCTTCGAAGCCTCCACCGAAGGATCATTCGTCTACCCTGACGGCATCATCACTAAATAAGGGAGAGGCCCAGGGCAAAACTTGACTTTACCTCTTCCCATTGCGGGAGCCACCGGAGCCACCTCTTCCATTGGAGTGTTACTCTCCGTTGGAGTGGACCCCTCCATAGGAGTGACCCCTCTCCTAAAGAGACTCCAATGGAAGTAGCTTCCACTGTCAGATCCACCTCTTTTGCCGGAGACTCGTCCTTAGCTGGATCCAAGTCCTCCGCCAAGGCTCCGTCTCGGGTCGGAGCCATGTTGCTCCCCGAAGCATCTACAAACATAAGGTATTTGTCAATCATCTAAAAGATATTGCCAATACAATGAAATTGTTTTAGGTATGATGAATCAAGAAGTAGAGACCGAAGGCTTACCTCCATCTAAATTTTGGGAAAGAATTACGGGATCCCCCAAATACTCGTACAATCTGAGGTACTCCTCGATGTCCTCCCACGAAGTTTGGGTTGGAGTGGCGGACGTAGGGGACCTTACCTCCGTGACCACCACTCCGATCATGGGCAAATCGGAGCCCTCTGGCTCCGCTCTATGAGCCCCTACGGGCTCAGTTCGGATTGCCTCCTCCCCTTCAGCCACCGGCACTGCCTCGACATCAACCCGAGGTGGATCCTTGGTTTCAGTCCAAGAATTCCCCTCACCTCCCTCCATAAGTAAAGCTTCAAGCTCCCTCCCCATTCGAACATCCGAAGTCTCCTCTTCGGACTCCTCCGAATAAGAGCTCCAAATATCCAATGAAGGTGGAGACACCGAAGGAGATGGGAGCTTAGCCTTCCGTGCCACCTTTTTTTTCGGAGTCTTCACGGCCTTGGAGGTCCCAATAGCAGCTTTCCTCTTTTGAGGAACCAGGCCCGCTGCGTCGAAACTTGGAAGAGTAGGAGCATCAATCCCGAGTGCACTCCACACTCGGTTGGAGCGTTCCCAAGTCCCGACTAGCTCCACCCTTCGTTTCTTCTCCGCTGCGGTAGGGGCTCCGAGCATCCTTTCCGCTGCCTGAGATATTTGCTCCGGAGCCAGTGCCAATGGAGCCGCTGAAACAAGGTAACAATCTGTCAAGAAAAATTACAGATATTCTATAAAACTAATTTAAGTGCAAGAGATATCGAAGTATTACCTAGAGAGTTCAAAGCGATCTCTTGAAGCTCCCCCTTCGAAGTGTTGTCGAAAATAACAAGCCAATCGGCCCCGAGCGGAGGTATCTGGAGGGTGATGAATTCTCCTGCCAAGTCTCGCATACTCATGCGCTTGGCCACCGAAGATAGCAACCCAAGTCGCATTGAGAGCAGACTTGAGTTCGAAGTCACCTCCGCTTCCCTCCTATACCAAATCTCTTGCAAGGGCCCTGCAAGGCCGGAGTATTCACCAACTTCAGCATAAAACCACTGGAGTATCAAATCGGAGTACCACCGGTCGTTGATCGCCTTCGTTGGGAAGTTCTTCAAGTGCCCCTTCCGGAGCTGGAAGTTAACACTTCCGAAGGCCACTAGCAGCTTGGAGTCTCTGGGCCCATCGTGCGGCTTAGGTTGTCACAAAGCTTCGTGGGTCACCGCGAACACTTCGGACCTTCCTTCGCACCCTTCGGCTCAGAGGGCCCACTCAAAGACCACCAGCCGAGCTATGGTGTTCGGAGATAGTTGCGGCAGAGTAACATGGAACATCTCCAATACCTCTATTAAGAAGATTATTGAAGGGAGCCCAAGTCCCGCTTTGAAGAAGGCTTCAAATACAACAACTTCTCCGCTCCTCGGCGCCGGTATGACTTCTTTTCCAGGGATCCGGATCCTCATCCTCGGTCCCAGTCTTCCGCTCACTGCCTCTTCCATGGACTCCGTCGTGCAAGTCGATCGCCCGAGGATGAAGGTTTGCTTCAGCGGCTTCTTCGATGGTGAACGAAATTCTTGCGGGTCCTTGGGCCAGGAGCCCCTTGGAGCTCCTGCCATTACTGCTGCCGCAGATGCGACCCATGCTTGCCGGTCTGACCGGACCCATATGACCGGTCTGACCGGGCCTACATGGCCGGTCATATCGGGCCTACATGGCCGGTTGGACCGGCGTTTGCCAGGTTTTGGCATATTTTCGGCCCAAATTACCAAAAATAATATTTTGACAATTTTGACCATTAATGTCATCTTTTGCTATCAACACTATGATTCCTCTATCCGGGAGTTCTAAGAGGGGATGATTAGAAGTTTCTTATTTCATTGCTGAAAATATTGTGCCAGCACTATGAAAAGCTCTGTTCACCGTTTTGGTCTAATCCATCACAACAGGTATTTTAATATTTTTCCTGACTTGCCTGACTATGTTGCTTTGATTGTCTTGCATTATACTTGCGATAATTCATGTTTTTTCTTGATCAAATTTGTTGTTTTGGTGTATTGAAAAATATCCATAAGAAAAATAAGTTCTTCCCTCTTGGCTTTATGGAGGATCCCAAATTAATGCCACCCTCAGTTCATTTTTCATGTTCCAGTTGTGATGGCTTGAATCATTTGTACAGTTCCTGACCCATAGTAATATTTTGTGGTAATTAATTTTTCCCAAGGAAATTGCTAGTCCCTATATGTCCATACAGACTTCAAGCATGTAACTAGTAACACTAACTGTTGATATGCATATTAAATTAGACCTATGAAATGACAAGAGTATTTCTCCTTGAGGTCACTTTTTTAAGTCAGCCTATCAAATATTACTGCAATTGGATACTTAACTATTCTTTGTTGATGTCCTGAATATGCTTCTTTATTGTCAAGATTCTATAAAAACCATTTTCCTTCCACAATTCTTTCAGATCAAAGAGATTTTGAAGCTGGTGCAGAAGGCGTTGAAAGGAGAACGCATTTAGCAGGATGCCACTACAAGTAAAACCTTACCATTACTCAAAAAAATCCAAGTTTGGTTAACTTGATAGAATTATAGCAGAGTTACAATACTTTAGTTACCAATTGTTGTGGGAAAGTTTTTTGCATCAACTCTGTTGACGCTAAGACTTAGTATGATTTAGGCCCACTAGGGAAGCGGCGCGGTCAACAGAAGTCAAAGAGGGGTCTGGTCAAAGGTGGTGAAAGAAGCCAGTCCATATTCTTAAAATATGACCGGACATGCACGATCCGATGAAGGAGATAGAAGATAAGGATGATCCAGAATCGGTTACAATGTGGATTGCTTGGGTGGCAAGTCTCTGGACTATAAATATCTATCCAATTAGCTAGGTTTACACACACAATTAATCGCTACAAACTACTACCTTCAGCACATCGCCATCCTTGGATTCCTAAGGTTAATCCCAACAGGATATGGCACTTGGAACCGGGCTGCATCATCTTAATCTCCAGTAAAGAGGTGAGTCCTGCCACCCCGATGGTCACATCACTTGAGGTTTTTTTCTTCAAGGTTGTATCGTATCGATTTCTTAAGGTATCGGCCCAATTGGTGTCACTGTCGAGTTTATCTTGGTATATTTTGCTAGGTCTACGGCTGCATCAGTTTTGATCTCTTAGATTGATGTGAATTATGTGTCATAGTTTAAGGTTTCATCGGTTAAGTCCGACATCTTGATATATTGTATCATTTCATGTTGTGTACAATTCATCTAAATAAAGTATGCTTGATGCGTTGAAGTATTATTGATGAATCATGATTAGTGACTGTCCTGGTTATGTCCGATCTTGAGATTACGGTGATTTGATGATATGAATGTGTTATTTGGCATGCTTGTTTTAGTTTTTATCGGAGTACAAGCCGATGGGTTATCTTGGTTTCCACGCTATGTTTTATCTCCGCATGGACGGCGCTCATCTGCCTTGATTCACAAAGGTTCTATCCTATCGGTCGATAGAGAACTCCTCTTGATAGCATGAGCATAGTTATCGGCCCTAGGGATGATAGACACGCTTAATCCTGTTTATTCTATCCTCGCCATAGTCATCGGCTTGATAGCCGATCGACGTTGCTACTAACATTGTTTTTTACGATTCCATATCAGTTACAGGGTCAAACTGATTGGCACTCTTAGAACCTTATTTTTTCTAAGATTATAGGACATGCATTGGAGTTAAGCAGCTCTCTTAGGCCCTGCGTGTGACCAAAAACTACACCAACACGCTTTTTGGCACGCCCGGTGGGACCTCTTTCAGATCACTCATCCATGGTGGGCGAAATCAACGACAGTAACATCATCTCCATCACCATCAATGATCTGACCGACAAACAGAGGGCAGAGGTACTGGACCACATGGAGAACTATAAGAATTGTGCCTCGATGCCTTCGGCATGACCCGATCTAGCCCCATCTAGAGGGGTGAGTTACCGAGACCGGTTGCGGCCGACGAGATATCTCCATGGGCGGAAAGTCTGTGAGTTACTTTCTAAGAAGCCATCGACAACGCTCTACACCACGCCCTCATCAATCAGTCTGAGGTATTGGTTAATATCTTGCACAGACTGATCAAGAAGACCGTTGATGGGACAATCACTCAAGAGTTGGTGCAAGATCCGGTGTACTTTTTGACCAACCCTCCATGCCTATGTAGGACCGAGAGTAGCGACCAGAGAGGGTGAATGAACGCCTCAAAAATTCTTTCGAATCGATAACCTTCTACCAATACCCAATGCTCCTCAAAGGACAACCGGCAAAATAAAACAAAACACTGAAAATACACAGACAACCATAGTGCTATCACTCTCTAGTCAAGTATGATAAGATGAGACAGACTGAGAGATCACAAACACTAAAAAACTCTAGCCTAAAAATAACTAATGTCCTAATCAAAAATAACTGTAAGTATGCCGGAGATGAAGATCCCGGAGAGTTCGTTCGGTCTTATGCCCTAGCAATTGAGGCTAGCGGCGGAGTTAGAGACACTATGGCGAAGTGCTTCCCTTTAGCTCTTCAAGGAGTGGCATTGAGATGGTTCTGGTCTTTGAAGCCAGGATCAATCAATTCATGGTCGCAGTTGAAGAGGAAGTTTATAAGCAACTTTCAGGGCACCTTCGTGCCTCCTATGTCAACAGGAAGCCTTTTCCAGGTGAAACAGCTCCCTGGAGAAACATTGAGGCAGTACTTTAAGCGCTTAGCTCATACGAAGTCACAAATTCGGGGGCTGTCCACATCTTCAGTGGTTGATGCAGCTCGGGAAGGCGTTAGTCATCAAGGCCTTCTGGATAAACTGCATCGGAAGAGCATCTCCTCAGTCTCTCAGTTAATGTCATACTTCGAGGAGTATGCGAGGTCAGAAGAGGGTTGGCTTCGGAGGACTGCTGCTACTTCGTCTATATTGCAAGAAGTCAAAGTAGAAGTGAAGACTTCGGCGCAGCCGCAGGAACCAGTCTTCGAAGTGCAACATGATTGGAGAAGAGGGCAAAAGCACCCTCGTTCTGAAGTTATGAATATTGCACCCCCACAGAAGTTTACACCAAGAGCTCCACAGTCTACGGGGAACAAGGCCAGCGGCTGGAGGCCGCCAGGGAAAACGGCTGGCAAGGGCCAGACCCTTTTCTGCTGCATTCACGGAGAAAATCGAAGCCATGCAACTGACACTTGCAAGGCTATACTTACTCTAAGGGGAGAGTAGTTAGAGAGAACTTCGGGTCGAGGCAGTACCGACTGAGTTCCAGCTACAACGCGCCCAGAGCCGGTCCAGGCTGTGGCGCGAATAGAAAATTTTGATGCTGCAAGGCACCCTCCGGTGGCCAATGTTATGCCACCTCCGAAGCAAGAAGAAGGGCAAGATAGAGGAAAAAGAGTAGTTCTCCCTATCTCCGGAGGAGGTACCCTCGGAAGCATGTCCAAGAGACAGCGAAGAGAGTACGTTCGGGAAGTAGGTCATATTGGGACTTCGTCATCTGCAGCTGCAATGCCGGAGTGGTCTCACATTCTGATATCTTTCTCTGCGGAGGATGCAGTTGGTATTAAGTTCCCGCACGCAGATCCATTGGTTATCACTGCTGATATTGCGGGCACTGAAGTCCGAAGGGTGTTAATTGACGGAGGTAGCTCGGCAGATATCATTTTTGTTCAAGCCTTCGATCAGTTATGCATTTCCAGGAAGCATCTCCTTCCAGCGGCTCGTCCTCTGCAAGGCTTCGCAGGACCCCCGCTTGATGCACTTGGTCAGATAGGCCTGGAAGTTACCTTTGGAGAAGGTTTATTAGCCCGGACTGAAGAAGTAATTTTTGATGTGATAGATGCCCCTTATGCTTATAACGTCATCTTCGGAAGGGGCATGCTGAACCAGTTCGGAGCTGTGGCGCATCACAATTACTTGTGCATGAAGATGCCCACACAAGCAGGAGTCCTTACGATCTTCGGAGATCAAGCCATTGCTCGGAGGGCGGAATATGGTCATGGTCCCCCTCTTGATCCGAGGCAAGTAAACAGTGTGCAAAATAATGAAGAAATTTTTTCAGCCTCCTCCGAAGCTTCGAAGAAGTCTTTTCCGAGACCAACTCCCGAAGGAGAGATTGCAACAAAGGTCATTGTTAAAGATGGTAAAGAGTAGACTTTTCAATTTGGTAAAGATTTACCTCCTGAAGTTGCAACCTCCTTGGAAAAGGTGGTGGAAGAAAATTTGGATGTCTTCGCTTGGTCTGACGAAGATATCACCGGAGTCGATCGGGATATCATTGAGCACAGTTTACTTGTAAACCCGAAGGCCCGGCCTGTTCGACAAGGACTCCGGAAGATGTCCGCAGAGAGAGCTGCTCTAGCTAAGGACGAAGTTGAAAAATTATTGAAGGCTGGGATTATCAGAGAAGTGGCTCACACAGAATGGTTAGTGTTGGGGGAAAATATCTCATCTTCAGGGTTATTGCCAAAGCAGCATGAAGACAGCCGACCAGTTCGAAGATTGTCCGAAGTCCATCTTCGAAGGTGTATGGAACCTGGTTCGAAGCCCGAAGGCAGGCATTGGTTCGAAGTATGTCTTCGAACCAAAGTCCTTCAGGATCTTTTCTGCCAGCTAAGATGGAAGACTTATCTTCTATTCTATTATATTAGTCTTTTACCATTTTAGCCCTATTAAGGAAACCGAATAGTTTCCTTAATGTCGGTTGTAATAGAGGGGTAAATAGGTCTTTTCCTTAATGTTTAGGCCTATAAATACCCCCCATTTTACCCTGTAATGAGGACCGATTACAAGTGAATCAATACACACTTTCGAACTATTCTAAGTTATTATCCTTTCGGAGGCTTAGAACAGTTTGCTTCGCAAACACTTCGTTTGTTAGTTTCTTTTCTACAGAAACCTGTTAGCGTAATCTTTTACGCCAACAGTTGGCGCCGTCCGTGGGGAACCTAGTCCAAAAAACTTCGTTCTCTACCAACCTCTTGCATCATGCCTCCTAAGCGGAGCGCACCTCGCAATCCCACTCGGAGGTCCTCTCGGATCTCCGGAGAGATACCCTTCGACACAGTCGAAGTCGGAGGGTCTTCGACTATCCCTCCACCTCAAACTCCGCAAGGGGCTTTTATCCCTCGAGGATACGAAGCCTCTCCACCAACCCCTTCCACACTCCGACCACCCGGAGCCACTCTGCCACCCTCCATTCCGATTCAAACTGATCATACCAGCTCTCAAGACCCGGAAGGTCCTTCCGGAGGAGATGAAGATAGCCTTGGAGACATGGCCACTCAAATGGCCAATCTTCAAGCCGAAGTAGCGAGGTGGCGGCAAGAGGCTGCGAACAGGCTTCGTCCTCAAGCCACCCCAGCTATCCCCGAAGTGCACGAAGACGACGATCTCGATTATCCCGAAGCCCCGGAGAACGCCTCTTACGACAATGAATCTCCGTTGCATCCCGAGCTTCAGAAGGTTCGCTTCGATCCGAGGTTCAAAGCTTCAAAGCTTTGCAAGTATGCCGGAGATGAAGATCCTAGTGAGTTTGCGCGTTCTTATGCCCTAGCAATCGAGGCTAGTGGCGGAGACAGAGAAACTATGGCGAAGTGCTTCCCGTTAGCCCTTCAAGGAGTGGCGTTAAGATGGTTCTGGTCTTTAAAACCAGGATCAATCGCTTCATGGTCACAGTTGAAGAAGAAGTTCATAAGTAACTTTCAGGGCACCTTCGTGCCCCCCATGTCGACAGGGAGCCTTTTCCAAGTGAAGCAGCTCCCCGGAGAAACATTGAGACAGTACTTCAAGCGCTTCGCTCACACGAAGTCGCAAATCCGGGGGCTGTCTACATCTTCAGTGGTTGATGCGGCTCGGGAAGGCGTCAGTCATAAAGGCCTTCTGGATAAATTGCATCGAAAGAGCATCACTACGGTATCACAGCTGATGTCGTACTTCGAGGAGTACTCGAAGTCAGAAGAAGGTTGGCTTCGGAGGACTACTGCTACTTCGACAGTGTTGACAGAAGTTAAAGCAGAGGTGAAGACTTCGGCTCAGCCGCAAGAACCAGTCCCCGAAGTGCAACATGATAGAAGAAGAGGGCAAAAGCACCCTCGCTCTGAGGTCTTAAACATTGCACCCCCGCAGAAGTTTGCGCCAAGAGCTCCACAATCTGCGGGGAACAAGTCCAGCGGCTGGAGGCCGCCAGGGAAAACGGCTGGCAAGGGCCAGACCCTTTTTTGCTGTATTCATGGAGAGAATCGAAGCCATGCAACTGACACCTGCAAGGCTATTCTTACCCTTCGGGGAGAATACTTGGAGAGAACTTCGGGTCGAGGTAGTACCGACCGAAGTCCGGCAGCAGCAGTGCGCTCGGAGCCGGTCCAGGCTGTGGCGCGGATAGAAAATCTTGATGCTGCAAGGCATCCTCCGGTGGCCAATGTTATGCCACCTCCGAAGCAAGAAGAAGGGCAAGATAGAGGGAAGAGAGTAGTTCTCCCTATCTCCGGAGGAGGTACCCTCGGAAGCATGTCCAAGAGACAGCGAAGAGAGTACGTTCGAGAAGTAGGCCACATTGGGACTTCGTCATCTGCAGCTACAATGCCGGAGTGGTCTCATGTTCCAATATCTTTCTCTGCGGAGGATGCAGCTGGTATCAAGTTCCCGCATGCAGATCCATTGGTTATTACTGCTGATATTGCAGGAACAGAAGTGCGAAGGGTGCTAATTGACGGAGGTAGCTCGGCAGATATTATATTTGTACAAGCCTTCGATCAGTTATGCATTTCCCGGAAGCATCTCCTCCCAGCGGCTCGTCCTCTGCAAGGCTTTGCAGGACCTCCGCTAGATGCACTTGGCCAAATAGGCCTGGAAGTAACCTTCGGAGAAGGTTTACTAGCCCGAACTGAAGAAGTTATCTTTGATGTGGTGGACGCCCCGTATGCTTATAATGTCATCTTTGGGCGAGGCATGTTGAATCAGTTCGGAGCTGTGGCGCATCACAACTACTTGTGCATGAAGATGCCCACACAATCAGGAGTTCTGACAATCTTCGGAGATCAAGCCATAGCTCGGAGGGCAGAATATGGTCATGGTCCTCCTCTTGATCCGAGGCAAGTAAACAGTGTCCAAGATAATGGAGAAATTTTTTCAGCCTCCTCCGAAGCTTCGAAGAAGTCATTTCCAAGACCAAGTCCCAAAGGAGAAATTGCAACGAAGGTCATTGTCAAAGATGGTAAAGAATACACTTTTCAATTTGGTAAAGATTTACCTCCCGAAGTTGCAACTTCCTTGGAAAAGGTCGTAGAAGAAAATTTGGATGTCTTCGCTTGGTCTGACGAAGATATTACCGGAGTCGATCGGGATATTATTGAACATAGTTTGCTTGTAAACCCGAAGGTCCGGCCTGTTCGACAAGGGCTCAAGAAGATGTCCGCAGAGAGAGCTGCTTTAGCTAAGGACGAAGTTGAAAAACTGCTGAAGGCTGGGATTATCAGAGAAGTGGCCCATACAGAATGGTTAGCCAACCCAGTCTTCGTCAGGAAGAAGTCCTCCGGAAAGTGGCGCATGTGCATTGATTTCACATCTCTGAATAAAGCATTGTCAGGAGCAAAGACAAGATACTCCGAACTTGAAAAGTTCGTTTATGCTCTGATAATGGCTTCGAGGAAGTTAAGGCATTATTTTTTGGCTCATAATGTAATTGTACCAACTTCATATCCTTTAGGAGATATGCTCCGAAGCAAAGATTCCATTGGAAGGATTGGAAAGTGGGCAGTAGAACTAGCACCCTTCGGCATATCTTTCCTAGCAAGGACAGCTATCAAATCTCAAGTCCTAGCAGACTTCGTAGCAGAGTGGACTCCACCTGCGAAGTTGACTCCGGAAAAATCAGATGACGGAGTTTGGATTATTTACTCCGACGGGGCTTTTCAAGCATCCGGAGCAGGCATTGGGGCAGTATTAATTTCACCATCAGGACAAAGAGCAATGTACTCCGCAAGACTCAACTTTAAGTCTACCAATAATATAGCGGAGTACGAAGGAATATTATTGGGACTCCGGAAAGCACGTGCTCTAGGGGCTACAAGAATAATTATAAAAACAGATTCTCAGATAGTAGCAGGGCACGTAGACAAAAGTTTTCAAGTCCGACATCCACAGCTTGCAAAGTACTTGGAAGAAATTCGCAAGATCGAAGCACATTTCAAGGGTATTTCCATTCGGAGTATACCAAGAGCTGAAAACGTGCAAGCGGACATTTTAGCGAAGGCTGCTGCCGGAGCTGTGTATGTGCCTGACGAAGCTTTCTATGAGGAGCTCAATGTACCTTCGGTGCCACAAGTTGCTTCTGCAGAGATTCTCTGCATTCCTAGTGCAGATTGGAAAGATTCGATTATAGAACTCTTGCAAGGAGGAACAAATTTGCCCGAAGAGCCCCAATTGTCAAGATTAAAGCTCAGAGCAAGAAACTATCAGTTAATCAGCGGTATATTATACAAGGCCGGAGTATGTTCCCCTCTACTCCGATGTATATCTCAAGCCGAAGGCCAAGAAATTCTTCGAGAAATTCACGAAGGCCTTTGTGGAAGTCATTTAGCCCCTAGAGCTCTGGCAGGAAAAACACTTCGCCAGGGGCTTTATTGGCCCACAATAACAGCTGATGCGGAGAGCTTGGTCCGCACTTGTCAAGGATGCCAGTGGATGGGTCGACGGAGTCATCGCCCACCAACAGCTCTTCAAGTCATTGCTCCGGTATGGCCTATGGCCAGATGGGGTATGGATCTAATTGGTCCCTTTCCGTTAGCAAAGGGAAATCTGAAGTTCGCAGTGGTAGCTATCGAATATTTTTCTAAGTGGGTGGAAGCAGAGCCCTTAACAGCTATCACTTCGAATAATGTACAGAAATTCTTCTGGAAGAACATTATTTGCCGGTTCGGAGTGCCTAGATATCTCACGGTTGATAATGGAACACAGTTCGACGCAGAACCCTTCAAGAAGTTTTGCGAAGACCTAGGCATTCAACTATGTTTTGCTGCAGTGAGACATCCTCAGTCGAATGGAGCCGTTGAGCGAGCCAATGGAAATATCTTATCAGGGCTAAATCGAAGAATAGTAGGGTTGTCAAAGGGACTGTGGACCGAAGAACTTCCAAAGATTCTATGGTCCATTCGGACTACGCAAACAAGGTCCACAGGTTTTACTCCGTTCAGACTACTATTCGGAGATGAAGCAATGACTCCAACGGAGCTCAAAGGGGGCTCATTTCGCAGCACCGAACCAGACGTCGAAGAAGAAAGACAAGCTTCGTTAGATTTGTCAGAAGAAACAAGACTTCGAGCTGTAGCTAATTTATCAAAGTATCATCAGCAGACGAAGACTTGGTATGACCCGAAGGTTAAGCTCAGCGAGTTAAGGCCGGGTCATCTTGTTCTACGAAGCATTATAGCACCAGGGAAGTTAGGCAATAAATGGGAAGGTCCATATCTAATCGTCCGCTCGGGACGCCCTGGTTCGTTTAAATTAGCTAATTTAGAAGGTGAAGAGTTAGCACATACTTGGCATGCGGAGCACCTAAAGCGATACTTCACATAAGGGCTCCTTGTAATTCGCTTGTAATCACCTCTAAATTAATAAAGCATACACCCTGATGGTTGCCTTCCCCTTGACACTCCTAGTTTCCCGAGCGGACGCGCTGGGACAGAAGTCGATCGAGAGGGAAGTGTCATTAAGCTGGGTTGTATTTCCGGACTTCGTACCCATAAAGTCGAAGCCTCCGGTGTGGTGGCTGAAATCCATCCGGAGCCCAAGCTGATACCTTGTAGGCATCCGTAAAAGAGCCAATACCACATTCTACGGAGTCCAAGCTTCGGCTGGTAGACTTCCGTAAAAAGAGCCGAAGGTGGCCAAAATCTGCGGAGTCCAAGCTGCAGCTTGCAGACATCCGTAAAAAGAGCCGAAGGTGGCCAAATTCTGCGAAGTCCAAGCTCCGGCTGGTAGACTTCTGCAAAAAAGAGCCCAAGTTGGCCAAATTCTGCGAAGTCCAAGCTCCGGCTGGTAGACTTCTGCAAAAAAGAGCCCAAGTTGGCCAAATTCTGCGAAGTCCAAGCTCCGGCTGGTAGACTTCTGCAAAAATAGCCGAAGGTGGCTACAATTTCTGCGAAATCCAAGCTCCGGCTGGTAGATTTCTGCAAAAAACAGCCGAAGGTGGCTAAAGCAAAACAGCATTTAAGCCATGAGCTTCGAATGTTTGTTCATATAAGTCCAAAGTGACAAATTTCTTAAGACACTAAAGTGTCCTCGAAGTTATCTTAATTGATTTCTTTCGTAAAGCAAACAAAGGTACCAAGTTACCATTCTTCTGACTACAAAGGTCAAAGACATTTCATAAGATTTCAAAAGATCTTTAAAAATGACAGAGGGGCTCCGAACCCCCAAAAAATTGTACTCCGAAGTTTTTTCTTTGCGCATAACCATCTTTGAATGCAGTTCGAAGTTGCTTATACCCAAAGAGGGGCTAGTAAATATGGAGACAATTTTAAATCGGCATTCATTATTGAAACAAATGTGTTTACAGATTACATTATGAAAAATTGGTATCTATACCAAGAAGGAATCGGAGACCTCTTCGGTCCCGAGAGCTAGGGGTGGAACGACTAGTTCCAACATCGGAAGTTCTAAGAACTTTGCGTTTAACTCTCTTTCTCCCCTTCGAAGCTCTAAAATCCTTCTGTTCTTGTTGAAGCTCGGCCCAAGTTCGAAGCCGCTCAGGACTTCTCTCCCAGCTTCTAAGACCTTCAGATCTTTTATTTTGGGCTTCACCTTCGTCTTCGGACCAGTTAGTGTCTTCAGAAGACGAGGTGTTTGCGTCGATTTCTTTATCTTCCTCTTTAATATAAGACAATACGTCTTTGATTACTTCGGGCGCAATAACGCCGGAGTCATCTCGAGGGATAAGAAATCGAGGACGCTTATAACTCTTTAGAAGTTCGAAGGTGTTCCACAGTGAGCGAAGTTCGCTGTTAAGCTCTAACACTTCGATATCTTCGATAAGAGGCAAAGCCTAAAAATATGACAAACAAGATTTTCATTGATAAATGTTTACAAGCACAAAGCTTTACACGGTTAAAAATCCTAAAACATTCCTAAACCTGTGGGTTTGAAGGAGGTTGGCTGCTCGAAGCTTGGCTCCGAACATGCTTCTGGCGTTGGCCTTCATCAATCCAAGCCTTGATCGCAGATCGACCTTCGGCTCTCCACGAAGTTTGGAAGGCCCGCCAAGCAGCAGCTACACCTTCGGAAGGTTTGAGAAGTCGGTCGTCGTCGAAGGTGATTGGACCTCTTCCTGCGTCTGGAGTTATTGATCGGCCCAAATCCTCGTAATAGCGAAGTAGACCAACAGCAGACACATGTCCGGAGAGTTCTCCGTATCTAATGCCCGCCGTCTTCATCTGCTTCGCCACCCCTTGGATCCTTTTCAACCGGCGCAGAAGGCTGATGTTATCATCAGAAGGGAGAATTCCAGTAGTACCGAAGTACTCCAGGACTTCTAACAACTGATTCATAACCTCCGCAGCCACCTTCTCAGACTTCAACTTATCTTCGTTCAGCGCATCCTTCGCCGAAGTAACTTCGTCCAAAACCCCAGAAAGCCTAGCATTCTCAGTGGTCAAAGTATTTTTCTGTGTCAACAATTGGCTAGCTTCCTCTTCAAGCCGGACGAGCCTAGACCCTGCAGTAGCATGCTCCGTCCGTAGTTTGTCAACTTCTGCTCGAAGCACAATCCTTTCCGCTTCGAGCTCTTTCTTTACAACCTCCAAGCTTTGCCTGGCCCTTCGCTCTGTTAATATTATATTGTCCATTTGAGTCACTCGACTTTCAGAGATGTTAAAATTCCTTCGAAGAGTGCTATTTTCTTCCCGAAGCCGAGCGATTTCTTCGTCATTGCATAGACTTGCAGCTCGGGCCAAGACAGTTTGCTGCCAAAGTAAAAATCAAAGTAAATATTCATTCGAAGATAAATTCTATAATAATTTGCAGTTGTTTCATACCTGATAAGCTGTACGTTCAATAATGGCATTAAGCTCCGTCCTGTCAGCCTTGCGCAGGATGGCCACTAATTCGGTCTCCCCTATCTCACGACTAGCTCGATCCAAAGGTTCGAGCAAAGTCCGAAGACCAGTTGTTTGCCCTAAGAAAGGAGCCAGCAAGGGGAGCATGCTTATTGCCTCTTGGTCATCTTCGTTCAATGAAGGACCGGAGCTTTGGCCTGCGGACTTCGGAGCCACTGGAGTTCGAACCTCCCTGGAAGATTGGCTCTCGTCTGTTGAATCAGACGAAGTTGATTCGGAGCTTATAGCAGGCAGGGGCTCTATTTGTCTTTTGCCTCTTCCAGGCCCCTTTTGAGTAACTCTTGGGGCTGGCTCCGAAGTCGTCGAAGGTTCAGGAATTATTTCCTCCTGGCGGACTTCTTCCATAGAAGTGGGTTCTGCAAAACAATCAAAAGTATTATACATAGTATAAAAATTCAAATAAATACAAAAGTTCTTCGAATTCTACCTTCGGCAGTCCGTGGAGGAGTTGTTGTCGGACTAATTGGTGGATCGAAAGCTAATTCTTCATCTGAATCAGCCGTTGAATCATGGACTGCAGGAGCATCGTCCTGGGTAGTCCTCGCTGCTTCTTCGGGAATCAAAGCCATAGTGACTTCGACCCCACTTTCATCCACAGGAACTTCGTCCTGAGCTACATCTTCTTGAATTACCGAAGTCCTTGGTTGATCAACATTTTCTCCGGACTCCGGTACGTTCACAGGCACTCCGGTTTGTGCGGCCCTTTGAGTTTCATTCTCTTCCATTAGGCGCACAAGTAACCTTTCCACTTCTTCTTGGGAATCGGAGACCGAAGCTCTGGAGCTCGAAGGTATAGGATCTAAAGGTGCGAGGTTCTTCGGCTTCCGAGCCACCCTCTTCACCGGAGTTTTTGCTGAACTTGAAGTTCCAGCTTCGGCTTTTCTTTTTTGAAGCCTTTTCTCCAAAGGTGCCCAATCCATCAGAGGGGGAGGAGTGAGTTTCAGCATTCCCCATACTCTGTTAAATCGCTCCCAACTTCCGACTAATTTGATTCGCCATTCTTTTTCTGACGGAGTTGGAGCACCCAGAATCTTCTCCGAAGCCCTTACAATTTGCTCTGAAGTAATAGGGGCTGAAGAAGCTAAAAAATAATTCAAGTTAATCTTTCTTCGAAGTAAATATGTACTATGCATGTTGGTTTCGAAGTTACCTGTAGGACTTGAAGTCAAGTTAATTCTACGAAGACCACCTTCGGAATCATCTTCGAAGATAATAGGCCAGTTAGCCATCAACGGAGGAATTTGAAGACCGATGAACTCTTCGGCCAAATCCCGCATACTGAGTCTTCGGCTAACTTTCTCAAGCAAGTTCAGACGGGCTTCGAATTGACCTTCGTCAGGACGCACCAAAGCTTCTTTTCGGAACTGGATTTCTTTAAGAGGTCCGGCCAGAGGATTGCTTGCCCCGACTTCGGCATAGAACCATTTCAGCACCCAATCAGTATACCATCTAGCATTGATGGCCTTAGCAGGGAATCGCAGAGTGTATTCATCTCGAAGCCTGAAATTGATGCTTCCGAAGGCAACCACTACTTTTTCACCTCCGGAGCCTACGAAGGTCTTCGGCTGACAAGTTGCTCTATGCAATGCTGCGAAGATTTCAGCCCTCCCCTCACAACCTTCGGCTCTTAGAGCCCACTCGAAGATAGCTAATCTAGCTACAGCATTCGGAGACAGCTGGGGGAGAGTTACATGAAACAAGTCAAGGACTTCAGCCAAGAAATCTACAGCAGGGAGGCCCAAGCCTGCTTCGAAAAAAGCTTCGAACACTACGACTTCTCCGGGTCTTGGTGATGGGATTGCTTCTTTCCCTGGTTTTCGAATCATAACTCCTGCACCTATATTTCCTCCTGCTGCCATTGCCAGGGACTCTCTTTTGCAGGTTGAATGTCCTAATTCAAAGGATTGGTCCAGATATTTGGTCGATGGAGGGCACAGACCTTGATCATCGGCGATTTGGGGATTTTTTCCCTTTGCCGCCATGAAAGTTGTCGCCTGCATCGAAGGCGTCGCCGCCACTGTTGCCGCTGCCGCTGCCGCAGCCGCTTGTTGACGAGCCAAAGTTGAAGGAGGTGCAGAGCCTTTGGTCTTCGCCATCGCAATCGCTGGATCGATCTGAGAGAGTGGGGACTAGGACTCAAGAACTCGAAAGCTAGGGCTCAAGAACTCAAGAACTCAAAAGGCTTTTGACTGGGAGCAAGCAGTGAAAAGGTAATCGAGTAAGTTCTGGAGTTCTTTATTTATAGTCTAACTTTCCGTTTGTTACCGTTTGAGCTCTGCCCTTTCGCATTCCCGCCTGTTATTTTCCTCTGAAAATAACGCTTCGTATAACTCCGTTAGAAACAGAAACTAACGGCTATATTTTCTAAGTCTAAAAGACTTTCGAACTTCTTGAATCAGTTCTAAGATAGTTCGAAAAGTAATTACCTTATGACTGATTCGAAGTTCATATCTTCATGTATTTCGAAGATAAAACAAAAATCAATAACCCCTATGATTGGTTATCTTTTCTTTCCGTATACTGCTCTCCTAACGTTACAGGTCGAACGGAGAAGCGTATTCGAGGGGCTACTGTTGGGGGAAAATATCTCATCTTCAGGGTTATTGCCAAAGCAGCATGAAGACAGCCGACCAGTTCGAAGATTGTCCGAAGTCCATCTTCGAAGGTGTATGGAACCTGGTTCGAAGCCCGAAGGCAGGCATTGGTTCGAAGTATGTCTTCGAACCAAAGTCCTTCAGGATCTTTTCTGCCAGCTAAGATGGAAGACTTATCTTCTATTCTATTAGATTAGTCTTTTACCATTTTAGCCCTATTAAGGAAACCGAATAGTTTCCTTAATGTCGGTTGTAATAGAGGGGTAAATAGGTCTTTTCCTTAATGTTTAGGCCTATAAATACCCCCCATTTTACCCTGTAATGAGGACCGATTACAAGTGAATCAATACACACTTTCGAACTATTCTAAGTTATTATCCTTTCGGAGGCTTAGAACAGTTTGCTTCGCAAACACTTCGTTTGTTAGTTTCTTTTCTACAGAAACCTGTTAGCGTAATCTTTTACGCCAACAGTTAGCCAACACAGTCTTCGTCAGAAAGAAGTCTTCCGGGAAGTGGCGCATGTGCATTGATTTCACATCTTTGAATAAAGCATGCCCACGTGACCCCTACCCCATGCCCCGAATTGATCAATTGGTTGACTCCACCGCAGGTTCGGAGTTACTAAGCTTCCTCGACGCGTATTCTGGTTATCATCAAATATGGTTGAAGCGCGAAGATGAAATCAAGACAAGCTTCATAACTCCTTCGGGAGTCTTCTGCTATGTAAGAATGCCCTTCGGCCTAAGAAACGCCGGGGCTACTAAAAGGACAACCGGCAAAATAAAACAAAACACTGAAAATACACAGACAACCATAGTGCTATCACTCTCTAGTCAAGTATGATAAGATGAGACAGACTGAGAGATCACAAACACTAAAAAACTCTAGCCTAAAAATAACTGATGTCCTAATCAAAAAGAAAAAATTGCTTGCTGAGAAAAGAAAAAACTAAAGTAAGAAATTATTCATATATAATTTGCTACTGGTTCGAAGATGTACTCCGAACCCAATATAATTCGCTAAAAGATATTGGCTCGAAGGTGCTCCGTACCTGGTAGGCCGCTCGTTCCAGGGCAACGTTAAGCTCCGAACTCTTCGCCCTGCTTAATTTTGCTACCAGCTCTGTCTCCCCGACTTTGCGACTCACTCGACCTAAAGGTTTGAGCAGAGTCCGAAGCCCAGTTTGCTCCAAGAAAGGAGTTAAGAGAGGGAGCATTGCCGAAGCCTTTTGGTCATCCCTGCTTGGCGAAGGTCCGGAGCGTTCTCCTGAGGTCCTTGGAACTTCGGAAGATGGCCCCCCCTCAGTTGATTCACTTTCATTTGTTGACTCAGACGAAGTTGATCCTTGAGTAGGGAGAGGCTCTATTTGTCTTTTACCCCTTCCAGGCCCCTGTTGAGCGACCTCCGGGTGCGGCTCCGAAGTTGTCGAAGGCCCTTGAATTGGATCTTCGCGTTGTACTTCTACAGAAGGAGGCTCTGCAAAAGCAAAGGTATTATACATTGTATAATTTTGCAGAAAATAATGAGAGAATTGTGCGAAGTTTACCTTCGACATTTTGGGGGAGATCGAGCACCGGACTGCTCGGAGGATCGAAGGTGAGGTCTTCGTCTGAATCCACAGTTAAAATTTCTGCTGCCGGAGTATCTCCGTGAGCAGTCCTCCCTTCATCCACAACTGAAGTTGTAGGAACTTCAACTTCATCTTCTCCCATAGGGGCTTCGTTTTGCTCCTCTTGAGCATCCGGAGCTCTCACTTCTTCAATATTAGCTTGAGGCTCTGGCATACCTGCAGTATCCTCAATGTGAATATCTTTTTGAGCTGCATCTTCATCAATCAACCTCACTAATAATATACCTTCGTCTTCTTTAGAACCGGAGATTGAGGTTCTTGAGCTCGAAGGCGCAGGATTCGAAGGTGCGATATTTTTTGGATTCCGAGCCACCTTCTTCACCGGAGTCCTTGCGGAGCTCGAAGCTCCGGCTTCAGCTGTCCTCTTCTTAGGTCCTTTCTCCGAAGGCACCCAGTCCATCAGAGGGGGCGGAGTCAACTCCAACATTCCCCATACTATGTTAAACCTTTCCCAACTCCCGACCAATTTAATTCTCCATTCTTTTTCAGTCGGGGTTGGGGCACCCAAAATCTTCTCCGAAGCCCTTATAATTTGCTCTGAAGTAATAGGGGCTGAAGAAGCTAAAAAATAAATAATTCAAATTAGTCTTTCTTCGAAGTAAATATGTATAATACATGTTGGATTCGAAGTTACCTGCAGGGCTCGAAGTCAAGTTAATCTTGCGGAGACCGCCTTCCGAATCATCCTCGAAGATGACAGGCCAGTTGGCCATCAGCGGAGAAATTTGCAAGCCAAGAAATTCTTCGGCCAAGTCTCGCATACTTAACCTTCGGCTAATCTTTTGAAGCAGGTTAAGACGAGCTTCGAGCTGACCTTCGTTGGGCTGCACCAAAGCTTCCTTCCGGAATTGAATTTCTTTGAGGGGCCCGGCCAGAGGGCTGCTTGCCCCAACTTCGGCATAGAACCATCTTAGAATCCAATCAGTATACCATCTGGCATTGATGGCCTTGGCAGGAAATTGAAGAGCATACTCATCTCGAAGCCTAAAGTTAATACTGCCAAAGGATACTACTACTTTTTCACCTCCGGAGCCTACGAAGGTTTTTGGTTGGCAAGTTGCTCTATGTAGTGCAGCGAAGATTTCTGCCCTCCCCTCACAACCTTCGGCTCTCAACGCCCATTCGAAGATAGCTAATCTAGCTACCGCATTCGGAGATAGTTGGGGGAGGGTTACATGGAACAGATCAAGTACCTCCGCCAGAAAGTCCACTGCAGGGAGGCCCAAGCCAGCTTCGAAGAAAGCTTCGAATACCACTACTTCTCCGGGTCTTGGCGTTGGAATCATCTCTTTGCCTGGCTTCCGAATCATAACTCCATTACTGATTTTTCCTCCCGCTGCAATTGCCAGTGACTCTCTTTTGCAGGTAGAAGACCCCAACTGGAAGGACTGATCCAAATACTTTGTTGACGGTGGGCACAGACCTTGGTCATCGGCGATTTGGGGATTTCTCCCTTCTGCCGCCATGGATGTCCCCGCCGGCATCGAAGATCCCGCCGCCAACGCTGCCGCAGCTGCTGCTGCAGCCGCCTGCTGCCGAGCCAAGGCCGATGGAGGCGCAGATCCCTTAGTCTTCACCATTACGGCTGCTGAATTGCTTTGAGGAAATGGAGGCTAGGGCTCAAGAACTCGAAGGGCTAAAAAGTTTTTGATTGCGAGAATGCGGTGAAAAGGTAACCGGGTAACTTCTAGGCCTTCTATTTATAGCCTAGATTTCACTTTTTTACCGTTAGTTCGTATCGTTTCGCATTCCTGTCGTTACTTTTCCCCGAGATTAACGCTTACTACAGTTTCCGTTAGAAACAGAAACTTAACGGCTATTTTCTCTAAGTCTAAAAGACTTTCGAACTTCTTGAGTCGGTTCTAAGATAGTTCGAAAAGAAATTACCTTAAGACTGATTCGAAGTTCATATCTTCGTACATTTCGGAGATAAAATAAAAACCAATAACCCCTATGTTTGGTTATCTTTTCCTTCCGTATACTGCTCTCCTAACGTTACAGGTCAAACGGAGAAGCGTATTCGAGGGGCTACTGTTGGGGGAAAATATCTCATCTTCGGGGTTATTACCGAAGCAACATAAAGGCAGACAGCGGATTCGAAGGTTCCCAGACGATCATCTTCGAAGATACCCGGAACCAAGTTCGAAGTACGAAGATAGGCATTGGTTCGGAGTACATCTTCGAACTAAGGCCCTCCAAGATCTTTTCTGCCAGCTAAGATGGAAGACTTATCTTCTTTCTCATTAGATTAGTCTTTTACCATTTTAGCCCTATTAAGGGAACCGAATAGTTTCCACTATGTCGGTTGTAATAGAGGGGTAAATAGGTCTTTTCCTTAATGTTTTGGCCTATAAATACCCCCCATTTCACCCTGTAATAGGGACCGAATACAAGTTATTCAATACACACATTCGAACTATTCTAAGTTATTATCCTTTCGGAGGCTTAGAACAGTTTGCTTCACAAACACTTCGTTTGTTAGTTTCTTTTCCACAGAAACCTGTTAGCGTAATCTTTTACGCCAACAACTTCACTCTCTCAAATGTTGCTTTGGTTGAGGACACTGGCTATAACTTGCTTTCTGTCTCTCAATTGCTTGATGAGGGTTTTGAGGTTCACTTTGGTCGTGTTGCCTCTCATGTGCTTGATTCTTCTAGCGCTTTTATTTGCAAAATTTTGAGAGTAGGGAGAGTGTTTGGAGCTGATTTCTCTGAATCATTTGGCTCTTCTCATTGCCTTTTATCTGAACCTTCATCTGAGCTTTGGATGTGGCATAGGACACTAGGGCACATGAGCTTTGATCTTCTTGCTCGATTGAGTGCCCTAGGAGTCATTCGAGGATTGCCCAAGCTCAAATTTGAGAAGAACTTGATTTGTGCTCCTTGTCATCTTGGAAAAATGGTAGCTACCTCTCATTCACCCATAAACATGGTAATGACCGAGCGACCCAGAGAGCTTCTTCATATGGACATTGTAGGTCCATCTCGGGTTAGCTCTTTAGGCGGAAAATGGTATGTTCTTGTTGTTGTTAACGACTACTCTCGTTACTCTTGGATTTTCTTTCTTGTAAGCAAGGATGAAGTGTTTATACACTTTCGGAGCTTTGCATTGAGGCTATTCAATGAACTCCCCAGTATAATGAAAGCCATTCGAAGTGACAACAACACCGAGTTCAAGAACAGTTATTTTGTAGGTTTTTGCCTTGAACATGGAATTGAACATCAGTTTTCTGCACCAAGAGTCCCTCAACAAAATGGTGTTGTTGAGAGGAAAAATCGCACACTTGTGGAGACGGCTAGGATGATGCCCAATGAGCATAGGACTCCAAGAAAATTTTGGGTTGAAGCCATGAGTACAGCATGCTACATCTCCAATAGGATCTTTTTGCGATCTTTGTTGAATTTGATATCTTATGTACTTCATTTTGGGAGAAATCCCAAGGTCACTCACTTAAGAGTATTTGGATGCTGGTGCTTCATCCTAAAGCGAGGTAACTTGGACAAATTTGAATCACGCGCATATGATAGAATCTTTCTGGGCTATTCTTTGCATGGTCACTCTTATTGTGTTTTCAATCTTGAATCTAACACTATAGTTGAATCTTGTGATGTATCATTTTATGAAACATCTCCATGTGTTAGTCCTGCTTTTGAACTTGCAAGTGAGCGCGATATGAGTGAAATGATTTTTGAGGAAGAGGAATCATCAGATGTTGAAGATCATGATAGTGTACAACTACCTCACTCTCGACATCTCCAGAAGGATCGTCTACATCAACAAGAGGACCTAAAGACTCTACTACTAGAAGAATGGAGCAAACTTCGGTAAGAGTTGAGGAGGACATTCTGCCACAAAGAGAAGCACCGCTTCGCATTCATAGAATGCATCCACCTAAGTAGATCATCGGCGAGCTAAATGAAAGAGTAACCCGATCTTATGCTCACTTCGTTGATTCTGCTTTTGTCGCAAATTTTGAACCATTAGATGTTTGTCATGATTTGTCTGATGGAAGTTGGATCAATGTCATGTATGAAGAGCTTGAAAATTTTTATAGAAATCAAGTCTGGGTTCTTGTTGATCCACCCCCTAACATTCATATCATTGGAACTAAATGGATTTTTAAAAAAACAGGGGAAGGATGGGGCTATAGTGAGAAACAAGGCTAAACTTGTGGCTCAAGGGTATACTCAAGTTGAGGGAGTTGATTTTAGAGAAACATTTGCACCGGTAGCTCAACTTGAGGCCATTAGGATTTTGCTTGCTTTTGCATCGTTTCGTGGATTTAAACTTTTTCAAATGGATGTAAAAAGTGCTTTCCTTAATGGTTTCATAGGAGAAGATGTGTATGTCAAGCAGCCTCCTGGATTTGAATATCCCAACTACCCCCATAGAGTTTTTAAACTTCACAAAGCTTTATATGCGCTCAAGCAAGCTCCTAGGGCTTGGTACGACTGCCTTAGAAACTTCTTGATTGAGCACGGGTACAAAATGGGCTATACTGATAAGACCTTGTTCACTCTCATGTATGGCAAATATTTCTTACTTGTTTAGATTTATGTTGATGACATAATCTTTGGTGGTTCATCTCATACTCTTGTTGCCGAGTTTGCTGAATCCATGAGCAGGGAATTCGAAATGTCGATGATGGGTGAGCTGACCTTCTTCCTTGGTTTGCAAATCAACCAAAGCAAACAAGGAAATTTTGTACATCAGACAAAATACCCTAAAGACTTGCTAAAATGCTTTGACATGTTAGATGCAAAACCACTTGCTACCCCAATGGGTACTTCAATTGTTCTTGATCCAGATGAAAACGGAGAAGAAGTAGACTAGAAGGAGTTTTGGAGCATGATCAGCTCCCTCCTCTACTTGACGGCTACAAGGCCAGCCATATGAATACAGTGTCCATATGAAGAAGCTTCTCCTAGGCTTCACATCGTTAAGCTTTCAAGCGCATTATAAGGTATCTCAAGCACACTCTTAATTTGACATTTGGTATTCTGCATCATCTTCATTATGCTTGAGAGGTTTTTATGATACTAACTTTGCTGGATGTCATATTGATCGCAAGAGTATGTCTGGGACTTGTCACTTTCTGTGTTCTTCTCTTGTGTGTTGGTATTCTCGCAAATAGTCTAGTGTTGCACAGTCTACAGCCGAGGCTGAATATGTAGATGTCGCTAGCTATTGCGCACAAATTTTGTGGATGGTTTCTACTTTGTGGGACTTTGGGTTGGATTTTAAAGGAGTTCCACTGTTTTGTGACAACACAAGTGCGATTAGCTTAGCAAACAACCCAGTATAGCATTCTAGGACCAATCACATTGACGTGCGTTATCATTTCTTAAGAGATCACAATGAGAAGGGTGATATCGATTTGCGCTTTGTTGATAACCTAAATCAGCTTGCAGATATTTTCACCAAGCCTCTTGTAAAACCCCAAATTTCCAAAAAGGTAAAAGTGCAATTTAATTATATTTTTCCGAAAAAGGAATTATTTTTGGATTTTCTATAAAGCTAAAAATGCCCAAATAAACAAAAATATAGAGAAACAATCCAAACCAGGTCCTAATAAAATTTCTATATGATCATAAGACCAAGACATATTTTTGAGAATTTTTACAAATTTTTATCACCTATGGAAGCAACCCAAATATTTTAAATCAATTTCAACAATTATTTTTATTCAAAAATACATTTAAACAGTAATGGCCCCCTCTTCCCCCTTTTCTCCCTCCACAGGCTGGCCCAACCCACTCCACCTCGTGCCCTTCACTGACATGCAGATCCCACCCGTCAGCGGCGTCTCTCCATCACCGCGCGCGCACCCGAGTCCCCGGCCCCACCTGTCGGCGCCAAAATTCCTACCCGAGCTCGACCCCACCCATTAGTCCTGACAATTGCCACGCCCGTGCCCTCACGCACCCACTGACAGTCGCCCCCTCTCATCAGTCTTTGTCTTCCTCACGCCGCTGCCCCTAAATCCTTCTGACCGAAACCCTAGCTCCGTGATCCCCTCAACGCCGCCCCCCTTCCTTAAAATCGACGCCGGATTAATGCTCCCCGTGATTCGCTGACCTTTTCCCCCAATAAACCGACACGTAAACGTTCCGAAGTCACCGCCCGCATGCATGTCAATGGCTCGCCGGAGTTTGGAAACCCACCCTTTGGCTTTCCATGTATACGCCTACCGTTTTTACCGCCTGACGCCCCTATAAAGACCCCCGGCAATCCCTGCGTTCAGCCCTCACGCCCAATTGCACCCAGCCCGAACAGAACAATCGCCACCCCGTTTTTAGCGCTGCCCCAATGCACTGACTCCAGCTACCATTCACCGTCGCTGGAGGCCTCCTCTGCCGCCGTTGACTACACCGTCATGACCGCTGTCGCCTCCACAACCTCGACCACCTCTCCATCCCTACTGAAGACCGCTGGATCTCCACTGCCGACGAGGACCCGAATGCCTTCGCCACCCCATCTCGACGTCGGCCACGCCCCGACGACCCCGAGCCTCACCGCTGGTACCCTCTTAACCGCCGCATTGTCCTGATTCCATTTTAGCTATTAGATCTGGCCGCCGGCCACCGCCGTCGCCGCTATCCCACCGACAACCATGGCCGTCGCCGGAGAAGACGACTGGCATGGGTAAAGTACCCGTGCTGTGTCGGATTTGTCCTCGACCGCACGATCGTGATCCGACGGTCGATATTAAACCAATTGCTCGGTTTAATCCAACCCATCAGATCTCGGTGAAACAATATCTTTTAATCCAGACCGTCCATTTCTATTTAAAATCGGCTTTTAATCTTGGTCATCCATCGCGTATCGTTTCAACCTTTTAATCTCAGCCATCGGTTTTCATTTAAACTGCTCACCTCGCCCTCGCACTTCTGATCATGATCCAACGGCGATCCATGATCCTTCTCACGCGCACAGTGCATGGGTTCACAGTGGACTCGGCTCACCATGGACCGGAGACTGTTTTAGGGTTTAATTTAAAATCCAGAAATTGATTTAAACTTCATATTGATGTAATAAAAACAATAGGTTTATTCTGAACTTTATATTGTTAATTAATTGGAAGTTTAAGATGCATTAGGATACCTTTTTATTCCTTTCTAGAAAATTCATAACTCCATCAAAATCCATTTTAAAAATTTAGATAATGATTTCAGAAGCTTAATAACTTTATTTGACCCAAAAAACCTATATGCTTGTAGTGTGATTTTGGATTGTTTTAATTTAATGTTATGTTTATTTTATTCATATCGCGAAGACTACGACGCCATCAAAGAGCCGGAGTACTACCCAGAGGTTCCACCATCACCTTTCGCCGAGAAAGGCAAGTCACCAAACATAATTTTTGAGCATATTGAACCCAATTTTATTTAAATATTGTTGAAACCCATAGGTTATAAATGCATTTGTCAAATTAAAAGCCTTACATTATATTTATTTAGATCCCCGACCTTGAAGTGCAAACCCAAGCCATGCTATTGAACCTAAACTCCTTGTCATCTTATTACTAGTATTATTAGATAACTTCCAATGTATTGGCACAACCGCTATAGGGTAAAAAATGAGTCGTAAAGATTTGGATTCTATTATATGATCCCATTATTCTCTCATCCCTAGAATTTTGTTGATCATGGAGTTTTGGTTAAGTGTGTAAGCATGGTGGGTTCTGGTTGCAAGCTAGGGCATTGGTCGGTAGCACCCGGGGCACTATAAGGATCGGTCTGTGGGATCCGTTGCAATACACTTCCGTACTAACCACAAGTCTAGTGGGTAAGTCCTAACTAAGGTATGGGGTGTTCCAACTTGAGGCACCACTTGGAGATGGGTCAAGCAGCACCTATGGGTGTCTTGTACCGACGTGGCACAAAAGGGGGCGCGACGTTAGCCCGGAGTGCCGGGCGCGCCGGTGAAACCTAGAGCGGGTGTTATCGGCTTGGAGCATCTCATACTGAGGTTTTGGAATGAGTTTCTGTGGTATGGGTCATCTCGTTACACTTTGGTGTGGGGGATGAGTGTGTGCCTTGTGGGTACAGTAGTACACCTATGATCAGAGTTTAAATCTTTTCGAAAAGCCGAACCCATGGTTAAGGGCGGGTTGCGTGACTTCTCGCAGTTAGTTTACATTTATGAGTGTTGCATAATGACTTGGCATGTAAGGACTGTTGAGCGAGGAGGGAAAACATACTCCTCAAGTTAGATGATGTTGCATTGTTCATGTTTATTATTCCGTACAATTAAATTTGACCACATTAAATGCTGCAACTTAAAAACGGACTTTTCCGCACTTTAAACCCTTATCAATCTCTTGTTATTACCCTGCATTATTATTGCATTCTCCGTGGCATGTTGAGTACTTCTGTACTCATACCCGTTGGAAAACACTTCATAGATGTACTATGAGGAGGATGGTCTGGAGTAGCGACCTAGTCAAGAAAGCGATCATGAATAAGATGTTCGTCATGTAGTTTTATTTTCATAGTTTCTTTCTAAATTTTATACTTATGTAATAAGGTGGTCTGCGAACTACGAATGATTGACCGATTGTACGTTGTCGCATGATGGACATCTTGTTATTATTGTTCTTTCTATGGAAATTAAATAATGTCTCGATTTCGTTAAATACGGAAATTACAAGATGGTATCAGAGCCGACTTGACTGTAGGAAGCCAAACGGACCAACCCAACACTTAGTTTTGCAAAATTCTATTTTATAAAAATCTACTTCATAATTTTGTTCCTCTCCCTTACTCTTTAAACTTGTTTTATTTGTAGATGCATGTCCACCACGTCCACAGCTTATGTCGGCACCACGAGGGATTCATCCGGGAGCTCCGGATGATGGCGACCTTTCTCAGGCTCGCCTTCGAGCTGGAGTTCCATGGAGTTTACAAGGAGGAGTTTGCGGGTCCTTGTGACGTTTCCATCACGATCCACGCGTCCGGCGATCACCTGCTCTTCTTCACGGCAACACTCGGAGGTCCGACCTTTGACGTCGCATGCCAGTGCGCCACCCTCCAGGCCCTCATGGAGTTGAGGATGATCTACGACGATTGTCTTCAGGACTCGTCATTCCGACTGGTGCCAATGTGTACCCTCGGAGCCCACCGCAGCATCTATGTCGACTTCCTCTCTGACCATGATCCGGTCATGGCCCGGCACACCCGTCTTCTCCAGGCCATGGATGACCTCCACATAGAGGTCGTGCTTGACACCGAGGAGCACCACGAGGCGGTTGAGTTCCTTCGTCACGAGACGAAGAGCTTGATCCAGTAGAACGGCGAGCTATAGCGCAAGATCATCCAGCTGCAGAAGGATATCGCGGAGATGCTTCCCCTCGTTCCGAAGAGAAAGAAGCCCATCTGGGAGCAAGCCCCTCGCCCCAAGAGGATCACTCCACCGCTAGCACCTGCTGGACCATCTAGCTCCAGTGCCGCTGCTCTGCGCCCCGCCATCGTCTCCGACTCTATAATCGAGAACTTTGTCGAGCCTAGCATCCCCCACGATACTTGTGGTTCCGAGAGCACTGAGACTACCTCGGGCAACGAGTAGATTCCATTAGACAATAGTCCTCGCTGATTGTTTTGTGATTGTTTTGTGGTTGTGGTACCATCTATAGCGATTTGTGTTGTAGATGGCATAAAAATAAGAGCTCCAATGTAATGAACAATTTAGTACCACATTTTATAAAATCATCCATGAAGTATTTTTGGGAAAACTTTCTAAGTCCTTTTTCTTATACTGGGAATAATGTTGTCATCAAAAAATGGCTGACAATTAGAAAACCAGTTCCAACAATGAAGAGGAAGCTGCCAACGGTCTGCCAGGAAGCGTTGTGCCCAACTGGGGTGCAACGGGCCAACGTCAATCAGGGCTGCCGTTTGCCAACCATCCCACGTTGGCAGAGATGATGGCGAACCAGAACTAGCTAATCACCACCCTCCTAACGTAGATGCGGGACCAATAGACTCAGTTGGACTGCAGCAGCAGAATGTGGAGCCAGCTCCTCGTCAACAAGCCCCCGCTCCCACGCCTCAACTCTACGAGTTCTTGCGCTTGAGACTACCCATCTTCTCTAGCACAATGAATCCCATGGAGGCCGGCGATTGGCTCAGGACTATTAGAAAGAAGTTGGATCTTCTCTCGTGCTCGGACCGAGAGCGAGTGGCATTTGCCACTCACCACCTTCAGGGACCCGCCGCAGAATGGTGGGATAACTACCGTGAATCTCGACCCGAGGATCACGAATTATCGTGGGCAGAGTTCACCATTGCCTTCCAAGCTGCTCACGTCCCCACCGGAGTCATCACCATAAAGCAACAAGAATTCTGGGATCTGCATCAAGGGAACCAGACTGTCATGGAATACCTCCATGAGTTTAACCGTCTGGCTCGATACACGCTGGAGGAAGTTCGGCCAGACGCCACCCGCCAGGCCAAGTTCCTCAGGGGACTAAAGGATGAGCTCTCCATTCAGCTCATCATCGCTGATTACGCCGACTTCCAATGGTTGGTGAACAAAGCTATTCTTAAAGAGACTGAACAGAACAAGTTGGATCTCAAGAAGAGAAAGATGATCGCCTTCAAGCATCGCCAAGGGAACATCCAGAGGCCCCACTTCGTCCCTCCACCTCAAGCACCCACCTACCATCCTCGACCCGTCTACAGGCCACCACACGCTGCCAGTGGCTCAAGTGCCAGGAACCCTCACCCCGCTCCACCAGCTCCAGCCGCTCCACCAGCACCTTCCGCAAAAACCCTATGCTGAAAGACCGAAATGGCAAGCCGGTCGTCTGCTTCAACTGCCGGAAGGAAGGATACTACTCCCACTAGTATCCTCATCCCAAGCAACCCCAAGGCGTTGCCCCCATCCAGGCGATTCGTGCCCAAGTCTACCACATCAACGCCGAAGAAGCCCAGGAGGCCCCTGAAGTCATGCTCGGTATGTTCACAGCAAATTTCATACCCGCAATAGTACTATTTGACTATGGGGCAACACATTCATTCGTATCAGAAGATTTTGTGAGAGTGAATGACCTGGAAGTACTCCCTCTGCCCTCCCCCATGATAATCGCAACCCCCGGCAAGAAAACCTTAGCTAATCTATTCAGCCCAAGGATAAGGATAGAAATCCAAGGGGTATTGTTTTGGACTGACCCAGTCCTTATAGATTGCAAGGGACTAGACCTCATCCTAGGGATGGATTGGTTGATGAAGCACAAGAGAGTGATAGACTGCGCTAGTAAGTCCGTTATAGTGACCAGTTCTGGAGGAGACGATGTCACCTTTAAAATGACTACTTGTGGCCCAAAAGGGGTATCGCTTCACTTGATGGCCTTGGAAGAAGTGCCCGTGGCCCGAGAATACCTAGACATCTTCCCAAGACCTGCTAGGGATGCCACCCGAGAGGGACATCGAATTCATAATCGAGCTTGTCCTCGGAACCACCCCCATCCCCAAGCGCCCGTACCGAATGGCCGTGAATGAGCTAGCTGAAGTGAAGAGCAATATTGAGGAGCTTGAGCAGAAAGAATACATTCGACTAAGTACCTCACCTTGGGGTGCACCGGTCATATTCTCCATGAAGAAAGACAAGACCAAGAGAATGTGCGTGGATTATAGAGCCTTGAATGAGGTGACCATCAAGAACAAGTACCCGTTGCCTCAGATCGATGACCTATTTGACCAGCTGAAGGGATCCTCAGTATTCTCCAAGATTGACCTCAGGTCGGGCTACCATCAGCTGAGAATCAGGGAGGAGGACATCCCCAAGACTGCCTTCACATTCCGCTATGGATTATACGAGTATATTGTGATGTCGTTCGGACTCACAAATGCCCTCGCCTTCTTCATGAACATGATGAACAATGTCTTCATGGAGTTCCTGGACAAGTTCATTATGGTGTTCATCAACGATATCCTCCTCTATTCCAAGACCAAGGAAGAACATGAAGCCCACCTCTGTTTGACCCTAGGAAAGCTGAGGGAACAGCAGTTGTATGCCAAGTATAGCAAGTGCGAGTTTTAGTCGTCTGAGGTGAAGTTTCTCGGCCACGTTATATCTACCAGAGGAATAGCAGTAGACCCAACCACCATGGAAGCCATGACCAATTGGTTACAGCCGACGAATGTGTCCAAGATTTGGAGTTTTCTAGGACTAGCCATATATTACCGCAGGTTCATTGAGAACTTTTCCAAGATAGCCAAACCCATGACCCGATTATTACAAAAGGAGGTGAAGTTTGAATGGACCCCAGACTGTGAAGAGTGCTTCCAAACCCTCAAGAAGAAGCTCATGTCAGCCCTAATTTTAACCTTGCCCAATATACGAAAGGACTTCCACGTCTACTGCGATGCCTCTCGCTAAGGATTGGGATGTGTTTTGATGCAAGATGGGAAGGTGATATCTTATGCCTCTCGTCAACTGAGACCCACGAGCTAAACTACCCGACTCATGACCTGGAGTTGGCAGCAGTGGTGCATGCCTTTAAAATATGGAGGCACTACCTTGTGGGTAAACGGTGTGAGGTCTTCACAGACCACAAGAGCCTTATGTACATATTCACCCAATCGGATCTGAACCTCGGGCAGAGAAGATGGTTGGAGTTGATCAAGGATTATGACTTAGGCATCCATTATCATCCTGGCAAGGCAAACATAGTGGCATATGCCCTAAGTTGGAAGGGGTACTGTAATGCCATCATGGTACAAGATCAGGCCCTGTTGCTATACAAGGAGATGGAAAGGTTGAATTTGGGAGTCACCACCAAGGCACACCTCACTGCCCTAGAAGCTAGACCTGTCCTGGTGGACCAGATCCGTGAAACGCATAAAGAAGACCCTGATATCTTAGAGATCCAAAAGAATATGAGGAGGGGTAAAGCCCCAGGTTGCTCCGAAGATGAGAATGGTACCGTATGGTTCAGGAACAGGATATGTGTGCCCGACAAGCCCGAGATGAAAGCTCTCATCCTTCAAGAAGCCCATGAGACATTGTACTCCATACATCACGGGAGTACAAAGATGTACCAGGACCCGAAAGAGAAGTATTGGTGGGTCAGCATGAAGAGGGAAATAGCTGAGTATGTGGCCAAGTGCGACACATGTCAGCGAGTCAAGGAAGAGCACCAGAGGCCTGCCGGACTATGGCAGCCCCTCAATGTCTCCGAGTGGAAATGGGAAGAAGTAGGTATGGACTTTATCACGGGACTGCCTAGGACCCAAGCTGGTCATGACTCTATCTGGGTGATCATCGATCGACTCACCAAGGTATCTCATTTCATCCCCATCAAGACGACGTACAACGTCTCAAGATTGGTTGAACTATACATGACCCAAATCGTGTGCCTACACGGGGTTACAAAGAAGATCGTGTCCGACCTAGGTAGTCGCTTCACCTCCAAATTTTGGAAGAATCTTCAAGAAGAGCTCGGCACTCAGCTGAACTTCAGCACCTCTTATCATCCACAAACCGATGGTCAGACCGAAAGAGTGAACCAAGTGTTGGAAGATATGCTTAGAGCCTACGCCCTAGACTTTGGTGGGATGTGGGATAAGAACTTACCATATGCAGAGTTCTCCTACAACAACAGCTATCAGGTCAGCCTGTAGATGTCACCATTTGAGGCACTATATGGATGTAAGTGCAGAACACCGTTGCTCTGGGATCAGACCGATGAGTCACAGTTGTTCGGGATAGATATTCTAAGAGAAGCCAAAGAGAAAGTTAAGGTCATCAGGGATGGGTTAAAGATAGCTCAGTCCCGGTAGAAGAGTTATGCCGACAACCGATGTAGAGATTTGACCTTTGAGGAGGGCGATTATGTCTACCTCCGAGTCACTCCCCTCCGAGGTACCTAGAGGTTTAACATGAGAGGAAAGTTAGCTCCCCATTATGTCAGACCCTTTCAGATCCTCCATCGGCAAGGATAGGTTGCATATAAGTTGGAGCTACCACCATCTTTGGCAGGAGTGCATGATGTGTTTCACGTCTCTCAGCTAAAGAAATGCCTCCGAGTACCGACAGAACAGGCCGACCTCCAGCAGCTCAATGCCCAAGAAGATTTAACCTACATCAAGAAGTCAGTCCGGATCCTAGAGATCAAGGAAAGAGTAACTAGGAGCCGAGTAGTGCGCTTCTGCAAGGTTCAGTGGGATAACCACCCCGTCGAGGAAGCCCCCTGGGAAAAAGAGGAGGAGCAAAAGACCCAATACCCCGAGTTATTTGAGAAGCTTTCCGAATCTCGAGGACGATATTTTAAGTAAGGGGGATAGGTTTGTAACACCCCAAATTTACAAAAAGGTAAAAGTGCAATTTAATTATATTTTTCTGAAAAATGAATTATTTTGGATTTTCTATAAAGCTGAAAATGCCCAAATAAAAAAAATCTAGAGAAACAATCCAAACCAGGGCCTGAGAAAATTTCTATATGATCATAAGACCAAGACCTATTTTTGAGAATTTTTTAAAAAAATATCATGTTGGAACAATTGCGTTAGTTCCAGCAGGTTTTTATGTGGTAGAGTGTGATGCGGAGAATGAACCTCGAAGGGTTCTAGCAGAGGGAGAAAAAGGTTTATACTGGTTCGGGCCTCTCCTGAGAGATAATAGCCCTACGTCCAGTTGTGGTGGATTTGGCATGGTATGCCCTGGTATGGAGCAATAACTCCAGGGTCTCTTGGCCCCCTGGAGCGTGTGTCCCTGTTACAAGGGCTTGGCCCTGCTTTTATAGGCACGCAGGCCAAAGGAAAAGACCGGGATGCCCCCTATGAGCCCTAGGCTCACAAGGGCAGAGAGGGGAAAAGGACCTAGCTATGGTACAAAGGTACTTTACAGCTTTACGGGCGTGTCAGGCTGCGCCAGGCTTTGACCAACTAAACGACATACCAGGGGCGGAGGGGCCCCCGGTATGGCCTATACTTAGATATTTCTTGAGCTTCGAAGCAAGGGCCGGAGCCTTTTTGGCAGAGGCTGCGAAGAGGGCTTCGAAGTGCGCCCCGAAGGGGCCCTCGAAGCATGCTCCGAGCAAGGCTCCGAACAAGGCTCCGAACAAGGCTCCGAACTGGGGTCTCGGAGCCTTGACCTCGAACTGGCCTCCGAATTGGGGGCCCCTGAACTGGGCTCCCGGAGGGCGGCCTCCGGCATCCTGCCCCCGGAGGGTGGCCTCCGGCAACCTGTGCCCGGAGGGTGGCCTCCGGCATCTTGCCCCCGGAGGGTGGGCCCCGAACTGGGGGCTCCGAGCCGAACCCCCGAACTGGGGTCTCCGAAGCTGCAGGCTCCGAAGGGCACCTTGGGACCTGAAAACAATTCTTAGGGAGGAAACAGGCTCCGACAGTGTTGGGCTCTGGGTCGAAGGCTGTCAGAGGCTAACGTCATTTGGCCCCTGTTCAAGGGAAATATATTCCCCCAACAGTAGCCCCTCGCGTGTAGGCCTTCAGGACGAAGGGGTGCACGTGCCCTTAGGACAAATGACCTGCAAAATACAACTTCGGATAAAACATGCCTTCGGAGCTTGGACCGAAGGTGACCTCGAAAACTGCAAGAAATAAATGCCTGCGCTAGTTTGTCAGAAAGGCCTCGGGAACCCGAATGGCTCCGCAACGGCTAGAAAGTTACCGTTACCCCGCGTTGGGCCACTTCGCCTTCGCTGGAGGCCCACCTGGCAGTGGGTTCGGCCCACGACTGTTGGCATTCTTACTGCGCCTATAAATAGGGGTTTACTGCGTGCGGCTTCGGCACGCTCTCATTTGCTTTCTTCTCAGTTCCTTACAACCTTCGCTCTCTTCTTCTTCCTAGCTTCGCGTAGAGCACCCTTCGCTTAGCTTTAGCCCTTCGCTAGCTTTAGCCCTTCGCCAGCTTTAGCCCTTCGCCATCTTTAGCCCTTCGCGCCGAAGCTCCACCGAGATGCCGAAGAAGGCCGTGGCGAAGTCTTTGGCTTTGGGCCCGAGCTCGAGCTCCGCCCAACTGCAAGCGGTGGTGGCTGCAGCGGCGAAGCCTCCACCTAGGCGGCTGGGGCCGAGGGACCTTCGGTCGCCCTCCGACAAGTTTGAGCAGACCTTGGAGATGAGGGCTTCGATCTCCACGGAGGAGTCGGTCCAGAGGGCCTGCGAAGGGAGGATCGCAGCGAAGATCCAGCTTCGGGTCCCGGAGAAGTCGGAGGCCGTGCCGAGACCCCGAGCTGACGAAGTGGTGGTGTTCGAGGCCTTCTTCGGAGCCGGCCTCGGGCTACCAGCAGTGGGGATGCTGAGCGAAGTCCTCAAGGCTTACAACCTCGAGCTCCCTCAACTTTCACCCAACGCAGTGGCAAGGTTGGCTGTCTTCGAATGGGCTATGAGGGCCGAGGGCTGCGAGGGCCGCGCGGACATCTTCGTCGCCCTCCACGACACCAACTGCCAGCCGAAGCCGAGGGAGGGGACAGACCACGTCAAGAGGGCGCTGGCCTTCGGCAGCGCCAACTTCCAGCTCCGGAAGGAGTTCCAGGACGCCTTCCCGGCGAGGGCTGTAAACAAGTGGTACTCGAAGTGGGATCAGGAGTGGTTCTACACCTCCGTCAGCGCGAACTCCCCCCTTCGGAGTACCAACGCCCACATCTTGTACCGACGCGAAGGGGTGGTGAAGACCAGCGAAGACATCCTTCGCTCGAGGATCTTGCTGCTCCGGAGAGTGGCGGCGAAGATGAGCATGAGGGACCTTGCAGAGGAGTTCATCACCCTTCGGCTCAGCCCCCTCGCGCGCACCTGGCCGGAGGGGCTCTTCTAGGCTTCGGGTCGAGGGGAACTTAGTGAGTTGGCCTTCGACCGCTTCTATAAGGCTTCGCAATCTCTTTGCCTTATACTTCGCGGATTTTCACTTCTAACTTAAACCTTTCATGAAGCCGACCTCGAAATGAGGACCCTGGAGGAGGCCATCGCGGCGGCGGATCGAGTCGTTGGGACTCCAACCCCCGAGGAGTAGACCCAGCGCCTCGCACTGGTGGGGTCCTGGGAGCGCTGGAACAGGGTATGGACCGCGCTCGACCTCGAGGGATCCCTGTTTTGCCGGACTTTGCCCACCTGACTACCTCGTCGGCCGGAGCCAAGAGGAAGAGGGGGGATGACGACGAGCCAGAGGCTTCGGGGCCTCGGCCGGAGGTCCCCGCGGCCGAAGTCCCTAACCCGGGGGAGGTTGCGGTGAAGTCCGCAACTACTCCGACCCCCAAGAAGGCAACGAGGCCCCTGGCGGCGAAGCCTTCGGCGGCGAAGGCCGACGCGCATACTCCCACCACCAAGGAGGCCACAGATGCTCCGGCGGCAACAACTTCGGGCGCGGAGGTGGATGCGCCAGCTTCGCAGCGGAGGGATTGGAGGGCACACTTAGCCCCTCCTTCCTTCCAAGAAATCTCCGACGAAGGTAAACCCTTTTTGCATGCTTCTCTTCAATATGCGGATCTTGACTTGGCTTTTCTGCAGAGGATGAAGCCGATGCGAGGCCCACCATGGCGAAGCCTGCAGGCGAAGCCGGATCGAAGCCCGCTGACGCGAAGCCCACGGAAGCTTCGAGCAGCAGCGGTAGCAGCAGCAGCAGCGGGTAGTGATTTGGAGTCCGAAAGGACTTCGTCCGAAGACGAAGGCGGCGGAGGCCGCGAAGACCCTCGAAGCGACTAAGATGTCGACGTGGTGGGCTTGAGCCCCGCCTTGCCAAAGCCCGCGCAGGCGACCGTGGCAGTAGTTCACCCCTTCAAGCCGAGGGAGGGCGTAACGGAGGCGGCGATCAACGACTTCCGCGAGGCTTGTGCTTCTGCGGAGGATGGGGACTTGGTGGCCCAACTTAGCCACTTGAACCCCACGGATCTCTTCGTCAGTTCGAACGAGGTCCTCATACGGGTGAGCGAAGCCCCTGGCGGCCTCGAATTATATTTTAGCCTTTGGTTAATATTTATGATTTCTTGAATTTCTGCAGGCCTTCGCACTGAATGCGGCAGCTTCGGCTTCTGCGGATAGGCGGATGGAGCGCCTCGCAGAGGAGAAGGAGGCCCTTCTCCATGAAGTCTCGGTGGAAGCCGAGAAACGAAGGCGGGCCGAGGCCGCGGCAGAGGCGGCGAAGGCTGAAGCCGACAAGGCTAAGGAAGCTTTGGCTTCGGAGATAGTTTGGCTCCGCGCGGAGCTCCAGGCTTCGAAGGACGCCGAAGCCCGGCAGGCGAAGGAGAATGCTTCGCTCCACCAACGGGCTCAGGGTCTTGAAGACTTCGTCGTGGCCAATCTTGGCGAAGCCACCCAGAGCCTGACCGAGGTCCTTGAGCTAATAGGGACCGAGTGCTGGGCTCCGGACTTTGGCGACCAGGACCCGATTGGGGACCGCGTCGATTTCTTGAAGACTGCGGCTTCGACAGTGGAGGAAGCGCTGACGGGCTTCGCTCTTATGGCCAGTCGAGTCGCGGGCCAAGGGGTGTTGCAGATGCTCCATGATGCGGGGTGTGATCACCTTCGGGCAGCAACCTCCGTGACCCCAGTGGCCTTCGGGGGTCCGCACTTGGTGACGCCTCCGGCCGAAGTTCGCGGAGCCTGGAGGCAGCTGCAGGAACCATGGAAGGAGCAAGGCTGCGAAGCAGTCCTCGACCTCCAGAAGGCCCTTCGAAACCATCGATCAAAAGCGCCTTCTGTGCCTGATCAGCCTTCGACTTCGACACCTCCGCCTCCGAAGGTGTAGATCTCCTTAGGCCTTTTGTAATACTTAGCTGCAGGCTTGTAAAAACTCTATCATCTTATTAATATGAATGCGGGGGTCTTTTTATACCTGCCCAGGCTCAGCCTCCGAGTGTAGACCTCGAAGTGCTCGAGGACTCCGAAGAACTTCAACAGTTGTGGGCGGTCCTCGAAGTAGCTAGGTCCGAAGGTCCCCCTCGGTTTAAACTTCCGAGGGGGCCCGACGGCGAAGCCATCTCCGAAGTAGCTCAGGATTTGCTAGCCGCTGTGAAGACGGAGTTCCTTCAGAGTTCTTTTTCTACCTTTGCGGACGGCCTTAGCAGGCGACGAAGCCCTAGACTTCTCTTCCTTCGATACGGCACCGCCTGCTTCGCTAACTTGGAGCGGCCTGCAAAGTGGAAGACGAGGTTCGCGGGTTTCGGAGCCTGGACGAGCCGGTCGTGGGAGAGCGGGCTCCGACGAGGATTCATCCAGCCGAGGGGGCCCTGGCCGAAAGAGAGGCAAGCGAGGGTTGGGGCCTCGGACATGATTCTTCATAGGCTTAGACACAGACTACTCATAGTTTGCTCTCGACGTATATCTGTAACACACTTCTCAATTGTCGTTCAATGAATGGATTATATTTTCATACTTCGTCTGTATGCTTCGCATTGTTTGGCTTCGAATGTTTTAGCTTGTCACGCTCGTACTGCGTATTTCATTTGCGCACCTCTCATACATGCTTCCCCCCTTTGCTCGTGGCAGATAGGGACTTAGCCGTTGCTGGTGCGGGCAAAAAATAAAGGATGCGAAGGGTGCGCCTTTCGGCGGCTTCGACGCATGAAGTTTTATTTGAGCGAAGGCCCCTTTTGGGCTTCGAATGCTTTAGTTTGGTGCGAAGCAAGGCTTTGGCTGCTCGGAATTTCATTGAGCGAAGTCCTCCTTTGGGCTTCGAGCATGCTAGCTCGGTGCGAAGCAAGGCTTCAGCATAACCACATTTAGCGAAGCATGCTTCGACATGCTAGGATTTGGATGATGTGCGTGAGCGAGGCCCTGAGACGCACTTAGATTTCAGTGAAGTATGACTTCGAGACGCTTAGGCGTATATTATATGAACACGCGAAGCAAGGCTTCGGAGCGTGTTTGGATTATGAAGCAAGGCTTCGGAACTTGGTCCTGTAATGAGAATGATATTTGGTGTGGATTCACCGAACCTGTGATAATGTGAGCCACCTTCGACTCTGAGCCACCTTCGACTCTGGGCCACCTACGACCCTGGGCCACCTTCGACCCGGGGATGCATCAGGCCGGAGCCTGGAATCCCAGACTTGCCGAGCCGTCACTCGGAAGTCTCAAAACCCACTGCTACGGGCCCGGAGGCGCTGTGTAGCCTTCAAAGGGGTGCTTCGGATTTTGTAAGGCGAAGCGAGGCTTCGGATTTTAAATAAGGCGAAGCAAGGCTTCGGGTTTTTGATTAGGCGAAGCAATGCTTCGAATTCTTCTCAATAAGATGGGGCTGAAGTTTGCTTTGAAGGCGAAGCAGGGCTTTGAACTTCAAGGCGAAGCTGGGCTTCGAATATATATCAAGTGATCGCGACATTGTACATTGAAGTAGTACTTCGGATAGCAGACATACCTCGCAAAGTAGTTGAAGGATGGCCTCGTAGCCCTTGCGGCTTCGACGACCCCCGACATGTGTAGCGGAGCCCCTTGCTGGAGGGTGGGCTCCGGTATGTGAAGGATGGAGGAAGGCGAAGATGGCCTTCGAGCTGCACCCGAAGCCCCTTGCTGGAGGGTGGGCCCTGGTATGTGAAGGATGGAGGAAGGCGAAGATGGCCTTCGAGCTGCACCCGAAGCCCCTTGCTGGAGGGCGCGCGAAGCAAGAAAGCTTCGAAGCTCCCCCCTCAGGCATACTTCGAGTTGCAGACAGTGGTAGAGAACTTAGCTTCTAGTACTAAGTTCCCCACGGACGGCGCCAACTGTTGGAACAATTGCGTTAGTTCCAGCAGGTTTTTATGTGGTAGAGTGTGATGCGGAGAATGAACCTCGAAGGGTTCTAGCAGAGGGAGAAAAAGGTTTATACTGGTTCGGGCCTCTCTTGAGAGATAATAGCCCTACGTCCAGTTGTGGTGGATTTGGCATGGTATGCCCTGGTATGGAGCAATAACTCCAGGGTCTCTTGGCCCCCTGGAGCGTGTGTCCCTGTTACAAGGGCTTGGCCCTGCTTTTATAGGCACGCAGGCCAAAGGAAAAGACCGGGATGCCCCCTATGAGCCCTAGGCTCACAAGGGCAGAGAGGGGAAAAGGACCTAGCTATGGTACAAAGGTACTTTATAGCTTTACAGCTTTACGGGCGTGTTAGGTTGCGCCAGGCTTTGACCAGCTAAACGACATACCAGGGGCGGAGGGGCCCCCGGTATGGCCTATACTTAGATATTTCTTGAGCTTCGAAGCAGGGGCCGGAGCCTTTTTGGCAGAGGCTTCGAAGAGGGCTTCGAAGTGCGCCCCGAAGGGGGCCTCGAAGCATGCTCCGAGCAAGGCTCCGAACAAGGCTCCGAACTGGGGTCTCAGAGCCTTGACCTCGAACTGGCCTCCGAACTGGGGGCCCCCGAACTGGGCTCCTGGAGGGCGGCCTCCGGCAACTGTGCCTGGAGGGTGGCCTCCGGCATCCTGCCCCCGGAGGGTGGCCTCCGGCAACCTGTGCCCGGAGGGTGGCCTCCGGCATCTTGCCCCCAGAGGGTGGCCTCCGGCAACCTGTGCCCGGAGGGTGGCCTCCGGCATCTTGCCCCCGGAGGGTGGCCTCTGGCATCTTGCCCCGGAGGGTGGGCCCCGAACTGGGGGCTCCGAGCCGGACCCCCGAACTGGGGTCTCCGAAGCTGCAGGCTCCGAAGGGCACCTTGGGACCTGAAAACAATTCTTAGGGAGAAAACAGGCTCCGACAGTGTTGGGCTCTGGGCCGAAGGCTGTCGGAGGCTAACGTTATTTGGCCCCTGTTCAAGGGAAATATATTCCCCCAACATATCACCTTTGGAAGCAACCCAAATATTTTAAGACAATTTCAGCAATTATTTTTATTCAAAAATACATTTAAACAGTAATGGGCCCCTCTTCCCTCTTTTCTCCCTCCGCAGGCCAGCCCAGCCCACTCCACCCCGCGCGCCTCACTGACACATGGATCCCACCCATCAGCGGCCTCTCTCCCTCACCGCGCGTGCCCGAGTCCCCGGCTCCACCTGTCGGCACCAAAATTCCCACCCGAGCTTAGCCCCACCCATCAGTCCCAACCGTTGTCACGCCTGCGCCCTCACGCACCCACTGATAGTGGCCCCCTCTCATCAGTCTTCATCTTCCTAATGCCACCACCCCTAAATCCTTCCGGCCGAAACCCTAGCTCCGCGATCCCCTCGTCGCCGGCCCCCTTCCTTAAAATCGATGCCGGATTAATGCTCCCCGAGATTTGCCGACCGTTTCCCCCCAATAAACCGACGCATAATCATTCTGAAATCACCGTGCACATGCATGGCAATGGCTCGCCAGAGTTTGGAAACCCCCCCTTTGGCTTTCCATGTATATGCCTGCCGTTTTTATAGCCCGACGCCCCTATAAAGACCCCCAACCACCGCCGCGTTCGGCCCTCACGCCCAATTTCACCCAGCCCGAACAGAACGCTCTCCACCTCATTTTTAATGTTGCCCCTATGCACCGACTCTAGTCACCGTTTGCCGTCGTCGGAGGCCTCCTCTGTCATCGTCGAGTACACTATCGTGACCGCCGTCACCTCCCTGACCTCGGTCACCTCTCTATCCCCGCTGAAGACCGCTGGAACTCCACCGCCGACGAGGACCCAAACACCTTCACCACCCCCACTCGACGCCGGCCACGCCCCGATGACCCAGAGCCTCAACGCTGGTACCCTCTTAACTGCCGCACTATCCTGATTCCGTTTTAGCTATTAGATTCTGTCGCTAGCCACCACCGTCACCGCTAGCCGCTAGCCCACTAACAACCCGTAGCCGTCGCTAGAGAAGACGACCGGCATGGGTAAAGTACCTGTGCCATGTCGGATTCATCCGCGACCGCGCGATCATGATCCGATGGTCGAGATTAAACTGATCGCTCGGTTTAATCCAACCCTTTAGATCTCAGCGAAACAATATCTTTTAATCTAGACCATCGGTTTCTATTTAAAACCGGCTTTTAATCTGGGCCATCCATCGCGTACCGTTTCAACCTTTTAATCTCAACCATCGGTTTTCATTTAAACCGCTGGCCTCGCCCTCACGATTCCGAACGCGATCCAATGGCGATCTGCGATCCAGATCACGCGCACAGTGCGTGGGATCACGATGGACTCGGCTCACCGTGGACCGACGATTGTATTAGGGTTTAATTTAAATTCTAGAAATTGATTTAAACTTCAAAAATTCATAACTTGCTCAATTTAACTCCAAATTGGACCATTCCAATTTTAGAAAATTTATCTTTTTATCTTCTTCACATTGATGTAATAAAAACAATATGTTTATTCTGAACTTTATATTATTAATTAATTGGAAGTTTAAGATGCATTAAGATACCATTTTAGAAAATTCATAACTCCATCAAAATCCATTTTAAAAATTCAGATAATGATTTCGGAAGCTTAATAACTTTATTTGACTCAACAAAACCTATATGCTTGTCGTTTGAATTTGGATTGTTTTAATTGAATGTTATGATTATTTTATTCATATCGCGAAGACTACGACGCTGTCGAAGAGCCGGAGTACTACCCGGAGGTTCCATCATCACCTTTCGCCGAGCAAGGCAAGTCACCAAACATAATTATTGAGCATATTGAACCCAGTTTTATTTAAATATTGCTAAACCCATAGGTTATAAAGGCATTAGTCAAATTAAAAGCCTTATATTATATTTATTTAGATCCCCAACCTTGAAGTGCAAACCCAAGCCATGTTATTGAGCATAAACTCCTTGTCACCATATTACTAGTATTATTAGATAGTATCCAATGTATTGAAACAACCGCTATAGGGTAAAAAAATGAGTCGTAGAGAATTGTATTCTATTATATGATCCCATTATTCTCTCAACCCTAGAATTCTGTTGGTAATGGAGTTTTGGTTAAGTGTGTAAGCATGGTGGGTTCCAGACTAGACTGCGGGATCAATTGCAATACACTTCCGTACTAACCACAAGTCTAGTGGGTAAGTCCTAACTAAGGTATGGGGTGTTCCAACTCAAGGCACCACTTGGAGATTAGTCAAGCAGCACATGCGGGTGGCTTGTATCGATGTGGTGCAAAAGGGGCGCGACGTTAGCCTGGAGTGCCGGGCGCACCGGCGAAACCTAGAGCAAGTGTTATCGGCTTATAGCATCTCATGTTGGGGTTTTGGCACGAGTTCTAGTGGTATAGGTCATCTCGTTACAAAAGGGTATACTCAAGTCGAGGGGTTTGATTTTGGAGAAACATTTGCTCCGGTAGCTCAACTTGTGGCCATTAGGATCTTGCTTGATTTTGCATCATCTCATGGCTTTAAACTCTTTCAAATGGATGTAAAAAGTGCTTTACTTAATGGTTTCATAGGAGAAGATGTGTATGTCAAGCAGCCTCCTAGCTTTGAACATCCCAAGTACCCCCATAGAGTTTAAACTTCACAGAGCTCTATATGGGCTCAAGCAAGCTCCGAGGGCTTGGTACGACCACCTTAGGACCAGACCTTGTTCACTCTCATGCATGGCAAAGATTTCTTACTCGTTTAGATTTATGTTGATGACATAATCTTTGGTGGTTCATCTAATACTCTTGTGGCCGAGTTTGTTGAATCCATGAGCAGGGAATTCGAAATGTCAATAATGGGCGAGCTGACTTTCTTCCTTGGTTTGAAAATCAAGCCAAGCAAACAAGGAACTTTTGTTCATTGGACAAAATATATTAAAGACCTGCTAAAACGCTTTGACATGTCAGATGCAAAACCACTTGCTACCCAAATGGGTACTTCAGTTGCACTTGATCCAGATGAAGACGGAGAAGAAGTGGACCAGAAGGAGTTCCGGAGCATGCTTGACTCCCACCTTTACTTGACGGCAACGAGGCCGGGCATACACTTTGTTGTGTGTCTGTGGGCTCATTATCAGGCTTCTCCCAGGGCTTCACATCATCAAACTGTCAAGCGCATGCTAAGGTATCTCAAGCACAATCTTGAATTTGCCATTTGGTATTCTGCATCATATTCATTATACTT
Source organism: Zizania palustris (assembly GCA_019279435.1). NCBI lineage: Eukaryota > Viridiplantae > Streptophyta > Magnoliopsida > Poales > Poaceae > Zizania > Zizania palustris. The sequence goes on from JAAALK010000079.1 coordinate 11,307,681, forward strand.
GAGAGGTTTTTCTAACGCTGACTTTGCTGGATGTCGTATTGATCGCAAGAGTACTTCTGGGACGTGTCACTTTCTGGGTTCTTCTCTTGTGTGTTGGTCTTCACGCAAACAGTCTAGCATTGCACAATCTACAGCCGAGTCTGGATATGTAGCTGCCGCTAGCTGTTGCGCACAGATTTTGTGGATGATTTCTACTTTGCGGGATTTTGGGTTGGATTTTAAAGGAGTTCCACTGTTTTGTCACAACACAAGTGCAATTAGCTTAGCAAACAACCTAGTACAGCATTCTAGGACTAAACACGTTGACGTGCATTATCATTTCTTAAGAAATCACAATGAGAAGGGGGATATTGAATTGCGCTTTGTCGATACCCAAAATCAACTTGCAGATATTTTCACCAAGCCTCTCGGTGCTTCTCGATTTGCATTTTTGAGGGGAGAGCTTGGCATTTCTCATCCTTATGGCATCTTGTGAGGGGGAGTTGTGTACTTTTGCATATGCTTCGATAATATGATTAATTGCTTTCACATGTACATGCTTTAGTGTGCATTTTACAATATTGTATTATTATTCTGTTGATTACGCTTGGATTGAATACATCTAACTATCTGTCTTGACCATGGTTTTATTTGTGAAAATTTGAAAATGGTCACTACTTAGTCTGGAAACTAGCATGAATAGGCTAGGGTGCTTTTGCTATTCATTACATTGTTGATAGCAAAAAATGGCATTAATGGCTAGGTTATCAAAATATCAATTTTTGGTGATTTGGACCGAAAATACACATGTCCAGGGTCTGTCCGAAGCCCTACAGGGCCAAAGCCCATGAAGCTATGGGCTCCGAAAGCCTCCAGCCAGCCCATGGGCTTCGACCAGGAAGCCTTCGGAGGCCCACGCTGTCAAAGCTTCGGCCCAAGGAGGAAGCCTCGATGGGCTTGGCCGAAGCCCACGCTGTCAGAGCTTCGGCCCAAGGAGTAAGCCTCGACGGGCCTAGACGAAGCCCATGCTATCGAAGCTTTGGCCCGAGGAGCAAGCCTCAGTGGGCCTGGCCGAAGCCCGCGCTACCGAAGCTTCGGCCCGAGGAGCAAGCCTCAATGGGCCTGGCCGAAGCCCACGCTACAAAAGCTTCGGCCCAAGGAGTAGGCCTCGACGGGCCTGGCCGAAGCCCACCACGGTAGAGATAGAGCTGTTTGCATCGCTATCTCTATCCGGCCGGATTAATAGCAAATTAGATTGGGAGTTCACCCCCTATAAATAGAGAGGCATGGCCGGCATGGAGAGCCCCTCCCAAACTCAAACCAAACCAAAGCCATGCTTTGATCGTACCTTTACTTTTCTGTACCTCTTCGTGGGTTTGCCTGGAAGCCCTCCGTCCGCCGCTACGGAACAGTGGTAAGCCATGGTACTTCACCTGTGAAGTCCCCGTTAATCTACGTAACAGATTGCTATCGCCTTGTTACTTCGCCTGTGAAGTATCCGCTAATCTGCGTAATAGATTGCTACCTTCGCCACCCGTGCAACACCTCGCAAAATTCGGTCCTAAGGCCGAATTGGTGCTTCGCATCATCTCTGCTGCAGGTTCACACATTCGGAGCCCCTTCGTCGAAGGTGTTCGGAGCTGAGAGATCGGTTCCGGAGGTCCCTAGGACACCTTTCAACAGGATCGCAGGCTTCGACAACACGCTTCGCCAGCATACTTCATCATGACAGGCTTCGCCACGACTACACTCCGCACCGGACGAAGTTGCACCCGCGCGTGGCCTTCACGTCACTGCTCTGTAATCCACTGCATCGGAGATCGCACGCCGAGCCCTGCTGTTCGGAGGTGACCACCATGTTCAGATCTGTTTCGAGTGTACCTTCGGCCGGATCAGTCCGAACGTCGAAGCACCCTTCGACGGAGCACTTCGCACCAGACGCCAAAGGTACCCTTCGGCGTACCCTTCGCATCAGACTTCGAACCAGGAGGACTCTGACTGGTTTGCTGATTTTAACATGTTTAACCTATTTCTTTCGGCTAATTGGATTATTTTGTGTAATCTGGTTGCCTGGTGACTCCACCCCCATTATCACTATTAAGGGTAGTCGGAATGCGGCGTCGGTGCTACGTCACGCTTAGGCCTGCCCCTAAGTATCCGTACACTTTTGGATCGCCGGACTGACCCAAGTGCGGGGGCACGTTTCCGTGTCAACACACGTTTTGGCGACTCCGCTGGGGACAAGCTACGCCAACACGATGAGTACGTCTACATCGGCCACCGGTACATCTACTTCGACTACTACGTCTACACCGCCGATGGACACAATAGGAGGTGCGGATATCGACAACCGCAATATAATGTCACCTACACTTGAAGATTTCCCCGTAGAAGACCGAGCAGAGATCGAGGCAAAGCTAAAGGCGCTCCAAGACATGATGCTTGGGGGCTACATCAAGACACGCGTGGGCTTCGTCAAGCGCGATATCATCACCCCGACCTCGCTCAGGTCCAGGTAACACTGGTATCGCCTCGTTTATCTTGTTTAGAAATTGAGCAAAAAATAGTCGTATCAGTAGATCAGGCCGTTAGCGCTTCGCTAGCCAACCGTTTAGATTCGGCAGTCAGCTCCCAAGTAGAGGCAACTCTTAGAAGGTTCGGCTTCACTGAGGCCGTACCACCGGTTCCTATAGCTAGTGCACCTCCGACAAACAAGTGACAAGGCGGCTTGAGGGATCGAGAGTGGGAGAGACTTGCTGGCAGTCGAGTTCGTGGACTGACGATGATCGTCGACGATCTGGGAGACCTTGTCGATTTTTGCTGAAAACCATCTCATCTCTAAATATTTTTAAATTTCAATAATTAGGAGTTTATTTTCATTTAGTAATTTAGATTAAGTGTAAACTTTTGGTATTTTTCAGAATTTTCAAAATTATGAAAATATATTAAAAGTATAGGGTTATAGTTGTAATAAAGTAGAATCTAATGCGGGTATTTTTCAGAATATACAATTCTGAAAATACTTCATGTCTTTTTGTTAATCTGAAAATACTTGAGGGTTTCTTTGTAAAATTCCCACCTAGGGTATGCCTATTTAAAGGCCCCCATACCCCAGGGTTAGGGTTACCAACTTTATGCAAAACCAGAAATTTCTCTTTCTCTTTTGCTGTCTTTTGTTCGAAAGCATCTGATTTATTTGCTGTGATGATTTTAGTTATGAAATAACTTGACTGAATGGATTGATGGCTTTTAGCACTTTGAGTTGAGTCTTTTGGATGTTGTTTATCTCTACCGCGCAACAGTGGAACAGTTATCCTATTCATTTTGTCAATAGACCTACAGTGCGTCGCCACAAATTTCTGTTGTCGTGAAGAAACTTTCTTCCTGTGTTTGGCTGATTTACTTCAGAGATGATTAATGTTCTGTAAAGCTGTTGCAAACTGTTCTTGATCTACTTTTTGGAGTTATAACACTGGATGAGTTCTATACGAGAAATAGTGTTTGTATGGCACTGTGGTTTTTATCGATGAAGTTTAGCTCCTGTGAGTTGCCGCCACCGATTGAGAGGCTCTATGTTTTTGTCGATGAAGCTTAGCTCCTGTGATTCTCCATCAGCAATTGTGAGCCTTCAAGATCCAAAGCAATACAGCTGAGAATCAACTGAAAGAATCACAGATAAGTCAATACTCTTGATCTTTTTGCTCTAATCATTATAAGGAAACAGTTCGCTGAGATGTTAATTCTGTTCTTCTTTTACTCTTTAGTTGTCTTGGTTGACTGTTAATGTGTGTCTGATCCTTGAGTTAAAATTTGTGTTTGTTCCTGTTCTATGATTAGAATATTCACTAGTCAGAGTGATGAGCACAAAGTGTACTTACCAGTGAATTATACATAACAGAAGAGTATTTTTCAATATTGTGATTTCTTATACTTGCAGTTTAACTGGTTTATTTCCTACATCAGACCTACTTAATCTTGGAAGATACTCCTTTCATCAACCTGTGTGTACAACACATTATTGAGGCTTTTATGTTTCTGCTCTAAGACTGAATGCACACAAAATAGAAAGTTATTACATCTGCAGTTCAGTTGTTCATTTGAGAGTACACTGAGTTTCAGTTTCTACGTTAGTGAAGTAATTGATATTCTGAGTATGTTTTACTCAAACCAGAAATCAAATGAAGTATTAATCTGATCTTTAACTCTTGCTCCATGGTACTTTCTGTGTTAAATACTTTGTTCCTTCAGCAAGCACTACTTTGGTTGATACTTAGTTATGACATTGTTCTGCTGTGAAGGGAATACAGTCAAGACAGTGATCATATACTGGTTCTAAATAGACTTGGTTCTGAACTGTTCTGAATTTTTGACCAAGCACTCATATTTCTGAAAGTCTGTTTCTGCAATTAAGTTGTGTCTCTTTCTCTGATTCTGGTCTGATATTTACTTTATAAACTGAAATCTAAACCATTTTTGCTATCTTAAGCACCATGTCTGATCATTAGAATTGAAGGTCTGAAAGTGTGCCAGATTTTCTACAGTTGTCCATTTGTTAATGTTATCTATTCCATCTGATTGTAATCATCATTGCTGATCATGTGTTGAGTTTGAGCATCTAGATTGTATCTTATACCATGAATAGTGTTATGAAACACTGTTCTGTTTGACATACCCTTTTCAGATATTCTACAACACCGTTTCAGTGATACATATCTTGAAAGGTTTAGTTTTCAGAAGGTATTCTGAGTTCAGTACTGTTCACTGTCAAGTTATTGTCGTCCTAATCCTTTCATCTTCTGTTTGGTCTTACATGAATGGTTGAACATGATTAAGTTTTCAATTGGTTGGTATTGGTGACTAAATTGAGAAATTTTCACAAGGTTACTTCTAAATATTGCTTGAATGCTGAATTGACTTATTTGCTCTCTTTTTGGATTAGCTACAGTATTTGTCGATTAAAACTGAAACTTGAATTGCATTAGTCATGTATTTGAATCCTTGATTCTTAGAGGGGCGTTGGGTGTCCTTTAACAGGCCATCAAGTGTTAATTAAAAATTTTATCGAGGTGCCTATTCACCCTCCCTCTAGTCGCCATTCTGATCCCACAATTATTGCATTCTATGTGACTTGTTGAGTACTTCTGTACTCATATCTGTTGGAAACACTTGAGAGACTACAGACTATGAGAAGGATGGTCTGGAGTAGTGACCCAGTCAAGAAAGTGATCCTGAAGCAGATGTTCGTCATGTAGTTTTATTTTCATAGTTTCTTTCTAATTTTTATACTTATGTAATAAGGTGGTCTGTGAACCACGGATGATTAACCGATTGTACGTTGTCGCATGATGGACATCTTGTTATTATTGTTTTTTCTATGGAAATTCCATAATGTCTGGATTTCGTTAAATCCGGGAGTTACACCTCTTGATGATTCTCATTTTGCATTTTTTGAGGGGAGAGCTTGGCATTTGTCATCCTTATGGCATCATGTGAGGGGGAGTTGTGTACGTTTGCATATGCTTCTGTAATATGATTAATTGCTATTACATGTACATGCTTTATTATGCCATTTACAATACTGTCTTATACTTCTGTTGATTATGCTTGGATTGAATACATCTAACTACATGTCTTGAGCATGGCTTTTATTTGTGAAAATTTGAAAATGGTCACTACTTAGTCTCGAAACTATCATGAATAGGCTAGGGTTCATTTGCTATTCTTTACATACCTGATAGCTTTGTCCTTTTCACTTGGATGCTAATACGCAACTTGATTCTATTATGCTCAAAATTAAAAAAAAATTGAAAAATGACAATGATGAATGATTAAAAATGAAAATAAGACAAAAAATATTTATCTTGTGATAAAATTGAGAAGATCCAGGTGGGTTTGCGTTGTCGCACTACTCTGTTCTAGATGGCTTACCATTGTACTTTGGTATGAATTGGGACATTGAAGTGTATACCATGACCAATGCCTTAAGCTTATGATGGTTTCAACCTAGGCTTGGCTTGGTCGGTTAGCATAAGGTTGACTTGCAAATAACCACTGGCACTTATATAAAGAATAAAAAGTTTAATTTCCTCGCATATCAAGTTTGCTGCAGCTCCTTGTAGTGGGATGTGCTTATCTGGTTAGTATGTGACTAGCTTTTGCATCTCTTACCTTGCCATGTCTAGTATGCTAGTCTTAGTAGTGATGCTTTTATTTGCTAAAACTTGAAAATGCTTGCTCTTACTGTTAATTAGATTGTATACATTCGAGATTGTCATATAGTTGGTTAGGACAGCTTGTGAGGCACAATGCTTGTTTGTATTGTAATTGGACTTACTTATATTCTAGAAGCATTGCATTTACACTTTATTTTCACATATCATGGTGCTATCATGATGTTTGCATTGCCAAAGGGGGAGAGTTCATGTAATTTTGTTGAAATTTTGTTGCCTAATTGAGTTTTTGAGGTAGCTTTGTCCTTAAGTTTTGTTCTATTATCCTCTTTCAAGTGACATGCTTTTTTCTTGCTCTATCTAGAGCTTTCATGGTCACTTGTGTGCTGAACTTACTTTTTAATCTTATTTCATCTTGGATTGTCAATGCACTCATCAAGGGGGAGATTGAGAAACCAAGTGAGGTTTTCACTCTGGTTCTAGTTTATGATGAGTGATTGACGAAGTTGGCTATGACATTTATGTATGGGTTGCATGGAGGTGTGTGTGTCTGTGTTTGTCTTGTGTGTGCAGGGTTAAGATACTTGTCAACTGTCGATGGCAAGTGGTCAGGGTTAGAAAGGGAGTCTAATGCAAGATGGTCGAGGATACCAGTCAGAGTTGAAAGTGACCTCAGATGTACGCATGGAGACGAAGCAGGACATGGGACAACAGTTGATCAAGATGAGGTGTCATTCGAGTCAGCGAAAGGGAAGCCAGTACAAGTGACAAAGCGGCTCGAGAGATCGAGAGCGGGAGAGACTTCCTGGTAGTCTAGTTCACGGACTAACGATGATCGTCGATGATCTGGGAGGTTTTGTCAGTTTTTGCTGAAAACCGTCTCATCTCTTAATGTTTTTAAATTCCAATAATTAGGGGGTTATTCTCATTTAGTAAATTTAGAATTAAGTGTAAACTTTTAGTATTTTTTTGAATTATCAAATTCTGAAAATATATTAAGAGTATAGGGTCTATTTTGGAATAAAGTAGAGTCAACATTTGAGTATTTTTCAGAATGTGTTATTCTGAAAATATGCCCTAGTCTTTTGGTAATTCTAAAAAACCTAAGGGTACCTTTGTAAATTTCCCTCCTAGGTTGGCCTATAAAAGGGGGGCCTAGCAAAAGGGGAGGGTTACAACTTTTAGACAAATACCAGTCTAACCTTTTTCCTGTTCAATACCATGCTTTAGTTCTATTTTCTTGATCCTTTACCTTCTGTTTCGAAGTGTATTATGTGCTGAATACTATGTGTCAGATGATCAACAGTACATGAAGATTGTTCCTGGTGTGTTCTCTATTCTTGATTCGATCTGATGTCTTTTTCTCTGGAGTTTTTATTTACTGTTGTGGTTGTTTGTGTCTTACTCTGTTCTTCTAGTTGAATATGGTTTTCACTGCTGGATTCTTGTACTAAATGAACTATAGTGTGTGAAGAACATGTCTACTTTGGTTCTGTTTTGTTTCACTTAAAAGTTTCTTCACTTCTAGTACCAATATTTTGATAGAGTGTTCGTGATCCATCTGTCTTGTTCAGTTTATGTTGTGTAAGATGCAGCTTTTATCCTAAACAGTACATGACTGGTTTTGTGGTGAATCTTTCCAAGAATGTAATCTTCTATTTATATTGAACAACAATTAATTCTAATATGAATATGAACGGGAGTCTGATTCTTGGTTGATTCTCAGTTTGATTGCTTCTTTTTGCCAAGAACTGCAGCATCATCCCTGAACAATTTCTGAAATTTCTGAGTTCATCATATGAACAGTCATACTTTTAGTGATGATCTGAATACCTTTTGAATTTAGTTAGGATGATGTTGTTGCTGTAAAGTGAAAGAAGGTACCAGTGAACACCTGAACTTGTCCATATCATGGAAAGGCTGGACTGATGTTTACCTGCTTTGTCTGAACCGTGGGAAACAACTTTTCTTAAAATCAATAGTGGGGACACCTAATGACATAAATTTTTCTGGACTCACACATCTTTTTGTCTGTTCTGGTTTAACTGTTTTTTGTCTGCTGAGGTTTATTCTGGATGTTTCACTAAAAGGCTTGGTACTAATATTTGCTAAATGCTGAGAATTGTTTTGTACTAAAATTATAGTCTGAATCATAACAGATGTGTTGTTAGTGTTCAGAACTGCTGAAAATATTTGAGTCACAAATGTCTATCTGAAATCATTGTTTACTGCTAAAAATATATCAGAAATGTTATCTATGTGAGAGTGGCTTGATCTGTTTTTCTGAAGTGATCTCTTGAAAGTGTAACTTGATCTGTTTTGATTTTATTCCTCTCATTGTACTGAAATCACTCACTATGTGGCACTGTTTTGATTTAGTTTCTACAGAATTCCTGAGATTTGCTAATAGACAGTTGAACTGAAATGTGCTATTTGAGGTAGTGTGTTCTTGAGAAGTTGAAATCAATACTTGCTGATTTGTGGAAACCTATTTTTGCAAAGTGAATAGAATTACCACAAATTATACTGGAAAAATCTTGTTATTTGAATGTGTGTGTTCAATTCTGAAATTTCACTTTGAATCTCATTTCAATATGAATTGACTCAATCAGTGCATGATCTGGTACTGTTCAAATTGTTTTGATCAATTGTTCTTAACAAATATTGGTTCAAAGTGACTAGAACAGTTGTTAAAGAAGTTTAGTGATTCTCTGGTCTTTGTCGGAATTTCAGTTGTCGATATAACTCTGTCGATCGTTCAGTTACCGAACTATATACTGTACTTTGGAATTTCAGTTGCCGACAGAGTAATTCGACAAATCAAACTCCGATTTCAACCAAACATTGCATTTATAATTAATTCTTGTCATGAACATGTTCAGTTGATCTGAATTGTAATTCTTAAGTTATTAGAGGTGTATTGGGTGTAGTGGTCAGGCCATCGGATTCACAAAAATTTGTTGAGGCGCCTATTCAACCCCCCTCTAGTCGCCATTCCGATCCCACATTTTCTCCTTTCCCTTACTCTTTAAACTTTGTCTTCATTGTAGATGCAGACCCACATTCGCAGTTTCTGCCAGGAGGCCACTAGTTTCATCCAAGATCTCCGTATGTTGGTAGCTTTTCTATAATACACCCATGAGCCAGAATACCGCGGGATCTACCAGATCGAAGAAAGTGGCCCATGCCAAGTGACCCTAACACTCATCGTCTCAGCCTAGGAGCTGACTTCCTTCGCCACCACAGCCAAAGCTCTGAGTTTTGAGATTGGTTGCCAGAAGACCGTGTTGCAGGCACTCGAAGAACTTTGACAGATCTACAATGTCCGCCTCGATGGCACCGCCTTCTACTATCTGCCGTCACAGGAGACAGTAGTAGACCGCAGCACCTACGTCAGCTGTCTCGATGACTGCGACCCTCTCGTGGCTCGCCAGACTCGTCTCCTATCGTCCACGGACTCTCTTCACACCGAGGCCCTTCTGCACGCCAACGAGACGCAAGCTTGGGTCAATTACTATCGTTAGTAGGCCGACGAACTGCAGCAATAGATCACCCAACTCCTTAGCTAGAACCAGGAGCTCAAGGAGGACATTGCCGAGCTAACACCCATAGCTCCCCTTAGGAGGAGAACCCATCGAAAGACCATTCACCGACCAAAGAAGTCGACCAAGCGAAGCTCGACCCTACCCATCATGGGTGAAGCCAAAGCATCAGAAGGGTTGATGGCCGATGACGAAGCTGAACCTAGCACCGCAGTAGGCTCAACCCGAAGATCCGCGAGTACATCCGGCGAAGCCCCCGACAACCACTAGATGGTCGTAGCATACGATAGATTTTGCTTGGTTGTTTTCTTTGTTTGTGGTCTTGCTCCATAGCGGCTTGTGCTATTGACAAGTTGAAAATAAGAACTGTAATCGACAAACCTATCTTTACCACAGTAATAAAGAAACTATCATTATTTGGCAAAATCATTCTAAGCCCCTTCATCTTCTCCTGGGATGTTATGTCTTCTAGAAGAATGGCCACCCATCAGAGCGTCGGAGTGTCGCTGAGAAAAGTCTAACCAACTCAAGTTCAATCCCCAAATATACAGTCTTGAGGCCATTAGTTTGAAGAAGTAATTCAAGAAAAGTTGGAACCTATCCATGACCTTCTATCTCCAGCCTTTCCGAATCTCGGGGCGAGATTCTTGTTAAGGGGGTTAGATTTGTAACACCCTGAATTTTATTAATTAAATAAATTGGAGAAAATAAAATTTTTAAACGAGTAAATCAAGTTTGGAGAATAAAATGGTTGAATTAATTGGAAAACCTTAAGGAAAAGTAAAATAAAGTAATCAAAAATTTTGCGTGGATAAAGCCAATTAATTACGTTGGACCAAAGGAGACATCCAATTAAAATTTTTTGAGAAAAATTATTTCTATAGGGAAAAGGATTATTTTTGTTTTTTGAATAAACTGAAAATGTCCAAATAAATAAAAACATGAAGAAATAATTAAAAATTTGAGCTGAGAAAATTATGTTAGATTCATAAGACCAAAATGTATTTTTAAGAATTTTGTAAAATTTTAGAACCCTTGCTGAGAGCTCATGCTTTGTAAATGAATATATGCATTTATTTTTAATGAGAAAAGAATTATAAATCATATTGGGCCGCTCCCCTCCTTTCCCTCTTTCTATACCAGCCCAACCCACTAACCCACCCATGCCCCACTGACATCTGGAGCCCCATTACCAGCCCCCTCTCCCCTCTCGCGTGCACCCTCACTCTCTCTTCCCTCACTGACCCCGCGTCCCCACCTATCGGCGCCATCCCTCCCGCGCCCGTACTCGCCTCTGCCCACTTCCCGATGGCCCCCACCTGTCGGCGCTGACTGCTTCCCTCACACACGCCCGTTGACAGTCATGGCCCACTCGTCAGATTCATCTTCCCCTTCAGGATCGCCCCCAAATTTCTACCCCCCTCGCCGGCCGAAACCCTAGCCCCACCAATCCGCTGCCACCGGCCTCCTCCCTCAAATTGAGCCCGGATAAATGATCCCCAATCTCTGGCGACCATTTTCCCCATTAAATCCTGCTCGATTCCGTCCCGGTTCGATGTAACGTCGCACACCCTAAGCTCGACGGCGTTAAAGAGCCTTTGCTCTTAGCTCCCCCCGATGGCGCCCCCATTTAACCCCGCCTATGACCCCTATAAAGCTCCCCCCTCCTCTGTTGTACCCCGCAACCCAAGCACACAACCTCACAATCCCGAGAACTCGCGGAGCTCCAAATCACCGCCGCCTTTGTTTAGCCTCCAGCCGCCGCTCGCCGTCACCAGAGTCCTTCGCCATCCTCGCTATCGACCCTTTCATGATCACCTTCACCTGCTCGTCCTCGGCCACCGCTCCGATTGGGCCAGAGACCACCGGAAGACCGCCATTGCCGTCGACCCGAACGAACTCCGCCGCCCTTGCTCATCGCCGGCCTCGACTAGACGTCCCCGGCCCTCGACTCTTGTACCAAACTGACCTCCATGCTTTTCTAGTTCCATTTTCGCCCTTAATTCCGGCCGTCGGCCATCGCCTCCACCACTATGCTTGTTGCCAGGCACTGCAGTCACTAGAGAAGACAACCGGCATGGGTAAATACTCGTGCCATGTCGGATTCCCTCTCGTCCATTCGATCGGGCCTAGATGTACACGATTAAAACCTGTGCGGGTTTGATCTGGGCCGTTCATTCGATCGAAATGGTACCGAGGCATCCTGTCCGTCCATTTTCACTTACCACGCCTGCCTCACCCGCAGCCACCCGATCCAGATCCAATAGCCATGATTCGTCTGGTCCACACACACAGTGCGCTTGTTAATAGTGAACCTGGCTCACCGTGGACCAGAGACTTGCTTAAAATAAATTCAGAAATTGTTTTAAACTTCAAAAATTCATATCTTCAAATTAACTCCAAATTTCACCATTCAAATGTTAGAAAGTTTATCTTTTTATTCTCTTCCCATTCATCCAATAAAATTTATATGTTTATAATAAATTTTTATATTGTTTTAATTAGAATTCAAATAAAATTTGAGAATAATCATTTCAAACTTCAAATTTTAAACTCCTTAGAATTTACTGTAAAATTTACTATTTAAATTTCAGAAGTTTTATCTCTTTATATTTTACATTTTAATCAATCTAATTGATATGTGTGTGCTCTTTATTGGTCAAAATAAGACCAACAAAATTATTCTTAAACATTGAAAATCCTTGCCTTCTCCATTTTTACTCCAAAATTCACTATTTCAATTCCAGAAAAACCCCTTCTTTCATTCTCTACAACTTTGACCAATTTAATTTTTTTTTTGAGGCAAATCAGTAGGAGAGGCTCCTACCTAGATTCGATTAAAAAAGGTAAATGAAGTACAACAGAGAGCAGGGGCAGGGAAGCCCAGGGGGAGGAGAAGGATTACAAAGGAGGGGGGAGGGAGATAGATTACAGGGGGAAAATACAGGAGCCCAGCCAATTCCTCGCCTCCTCCTTTAACCGAGGCGGAAACCGCTGAGACTGGGCAGAAAAAACAGTGAGAAAAAGACCTAACCAACCACCTACCGTCGAGGGGGTGGATCTGAAAATGTTACTATTCCTAGTAATCCAAATGGCCCAGGCAGAAATCATCACAATCTCCATAAAGAAAGGTTTGCCAAACCTCCGTCTAGCCGCTGAGAGATTATCCTGGATTGTGGTCGAGGGCAGCCACTGAATGCCCAGCATATACCAGCATTGAAGGCTGAAGGGGCACTCGAAAAAAAGATGAGTCTCTGTTTCCTCCTCTCCCGAATGGCAGAGACAGCAGGAGATATCCGCATCCCAGGGCAGCACGTGTTTGCGACGGAGGATGTTCCTAGTGTTAAGGCGATCAACCAAGAGGAGCCAAAAGAAAACTTTGATCTTGCTGGAGCACTTGGACCTCCAGAGCCATTTGAAGGCCGAGTGGGGGTGCATGAACTTGAATTGGTAGCCGTAGAGGTCTTTAGGATGATAAGTAGAAGAGTGCCAAATGAAGGTCCATCTGTCAGGGACATCATCCTGCAAGTTGATCATAGATAGAGTCTGATGCAGGAGGTTGAACTCAAGGAGGGCTTCCAAGGAGAGAGGAAGGAAGAAGTTGTCAACCGGAGCCGAAGAGGAGAAGAAGAAGTGGACCGAGCAGCGGGGGGCCCTGGCGAAGGAAAACAGATGAGGGAAAACAAGGCGAAAGGGAATACCGCACCAGCCATCCTCCCAGAAGGAAATCGACCGGCCACCGAAAACAGAGGGTGATGCGACGGCCGGCATAAGGGGAGCCAGGCTAATAATATCCCGCCACCAGAAGGAAGCCCTGGGGTAAGGAAGGTGAGGGGGAAGAGGAGAAGAGGCAAGGTCCATGCGGATCAGGTTGACCCAGGGGGTGTCATGGTGCGATAAGAGCTTCCAGTAGTGCTTGAGAAGCAAGGCAGAGTTCTGGGAACGGAGGTCGATCACCCCGAGGCCACCTTTGAGCTTAGGTCTGCAAACTAAGTGCCAGGCAACTCTAGAAGAAGAGCCGGCGTTAACAGAATTACCCTGCCAGAGAAAGTTGCGGCGAGCCTGATCAATCCGATGGATGACCTTGACGAGGATTTTGAGGGAGCACATGGTATAGGTAGGGAGGGCCGAGAGAACAGAGTTGACAATTTGGAGTCTCCCAGCCATGTTGAGCCACGGGGAAAGGGAGGCGAGGCGATTGGAAATATTGAGAAGGAGAAAGCTGAAGGCAGAAGCTTTAGGCTTGAGGGCCCCAAAGGGAAGGCCAAGATACTGAAAAGGGAGGGAGCCCACCAGACAACCGAAGGTGGCAGCAAGGAGTTCCTAACGGTGCACGGATAAGTTGATAGGGATGAGGGAGGATTTAGAGAGGTTAACCGAAAGACCAGTGGACTGGGAGAAGGAATGCAGGAGGCCCCGGAGGAAGAAAAGGTTACGCTGGTTAGCCTGAAGAAAGATAATGGTATCATCAGCATACTGGGCAATCGGGAAATCCAGGTGATCAGGGTGACAAGGGGGGCCATGGATGATCCCCAGACGGGCGGCCTTGTTAATGATGTGTTGGAGGAGGTCCGCAGCCAGGACAAACAGGAGGGGGGAAAGAGGATCCCCCTGGCGCACCCCTCGCTGGCAATGGAAGAACTTCCCTGGGCAGCCATTGAGAAGAACCGAAGAGAAGCCGGAGGAGAGAAAAAGTTTTACCCAAGAGATCCAGGAGCTGGGGAAGCCGAGGTGCGTCATCATGAGGAGGATGGCCGAATGTTCCACGGTGTCAAAGGCTTTCTCGAAATCAAGCTTCAGAATGATAGCCTCCTGTCTGGAACGCTTGCATCTATTCGTGAGTTCTAAGGCCCAGGCGACGCAGTCCTGTATAGAACGACCCTTGATGAACCCATACTGATTTTTGTGGATAAGAGTGGGAAAAATGCCTTGAAGGCGATTGGCAAGGACTTTAGTGAAGATCTTGACACTGAAGTTCATGAGGGAAATGGGCCGAAAGTCACGAACGGAGGATGCAGAAGCAGTTTTGGGGATTAGAGCGATAAAGGATCCGTTGATGGGGTGGACCTGGGCAGAGTGATTAGAGAGGGCGGACGCTAAATCCAGGAAGTCCTGGCGCACAATGTGCCAGCAGGCTTTAAAAAAGGCCCCATTGAAACCGTCCGGACCCGGGGCCTTGTCGGGGAGAGCGGAGGAGACCACAGAATCCAGTTCGGAGGCCTCAAAACCGGCCCCCAAGAAATCAAGGCCAGGGACCTTTGGAATAAGGTTGGCTAGGTCGAAGAGCATAGGGGGGGCCGAAGAGAAACCCATTTTAGTCAGAAAGAAATCGAGGAAGGCCTCAGCCTTGTCCTGGGCGGAGGTGGCCCAAGAGCCGTCAGCAAGCTGGATGGCAGGGATCGCATTGCGGCGGTGTCTGATGGTGGCGGCAGAGTGAAAGAACTTAGTATTAGCGTCGCCGAGCTTGGTCCAACGGAGGGTGAAGCGCTGCTTCCAGTACTTATGGCGCAGGGAGAAAAGAAACTCCAAGTGGTTCCGGAGGATGGTTCTGAACGCGGACTCAGGCCCAGAGAGATGGCGGAGCTCCTCACTTTTGTCCAGATAAGCCAGGATGATAGAGGAGTTATGAATCCAACGCTCGAAACAGCCCCAGCGCCGATGCCAACGGGAGAGAGCCTTCTGAAGGGACCTCAGCTTGGTGGCGATACGAAGGGCGGGGTCAGGGGGATAGGATCCAGAGTTCCAGCAAGAGTGCACAAGGTCCAAGAAGCCTGGGAGCTTAAGCCAGAAGTTTTCAAACCGGAAGATTGGAGAGCGGGGGATGGAGGTGCCAATCTTGATAAGGCAGGGGCAATGATCAGAGCTGGAATTGGGGAGAGCGGAGAACGAGGTATTGGGATAGGTAGAGGTCCAGTGGGGGGACGAAAGACACCAGTCAAGAAGGACAAGGAGGGGGTTGTTTTGCCTGTTGCTCCAGGTGTACTTTCTGTTCTGAAGGTGGATGTCCTGAAGGCCATGGGTACTAATGATGTTGTTGAAGGAGTCCATGAGATTGCTGTTAAGACGTCCCCCATTCTTGTTATGAGGGAACCGATAGAGGTTGAAGTCTCCAACAAACAACCAGTTGGAACTCTGGGGAATATCCAAGGAGAGAAACCAAGAGATGAAAGGGGCACGCTCAGCGTTCCGACACGGGCCGTAAATGTTAGAAAGGGACCAGGAAGCACCGTTAAACACAGAAGTGAGGGAGAGGGAGTATCGATCAACTTGAAGATGGCGTTCCACGCTGAGGTGGTGCCGGATGTCGATCAGGAGCCCCATCTTGGCCGCATGGGAGAGCGGGCCGTCATGCTCCGCAATGGCGAAGCACTCGTGACGCTTGACGATCACCCCGGCAAGGGAGACCAGATTCCGTTGCCGACGAAGAGGTCCCCCTCCATCCCGGATCACTCCGCCATAGGGGAGGAAGGGGAGCGGGTTCAAGGGGAAGTTAGCCATGGAGCGGAGGGAGCGAGGGGAAGAGGGACAGAAAGCGATAGGGGAAACTGGCGGGGAGAGAGGAGGGGGGCTGCCGGGAGAGGGAACAAAAGGAACGAGGGGGAGGGAGAGCCCGGGCGCCTCAGTAACCGTGCCAGGCGGGTGCGAGGAGGCAGGGGTGCACTCCAAGCGAGGCACGGATACAGAAGCGGAACCGGTGCGACCGGAGGGGAGAGGACTGGCGCCCGTCGGCTGACGTGGGCAATTAATGCGGGGCGGCGAAAGGTGCAAGCCACAAGAGGCCGACGGCTGCAACTGCAACGAAGCGCCAATCAGAAGATCCCATTTGAGGCGCGAGAAGATTTGCGCAGCCGGAATAGCACCATGCCCACCCGACCGAGCGGGGATCCGCTGGGACAGGCGACCCAAGGGCGGAGAGGGGCTAGGAGAGGGTGGCATGCCCAAGAGCGAAGGGAGGCCACAGTTGAATTTGAAAATGGCACGCGGGCCAAGAAGGGCCCTGTTGGGACGAGCGCCGGAACAAGGAGAGGGAGGAGGGAGGCTTGCAGCGGAAGGAGGGCTGGCCGGAGGGCAGGCCGGAACCGGAGAAGGGAGGGGGCACAGAAGGGAGCCAACCCTAAGAGCTGGAAGAGGCGAGGAAGAAGAGAGAGACGAAGGGGAGGGGGGAAAGAACGAAAGAACGTTATTGAACGAAACCCTTTTGGCGGGAACTGCATGGCGACGAGTCGAGGAAAGCAGGGCGGGACGAAGAGGAGGAAGGAAACGAGGAGCGGGGGGCAGACAAGGGTCAGGACGGGAGCACAACGAGGGAGCGAGAGCCCCCAAGGGCCGGCGGCGGGGAGGCGAGGAGCGGGAAGACGACGGACGCCGGGGCGGCCGCAGCGAGCCCGGGGCGGCAGGGGACGAAGGAAGCCGGCGCGAGACTGAGGTCCAGCTCGCACGCTCCTCCTCCGACCACCGACGAAAGTCCGAAGGCCAACGAGGGCCACCATCATGCCAAAGATGGAAGTAGACGTCAAACTGATCCGTGACGACACGACGCCGACGGCAGACCTCGAAGCCAACGCGACGCGAAGCAACCGAAAACCGGAAGTGCCTGTCTTGAAGAAAAGCGACGTGGAAGCCTGCCGGAGAGCCACCCAGACAGGCATGCAGGGCCATGCTGACCGAGGACTCCGAGAGGCGGAAGGTAAAACGACGGAAGACCGCCAGCAGCAAGAAGGACCCAACCGGGGAGGAAGAGGGGTGATGAACCGGAGAGGCAAAGGATTCCAGGACGAAACGCTGGAAATCCCTGCCAGGGGAGAAATCCCAGGAAGCCACAAGCGAGCGGAGGTCCGGATCGGACTCAAGCTCCACCAAATCTAGCCGAGGCCCCATCGGGGCGAGAGCGGAAGCCAGACAGAGGGGGAGGGAGAAGCGGGGGAGGGGACGCACCCGGAGCGGGACCTAGCAGGAGGCCAGCCGGGGGAGTCCGGCGATGGAGGGCGAGGAGCGGCCATCCGGAACCACCGAGAGGGGAGACGCGAGACGGAGGGGCGCCATCCTCACAAGTCCGTATCGATTTTGAGCGATGGGCCTTTATGGTGGGTGCCGACCAATTTAATTAAGATACTTGTACTGTTTGTTTTATTGTTTCTCTCAATTGATTGTTATTTCTTAACTTGCGTACCGAAGAGATTATGACACCGTCGAGGAGCTGGACCATTTTCCCCAAGATTCGTCCCTCTCCATTTATAAATCCACGCAAGTCACCACTACCAATTTTGAGCATACTGAACCTAGTTTTCTCGAAATATCGCTAAAACCCATAGGTTATGAATTCATTAGTCAGACTAAAAGCCTTATATTATATTTATTTAGATCCCCGACCTTGAAGTGCAAACCCAAGCTATGCTATTGAGCCTAAAACTCCTTGTCACCATGATAGTATTATTATTAGATAGTGTCTAATGTATCAACACAACCGCTATAGAATAAAAACAAGTCGTAGATACTTTTATTCTATTATATGATCCCCATGATTTCTCTCACCCCTAGAATTCTAATGAACATGGAGTTTTGGTCTAGTATGTTAGCATGGTGGGTTCTGGGTGCAAGCGAGTGCATTGGTTAGTGAGGAGCCATGATGAAGATCATGGGTCTCATGGATCCAGATGTGATGAGTGATTGTCAACTGATGTCAAGAAGAGAAGGGAAGATGAGACCTGTCGTGTCTGGGCTACGTGTGACTCAGGTACACGGGCGGTGAGCGACTGCCGGGCAGAGGGGCTCTAGAGTCGGGCCGGCCCAATCCGAGTACATGGGCTAGGAGTGGCAGAGGATCCACTGGTCTATTGACCAGGATTTACTCAGGTACATGGGCGGCGAGCGATTGCCAGTCTGAGGGAGCCATGGAATCGTGCCGGCCCAATCCGGGTACCCGGTGCGAAGACGGTGGATGCTTTATCAGTTTCGGCACAAAACTAACGACCGCTGATCTTGGATCCTACCGTTCTAAGGTGAAACCATAGCTGCTACGAAAGCTCCACAATAGGACAAGTTATCTTTATTTAGGATTTTATTATTTTTCCTTTAGGCCCACGGTCTGTGTTAGTGGAGTCTGTAAAAAACCATAAGGGCATTTCGGTATTTTCCATTTTTATTTTCAGCGTCTGTGTAAATTACCCTAGGGGTAAATCTGTCTTTTCCCTTCTTATTGCGCCGCCTATAAATAGACCCCAACCCCCTAGGGTTAGGGTTAACTCATTGGCAATTAAAAAATCTGAGTTCATCTTTTCCCACAGTTTTTCCAGCCGCCGCAATTGCTCTTCTCCGTTTTCACATCACCGGCATCGTTTTGTTTTTGGGCCACTATTTTTCTCCGTGCGTCGGCGCGTTGCGACTGCAGCAGCACTGCATCAGACGCGGCTGATGGTGTGGGAGCAGCACGTTAACAGGCTTCTGCTAGGAGCCAGCGGCGGTGAAATCAAGGTGCCTGCAGCGTGTGGCATCGCACGCTAGCCTGCAGCCTAGCCTCTAGGTGCTAGCGTGCGGTGCAGTGCAGCAGCACAGAACTCACAATGGAAGCAGCAGCGTGCGTGGTAGCTGGCTCTGCCTTGGGTAGCACCTGACACGCTGTTGGGTCTCAGCTGCATGCGCGCTGCTGCGTGCTCTCGGCATCAATCGCGTGGACACGCATGAGTCTTGTTTTCCAAAACTGCACTGCTCCTCAATTTTAATTACCGAGGACATTACTGTGGAGCTGTTGCTCAGACCAGCACACGGGATTTTGCACTCCAGCACGTTGGTGTACTGCGCAAGAAGGTGTTCGATGATTTGTTGAGCAGCACAAGGAAGCCAGAAGCAGAAACAGTACCAACCGAACCAAGTAAATCTGGTTCCTCATCAGTTTTGATTACCATCAGACTGCATGTTTTATTCTGAGAAAATTTAACTTACAGCAAGTTTTTATTCAGAATGTTCAATGCATGTTCATTGATATATATTTGTTCCCTTAGTACATTTTGAGACATATGTGAGCGCTCTCTGTTCATCCGCATTTTTTAAGATCAAATGGTTGTGTACTGTTGATGGTAATACATGTTTTGATTGGAATGCCTATGAGATGATTGCCTTGTTGATCTGCCTTTAAACACGTTGTTGGTGTCTTTTCGATTAGGACACTGGTCGTTTTTAGGCTAGTTTATTTTTAGTACCTGTAATCTGTTTTTCCTTTTGCTGTTTGTTTGTCGAGGTGCGTTGGGTGTTGGGAGAAGGCCATTGATTCGAAAGAATTTTTTAGGCGCTCATTCACCCCCCTATGGTCGCTACTTTTGGTCCGACAAGTGGTATTAGAGCTTGGCTAGGGTTTTTCTATACGTTAACCGGTTCTAACCAAAGGTAGTGATCATGACTTCCTCTCGCAAGGTCCCATCCCTTGAAGCTTTTGGCTACACTTATTGGAAGACTTGCATGCGAGCCTATCTCATGAGCCAGAGCTCGGACATTTGGGATGTTTGTGTTCACGCTACTTTTATTGTGCTTCTTGTTGCTGAGCGTACTTCCCCTGACATAGTCACCCAGCATCAGAACAATAGCAAAGCTGTGAACATTTTGTATTCTGGTTTAGGTCCTAGTGAGTTTAAGTGTGTTAGCCATCTCGACACTGCTCGAGAGATCTGGGCTACCCTTCAGGCACACCATGAGGGGACAACTCAGGTCAAGGCTAGGCTCTATCAGACCTACCAGCGTGAGTATGAAAATTTCTCATAGAAGCCGGGTGAGACTGTTGAAGCTTTGTTTGGTCACTTTAAGTCGATCATTAACAAGCTTCGGGCCAACAAGGCCGATCGTGATCAGCTGGCCTCAGATCTTGAACAGGCGCTCAAGGTTCTTCATACCTTGGACCCTAAGATCTGGGAGATCAAGGTATCTACTATTGTTGAGAGCGCTTCTTATGATACCTTGACTATCGCAGATCTTTTCAGTAAGCTCAAGGCCTCATAGGTTGATATCCAGTTGAGATCAAATCTCACTGGTTCGGGCTCAAAAACCCTATCCCTTTCGACACCCTCTGCTAATCCTACTGCTTTGATCTCTGTTGCGTTCTCTTTGATGTCTATCACTGAGGACCAGCTTGATTCGCTAGGAGATGATGATATGTGTCTGTTTAACAACCGAGTGCATCATGTCTATGATAAATGAATGTTCAAAAGACACGGCACAAAATCTGGATGCTTTGAGTGTGGTGATCCAGGTCATTTCATCACCAACTGCCCCAAGTGGAATAGTTAGAAGAAGGGCACTGGCGGTGGCTCTTACGACTCCGGCAAGCACGACAGCTCCACCTTCACAAAAGGCAAGACCAAGACGAGGTTCTTTCGAAAGGCCCTAAAGGACTACCGGCGTGAGAACAAGAAGCGAGACAAGGCCTTCTTCGCCGAGATGGAGAGAAGCGACTCCAAGAGGTCATCGTCATCTTCCTCGTCTTCAAGCTCAAGTGATGAAGAGATCGTGATCAAGAAGGGGAAGGACAAGGATGATCCGGCGGGCCTATGCTTCATGGCCTTCGGGGACAAGCCGAAGATCCACTCGCATCACAACTGAAGATCTCATAAGAGCTTCTGCTCAATGGCTCTTGGGGATAAGGAAGAGAAGAGCTCCCCCGACAACTCCGACGACGACTACGATGAAAAGGTATCCTCCTATGAACAAGAAGTCGTTGAATTACTAGAAGAGAACCGTCAGGAGTTGAGGTATCAGGAGAAACTGCTTAGAGGGGCTAAGAAAAGGATAGATGAGCTTGAGAGTGAGCTTTCCATGGCCAATGGCAAGATTGAGAGTCTATCTTCTTCCCCTTGCTTGGGTGGTAGCAGTGAGTGCCCTAACTGTGAGGTGTTGTTGTGTGACCTGATGACTTTGAAGTCTAGGTACACAGAGAGGGTAGATGAGAGAGACACTTTAGCCACTGAGCTTGAGAGTGCTCAGTTGGAGCTAAAAGATGCTCATTCCTCTGTCGTCGTGCCCTGTGTAGACTGCCCATCTCATCTAGCTAGTTTAGCTGAGCTGAGAGCCAAGAGTGATGAGCAGTTGGGCGAGTTAGTGAGAGTTAGAGCTAAGCTGGAGCAGACTGAGCTACAGCTTGAGACATTGTCAGCTCCACCCACTGTTTGTGAGAACTGCTTGTCTCTTAGATTGGAACTGATCAAGCTAAAAGTTGAGAAATTTGTCCAAGTTGATAGAGAGTGTGAGATCTGCTTGTCTCAGGTGGAGGTGCTAGCTTCCTTGAGAGAGGATCTAGCTGATGCTCAGAATGAGAACTTTTACCTCCGTCAGATCCTGAGTTGGGTGAGTGCTAGAGAGCCACAACTCGGCATAATGATCCAGCAGTTCAAGAGGTAGGATGGGTTTGGGGTAGGTTACACCTACACCAAGGCTAACTTTAAAAGTGCCATTAGCCGTGTAGTGGAGTGGAGTAAGATGACTCTAGAACAGAGAGATCCCAAGACTCACCCCACTGAGTCTTTCTAGGCCTGTCAGCCAAAGGATGGAGTGTTCCAAGAACAACCTAAAGCTCCACCCAAGAAGCCTATCTGGGTCACGCAGCCAAAGCATCTCCACACTTCTCTTGACTCTCTACCTGGACCCTCTCACACCAAAGAGTCTACACCCAACACAACCAAGCCCAAAAACCCCAAGCCTGAACCACATCTCAAGAAGCCACCTATCACTGTGAGTTCTGTCAGAGAGACGGGCATCTTGAGGAGTTTTGCTTTAGGAGGAAGCGGGTTGAGAGAGTAGAGAGAGCTCGATGTGGGCAGGTGCAGCTCTACCAATAGGGTGGTAGATAGAGAGTCCCTCGATGTGGAGAGAGGCTAGAGGCTAGCCCGCGTCGTGTAGGTGGTGTTAGAGGAGACGATTTTCATGCCCGTGCTCCGGAGGGTGGTTTTTGCTCCGACAGAGCTCCAGGTCGTTCTGGATACGGCTTTGGACCTCATGACCGAGACTTTAGGTAGAACAGAGGACCGCACGTTGAGCCGCATTTTGGTCCATACTCTTATGATTCTTTTTGTTTTCCTTCCTTTGACCAGATGGCTCAACACTGGTTTAGCTCTTTTTCGAAACCTGGTGTCGGAACATTTGCTCCCACTTATGACCATTGATCGTGCAGGATCGAGGCCTAGAAGATGTATGGATCATGGATTCAGGATGCTCTCACCACATGACGGGACATCATAGATGGTTCTCCAGCCTCACTTCCTCGAGCTCCAAGGAGTACATCACTTTCGGGAACAGTGGTCAAGGGAAGGTACATGGTATTGGCTCAATTTGCATCTCTGATCATTTCTCTTTGAAGAATGTTGTGTTGGTTGGAAACTTGAATTTTAATTTGATCTCTGTTTCGCAACTTCTTGAGGATGGTTTAGAGGTTATCTTTAAGAAGGACATGTCTTCTGTTGTTGATTCTTGATGATCTTTGGTTTGCTAGATCTTACCCTTCGGTAAGGTTTTTCGGATTGATTTCTCTAGTTCTTTTGGCCCTTCTCGCTGTTTAATTACTGGATCCTCCTCTGAGCTCTGGAAGTGGCATAGGAGGTTAGGTCATTTAAGCTTCGATCTGCTAGTCAGATTGAGCTCTATGGACCTTATCCGAGGATTGCCCAAGCTTAAGAAGGAGAAGGATCTAGTTTGCCATCATTGTCGTCATGGGAAATTGGTTGCCGCTTCTCACGCACCTGTGACTCAGGTGATGACTTCATACCCGGGAGAGTTGTTACACATGGATACTATAGGTCCATCTCGGTTACGCTCAGTCGGTGGGAAGTGGTACACACTTGTAATAGTTGATGACTTTTCTCGATTCTCGTGGGTTTTCTTTTTGTAGTCGAAGGATGCGGCTTTCCAGTTTGTTCATGACCTTATTTTGAAGCTGAAGAATTAGAACAATGGTCGGATGAGAGCAATTCACTCTAACAACGACTCTGAGTTCAAGAACTCTCAGTTCGTCAGCTTCTGTAGTGATTAGGGTCTTGAGCATCAGTTTTCTGCCCCTTACACTCCCCCAGAGAATGGCGTTGTGGAACAAAAGAACCGCACGCTAGTCGAGATGGCCAGGATGATGCTCGATGAGCATAGGACTCCTAGGAGCTTTTGGGATGAAGCCATGAACACAGCTTGTTATCTGGCCAACTGCATTTTTCTTAGAGCTTACTTAAGTAAGACATCATATAAGTTACGGTTTGGCAGACAGCCCAAGGTGAGTCACTTGTGAGCGTTTGGATGTAAGTGCTTTGTGCTCAAGAAGGGAGGGCATTTGGACAAGTTTGAGTCTCATTGCTGGGATGGAGTCTTTCTTGGTTATGCTTTGCTTTCTTGAGGCTTCCGTGTTTGGAATCTCAGCTCCCAGCAGCTTGTCGAGACTTGCGAGGTTTCTTTTGATGAGTCCATGCCTTCGCTGACTCCTTCTTTTGAGATTTCTGGAGATGATGAACTTGGAGAGTCCATCTTTGAGGAAGATGGTGATGCTCCTGCTGTTGATGAGGGTGGGCCTTCTGCACAGCCTACAGACCCTAGACCTTCTGAGACTTCGACTGAGGACGAGGGCAGACCTCCGATCACTTCTTCCACTTCGATCGAGCCCCCCTCAGCCAAGTCCAGAGGTGCCAACTGCTAACTCTGGTGAGGTAACCTGAGATCACCTAGGATCCCGAGCAGTTCAGTGTGATCACCCCTCAGAGCTCATCATCGGTGATCTCACTTCAAGATCCTTGTGTTCTTCTATTGGCTCACTTGCTGTGTTTGTTGAGTCTGCGTTTGTTGCCACTTTTGAGCCCAGAGATGTTTCTCATGCTCTTTCTGATGCAAATTGGATAAACGCCATGCAAGAAGAGATTGAGAATTTTGTTCACAATTGGGTTTGGACAATGGTTGAGCTGCCACCTGGATGCATCCCCATAGGCACCAAGTGGGTATTTAAGAACAAGCAAGGTGAAGATGGGGTTGTGGTGCGCAACAAAGCTCGATTAGTTTCCCAGGGTTTTTGCCAGAAAGAGGATATCTACTTTAAGGAGACCTTTGCCCCTGTTGCCTGCCTTAAGTGCATTCGCATACTTTTGGCATTCGCTGCTTCTAAAGGTTTTAAGATTTTTCAAATGGATGTCAAGAGTGCTTTTCTTAACGGTACATAGAGGAAGAGGTCTATGTTAGGTAGCCCCGCGGTTTTGAGAACCCTAAGTTTCCTTGACATGTTTTCAAGTTGCAGAAAACTTTATATGGTCTAAAGCAAGCCCCTAGGGCTTGGTATGATCACATAAAGCAGTTTTTGTTGGGGAGTGGCTTTGTGATGGGTTCTGTGGACAAGACTCTTTTCTTGCTCAGAGATGGCTCAGACTTCGTGATTGCTCAGATTTATGTGGACGACATTATTTTGGCAGTTCTACTAATGATCTTGTGTCAAGTTTTCTGAGCAGATGCACAGTGAGTTTGAGATGAGCCTAATGGGTGAGCTTAAGTACTTCCTAGGTCTCCAGATCAAGCAGACCAAGAACGACATCTTCATCCACCAGAGCAAGTACATGCGGGACATGCTGAAGAAGTTCGACTTTGGTGGAGAGCTGAAGCCTCAGATGACCCCAATGGGTACATCTAGGGGCCTAGACAAGGACGAGAGCGGCGTCAAGGTCAACGAGAGAGAGTATCGAGGGATGATCGGATCGCTGCTGTACTTGACGGCGATGAGACCAGACATTTAGTTCGTCGTGGGATTGTGCGCACGCTTTTAGTCTTCACGACGCGCATCTCATCGGCAGACTGTCAAGCGCATTTTCAGGTACCTTACCTATGTGCCTAATGTAGGTCTTTACTATTCAGCATCATCATCTCTTGAGTTATCTGGCTTTTCCGACGCTGATTTTGGTGGGTGCCGGCTGGATCGCAAGCCGACTTCCGGTACTTGCCAGTTTCTTGGCTCTTCGCTTGTCTCTTGGTCTTCGCGTAAGCAATCTAGAGTTGCGCTTTCTACCACAGAGGCTGAGTATGTAGCTGCTGCTAGCTGATGCTCACAGTTGGTTTGGATGATTTCTACTTTGCGAAATTTTGGGTTGTTCTTCCCTGCCAGTGTACCTTTGTTTTGTGATAGTACCAGCGCGATAAGTGTAGGGAAAAACCCATGTCTTCATTCAAAAACCAAACATATTGATATGCGCTTTCACTTCCTGAGGGATCAATATGAGAAAGGTGTCATTGACCTTGTTCATGTTGATACCCATCATCAGTTAGCTGACATTTTCACCAAACCCCTAGATCAGTCTACTTTTGAGCGTTTGCGAGGGGATTTGGGAGTTGTGTATCCTTTTTAGGATATTTTGAGTCTGTTTTCTTTCTTCTTTACTCTTTTCTTGAGTCTTTTTGTGTGAGTTCATATCATGCATATTCACATATCACACTTTGAGCTTGCTTCTGTTATATGATTGATCTGATTTACTAATTCTAGCGAGTATATGCTTTTGAATACCTGTCGATGATCATGCTTTGCTTCAGTTCACATGATATGCCTGATATCTATCATATGCATGACTTTTATGCTTTAAAATTGAAAAATTATCACCATTGCTTCTGGTAACTAGCATGTGTAGGCTGAATGATTCTGCTATCTTTTACATACCTTGTAGCTAGATCCTTACTTAGATGCAGATATGCAACTTGGACATCTATATGCTTTAAACATGGAAAATGTGCTATAAAAATGATAAAAAATCAGAAAAAAAATGAAAAATCCATGCCTTTTTATGCATAATTGAAAAGATCTAGGTGGGTTTGCTTTGTTGCATTGCATTGTTCTAGACTGCTTACCATAGCACTTTGGTATGAATTAAGACAGTGTAATGTATGCCAAGACCAATGTATTAAGCTTTTGATGGTCCAGTTCTGGCCTAGGCTTGACTTGATCGGTTAGCATAAGGTTGACATGCAAATAACCCCTAGAAAAAATGAAAAAGGAAAAGAAAAATCCCGAAAATTAAAAAAAACAAGTTTGTTGAAACATTTTGTTATGGACAATGCTTATCCTGGTAGATATTAGCTAGCCTTTGCATGTCATGTTTTACCTTGCTTGTTGACTAGAAAATGTGGTGATGCTTTTGTATGCAAAAATTGAAAAATGCGTGCTAATGACCTTCTTTGGATATCATCTGTTGCACTGATCATGCCATGTGTCTTAGACAGTAGTTCTTTTGCTATACTCGCTAGATGTTGTAGCTGCAGTCAATCATATCTTTGAAGCATGCTTTTTACACTCCACTTGCACCCCGGTTGCATTCATTGCATATTTTGAGTGGGAGTTGTGTTTCAGGGGGATTTTGAGTCTGGGTCTCTTTTTAGTGCATTTAGTCTCACTTGATGAGTCCAATTGTAAACAAGGGGAAGAAGTTTTGGGTTACTTGATCTTTTAGAAGAGTTTAGGGGGGTTTTGGCTTTCTCTGGGATTTGTTTCAGGGGGAGTTTTAGTCTCTTTTACCCTTACTCTTTGGATATCCTTGTTGATAGTTCTGAGATTGCACTCGTTTTGAGTTTTTATTTTTTGTTTAACCACAATGACCATCTTTTGGCTTTTGTTTGGTCTTTGGTCATTAGGGTTAAACCTTTTTTATTTATTTATTCTTTCTGTCTTCTTGTGTTTCGTTTTCATGTTTCCACGTGTTTTGCAGGTACTGAAGAGTTGCTGAAGAGGGTGTTGACAATGCACTCATCAAGGAGGAGATTGAGGAACCATGATGAAGATCATGGGCCTCATGACTCTAGATGTGCTGAGTGATTGTCAATGGATGTCAAGAAGAGAAGAGAAGATGAGACCTACCGTGTCTGGGCCGCGTGTGACTCCGGTACACGGGCGGCGAGCGACTGCCTGCCAGAGAGGCCACGGAGTCGGGCCGACCTAATCCGAGTACATGGGCTAGGAGCGGCAGAGGATCCACTGGTCTGTTGACTAGGATTGACAGAAGGTACACGGGCGGCGAGCGATTGCCGGGCTGAGGGAGCCGCGGAATCGGGCCAGCCCAATCCGGGTACCTGGTGCGAAGACGGTGGACGCTTTGTCAGTTTCGGCGCAAAATTGATGACTGCTGATCTTGGATCCTACCGTTCTGAGGCAGAGCCGTAGCTGCTACGAAAGCTCCGCAACAGGACAAGTTATCTTTATTTAGGATTTTACTATTTTGCCTTTAGGCTCACAGTCTGTGTTAGTCGAGCCTGTAAAAAACCCTAAGGGCGGTTCGGTATTTTCCATTTTTATTTTCAGTGTTTGTGTAATTTACCCTAGGGGTAAATCTGTCTTTTCCCTTCTTATTGGGCCGCCTATAAATAGGCCCCAACCCCTAGAGTTAGGGTTAACTCTTTTGCAATTAAAAAATCCAAGTCCATCTTTCCCCACAGTTTTTCCCGCCTCCACCGCAATCGCTCTTCTCCGTTTTCACATCGCCAGCATCGTTTTGTTTTTGGGCCACCATTTTTTCTCCGTGCGTCAGCGTGTGGTGACTGCAGCAGCACTGCATCAGACGCGGCTGATGACGTGCGAGCAGCGTGTTCACAGGCTTCTGCCAGGAGCCAGCGGCAGAGGAATCAAGGCGCCTGCGGCGTGTGGCATCGCGCGCTAGCTTGCAGCCTAGCTTCTAGGTGCTATCGTGCGGCGCAGCGCAGCAGCACAGAACCCACAACAGAAGCAGCGGTGTGCGTGGCAGCTAGCTCTGCCTTGCGTAGCATCTGACGCACTGCTGGGTCTCAGCTGCTGGCGCGCTGCTCCGTGCTCTCGGCATCAAGCATGTGGACACACATGAGTTTTGTTATCTAGAACTGCACTGCTCCTCAATTTTAATTACCGGCGACATTACCGAGGAGCTGTTGCTCAGACCAGCACATGGGATTCTGCACTCCAGCACGTTGGTGTACTGCTCAAGGAAGGTCTTCGACGATTTGTTGAGCAGCACAAGGAAACCAGAAGCAGAAACAGTACCAGCCGAACCAAGTAAATCTAGTTCCTCATCATTTTTGATTACCTGTTGAATATTATGTGATTAATCAGACTGCACGTTTTATTCTAAGAAAATTTAACTTACAACAAGTTTTTATTCAGAATGTTCAATGCATGTTCATTGATATATATTTGTTCCCTTAGTACATTTTGAGACATCTGTGAGTGCTCTCTGTTCATCCACATTTTTTAAGATCAAATGGTTGTGTACTTTTGATGGTAATACATGTTCTGATTGGAATGCCTGTGTGCCTTGTTGATCTAACTTTAAATACTTTGTTGGTTTCTTTTTGATTAGGACACCAGTCATTTTTAGGCTAGTTTATTTTTAGTACCTGTAATCTGTTTTTCCTTATGTTGTTTGTTTGTCGAGGTGCGTTGGGTGTTGGGAGAAGGCCATTGATTCGAAATAATTTTTTAGGCGCCCATTCACCCCCCTCTGGTCGCTACTTTCGGTCCTACAGTTTGTCGTGCCCGGGGCACTATAAGGACCGGTATGTGGGATCTGTTGCAAAGCACTTCCATACTAACCATAAGTCTAATGGGTAAGTCCTAAAATGAGGTATGGTGCGTTCCAACTCGAGGCACCACTTGGAGATGGGTCAAGTAGCACATGCGGGTGACTTGTACCAACGAGGCAGAAAAGGGGTGCGACGTTGGTCCGGTCCGTCGGCATGCCGGTGAAACCTAGAGCGGGTGTTATCGAATTGAAGCGTCTCATGCTAAAGGTTTTGGCACGAGTTTTTGTGACTTGGGTCATCTAAACACACTTCGGTGTGCAGGGATGAGTGTCTTGTGGGTACACTAGTACACCTATGATCAGAGTTTAAATCTTTTTGAAAAGTCGAGCCCACGATCAAGGGCGGGTTGTGTGACATCTCACAGTTAGTTTAATATTATGAGTGTTGCATGATGATTGGCATGTAAGGACTGTTGAGCGAGGAGGGATGACTGTACTCCTCGAGTTAGATGATGTTGCATTGCTCATGTTTATCATTCGGTATAATTAAACTTGACTACATTAAATGCTGCAAAATACAAAAGCACTTTTCCACACTTTAAAACCACTATTCACCCTTTGTTATCACCCTGCATTACTGTTGCATTCTCGGTGGCTTGTTGAGTACCTTTGTACTCATACCCATTGACTAAATATTTTAGACGATGAGTTCCATGGAGACGGAGGTCTGGAGTAGCTGTCCTAGTCAAGGAAGTGAGTCATGTAGCAAGATGTTCATCACCATGATTATTCTTTTTATTATTAATTTTGTGTAATAAAATTTCCAGCGAGCTATACTTTGTTTGTCGTATGTACGAGGTCATGTTATGAACATCTTATATTTATTGCTTTTCCTTGGAAATTCAATAAAGTCTCGTTTTTGTAAAATCAGGGCGTGACATCCACCCTCATCCTCAGTCAATGTCTCACAAGGTGTGGGGTCTACAGGCTGTGTAGAAGGCCCAGCTTCATCAATAGCGGGAGTGTCATCATTTTCCTCGAAGATGGACTCTACAAGCTCATCATCACCAGAAATCTTAAAAGAACGAGTAAGGGAAGGTGTGGACTCATCAAAAGAAACCTCACACGTCTCAACAAGCTGCTTGGAGCCGAGGTTTCAAATACGGAAGCCTCGAGAATGTAAAGCATAACCAAGAAATACTTCATCCCAGCAACGAGACTCAAACATGTCCAAATGCCCTCCCTTCTTGAGCACAATGCAGTTACAACCAAACGCTTGCAAGTGGCTCACTTACAATCATGTCTTACCTAAGTAAGCTCTAACAAAAAAGCGGTTGGCGAGATAGCAAGTTGTGTTCATAGCTTCAGCCCAAAAGCACCTAGGAGTCCTATTCTCATTGAGCATTGTCCTAGCCATCTTGACTAGCGTGTGGTTCTTTCGTTCCATACCGTCATTCTGTGGGGGAGTGTAAGGTGCAGAAAATTGGTGCTCAAGACCCTGATCACTACAGAAACTGACGAACTGAGAATTCTTGAACTCAGAACCGTTGTCAGAGTGAATTTCTCGCATCTGACAATTGTTCTCATTCTTCAGCGTCAGGATCAGGTCATGAACAAACTGAAAAACCTCATGCTTAGACTCCAAAAAGAAAACCCACAAAATCGAGAAAAGTCGTCAACAACTACAAGGTAATGATGAGTGATTGACAGGGTAAAATCATGGGTTTGTGTCTGGGTGCTTTGGATATGGTGTGTGTGTCTGTGTTTGACTCGTGTGTGCAGGCTTGAGTTACTCGTCAACTGTCGATGGCATAGGATCAGGGTTAGATGGGGAGTCTAATGCCAGATGGTCGAGGGTGTTAGTCAAAGTCGAGAGTGGACTCTGATGTACGCATGGAGGTCGAACATGACGAGAGTTGAAGATTGATCAAGACGAAACGAGAGGGAAGCCAGTTCAAGTGACAAGGTGACTCGAGGGATCGAGAGGGGGAGAGACTTGCTGGCGGTCGGGTTCGCGGACTGACGACGGTCATCCATGATTAGGAGAGGCTTTGTCGTTTTTTGTTGAAAACCATTGAAACTTTAAATGTTTTTGTTAATTCAATAAATAGGAGTCTAGTGTTAGTTTAAATATATCAGTTTTATAGTGTATCCTTTTGGTATAATTTTTAGAGTGGTTCTACTTTGAAAATATATTAAAAGGAGAGTCAAATTGTAATTTTTCTTTTAGGACTTATAGGGTAATTTCAGAATGTGCAAATCTAAAATTACCAAGGGGCTATGTGTAAAAAGTAGCTTCTAGAACATGTGAGTTGTTGGGATATTATCGACTGGTTTTGTTCAGCCGAACACAACCTTTTTGCACAGCTATTTCCAATCAGAAATCAAGAGAGAAATTCATTTTGAAGAAATTTTGACAAGGAACAGTGATCGGCTGATGGTTTTCCGGATCCGCTACAGCTTTGTCGAAAATACTGTTCCGGGTAAGATTTCCTGCTTCCAGCGTCTGAATCAGTGAGTTCTCTTTCAATTTTCTTTGGAAATTTCTGATGATCTGGATTGATTTCTCGTGAGATTACATCTAGAAATGTTTGTGCTCTATGGTAAATATGTTTGATCCTTGAATCCGTTTAGTTTTCATATGAATACCATGATTTAGGCACTGAATCTGTTTGAGCACAGTTCATCAGGTTGTTTGTTTCAGTTCTGCTTCAAATATGTTTCTGTGATTTGTGACTGTGAATATTGCCTAGTAGGTTTTCTCTGTGATATTAGCTAGTTTTAGTCATCAATCTACTTCTCTTACCTTACTCCTGTTTGCTGTTTCGGTTGAAGAGATTTGAGGGTAGATATATTCACTGCATATTATCTTTTCTATCGATGCTAAACAGCTTAAGAAGTATATGTGATTGACTATTTATGTGTGGTTAAGATCTGAACAATTCTGCTTGATAGGATGGGTGTTTAGCTCCTGAGATCAGCATTTTTAACTCTTTTAAAAGACTTGTTTTCAAGGTTGTGTCAAGATCCTATGTCACTAAGTTTTAGTGCTTGATTTGAATTCAGTTAGTTTATATTTAGTATTTGAAATTGTTTTGAAGTCTGAGTTTGAGAAACCAAGCGTGGTTTTGGTCTGATGATGAGTGATTGACAAGGATGAGCGTCTAAGCGGTTGAGTGGTTGAGGTTGGTTGAGTGCATCGAGGGTTTCGATGTGAAATGGAGGTTTGGCTACCCAGGTGTTCGACAGTGTGTCGTGTTCTTGTTTGGCTTGTCTTGTTTGTGCAGGGTGGAGATGTTGGCCGACTGTCGACGGTGGGTGATCGAGGGTCGAGTGGGGAGCTTGATTCCGGAGGATCAGGGAGGCCGGGCGAAGTTGGAGAAGATCTCAAGAGTGCACGAAGAGACGGAGCGAGACTTGGACGGACGGCTGACTGCGATGGCGTGTCGACCGGGTTCACGAGAGGGAGGCCAGGACAAGCATTCAGACAGCTCGAGGGGATCGAGAGCGGAAGTGGCTTGCTGGCGCTCGGAGTCGCGAAGCGGTTTCACGAGTCGAAGGGCTGAGAGGCTTTGTCGGTTTTTGCTGAAAACCGTCGAAACGTTTAATGTTTTTGTTAATTCAATAAATAGGTGTCTAGTTTTAGTTTAAATTTTCAGTTTTATAGTGTAACCTTTTGGTATATTTTTTAGAGTGATTTTACTCTGAAAATGTATTAAAAGGAGAGTCTAATTGTAATTTTACTTTTAGGTTTTATAGGGTAATTTTCAGAATTGCTAATTCTGAAATTACTAAGGGTCTATGTGTCAAATGGGGGCTTCTAGAATAGGAGTTGGTAGGATATTATCCCCCCATGTTGGCTGAACCATTAGTGAGCTTGAGGGACAAATTTTGCAATGAAAAGAGAGGAGAAAACTTGAGTTTGCATTAGCTTTGGACGGTGAATAGGATTTTCAGCATTTTTCGGATCAACTACAGTGCAGCCCTTGTGTTTTGTAAGTTCTCCAGCGCAGAGTACTTTTGTGGCTGTGATTGATTTTGTGCCGCGTTTTCTGGAAAATCTAGTGCAGAACTTGATCTAGATGTCCAAGTAACTTTTGTTTTGCATGAATTGAATGATCTATTTTTGAAAGTTGAAAAGGATTTCTGTGATTTCTTCGTATTTCTTTTGCTGATCAAATTAGGCACCACAGTTCCGAAAATTGATTCTGGAAAAGCGGTTCAGTTTTTGTTTTTGCTCCCCACATGTTTGATGAAATGTTTCTTCAAGCATTCATCAATATCTTTGCTGATCTTTGGGGATGTTTATAGAGTGATATCTTGGTTGAAGGGAGTCAAAGGTATTTCATAACCATGTTTGCAGAAATTGAGGATTAGCTTTTATTCTATTTCTGTTTTTGAGTTCATGCAAAGTAGTTCCGTTCTTTGTTCTGTTTGCATCGAATCAAAATTTTTTTCCAGAAATTCCATTCCAAAACCAGAATTCTTTCTCCTGCGATGTATACATGATTGTGAACAGCGTTTGGAAGTTTTGTCGGTTCGGCAATAGGACGTGCCGATATCGCTGTTCATCATCAAGAAGCGCCTGATTTCAGCATATGTTTAGGTGAGTTCTTCATCATTTTTCTCTGTGATTTCTTGATGATCGGAGATGTTTTCTAGTGTGATTTCTTCTGGTTGTGATTGATGTATATACTGAATAGCTTCGATTCTTGAATCTGTTTAATCTTCACTTGATTTTCATGATCTAGACTCTAGATGTATGTGATTTCAGTTCTTCATGTACCCTGTGGTTTAGTCCTGCTGCATGTATGTATGAAAGACTGATTACGGATGGATAAAACTTGAGCAAACCTGGTTGATAAAGTGGTAAACCAAACATGCATCTGTTTTAGTCTAATCTGTGTTAGCTCAATCTGTCCACATACTTTTGCTCATGCTGAAAAGTTTTCTACTCCATCTTAGAACTGGTTTGATTGGTCTGTTCATGTGTGTAAGTATGAGATGAATACTTTTGTTCTATGTGAATGAATACTCAGGTTATGAGATCAGTTTTTGAACTATTGGTCAATAATCTGGTTCAAGGGTATTTGGTCAATTTACCTCTGTTCAACTAATCTGCCCTGAAACCTTTTAGAGTAATCTGTTTGAGAGTAGTGGATGGTCTAGTTTAGTCTGAATTAGTGTCCTACACCTTTGGATGTTTGTTTCTCTGAATTAACTCTCTCTAAATCAATTCTGAATCAAATATGCATTGTTTACCTTCATGAAAGTTTCAAGCATATCCAGATTTGTATTCTGTTCTGTCTACAAAAATATTCTGGATCAGTTCTGCAGATGATTGACTGCTGTATGAATTTTTGCAATCTGGTTGTGCAAAGTTTTGTTAATACTAACATATAAATTCAGATCCTGTCAATTTTGTGTGCTGTTTAATACCTAGTGAAAATCAATTTGAATATGTTGGGTACTGCTTTATTATTCATACAGTCCTGATTGTTTCCAGAAATTGAGTTGAGGATCAGATTTTGTTTTGATTAACATTTCTAATCAAAACCCTTGAGTTATATCCTGTGAAGTGATTTTGGTTGTTCTGAAACAGTAGTCACTGAAATGTGTCAAATATGCTACAGTGTTGTCATGTCAAGTGAACTACAGGAGTTCTGAAATTGGTGTTCAGCTTTTGAAAATTCTGAGTCCAGCAAGTAATATGATTCAATTTCCTTGAATTTGTTTCAGCTTTGGTGATTAAGCTAAAACTTGAATTCATTACTATTCAAATCTGAAATTGATTCGGAGTGACAAGTTCAGAAATTTGTTTGCTGTTCTGATTTGTCCAGATCATTGGTAGTGAATCTGTAGTCTAAGTGCTATAGTTAAATTCAGATTTGAAATCTGTTTTGATGTTGAACCCTGAAAACTGAACTGAACTAAATTGAATTTGTGATACTATTCATCTTCCAGTTTTTGTCAAAAGTTTTGAAATTGAATTCTGAATATTGCAATCTGAAACCAAAATCTGATTTGAACCCAATTGTGAATTTGCTGAAATTTGTTTTATAAATACTCTGATTTTCGTTGGAACATCAACGACCAACTTACCAAGTCGGAGTTTCAAACTCCAAAGTTCTGAGGCAGTCGATACTTCAAAGTCCGACAGTGCTAGTTCGACATTTGAAATTCCGATTTAGTCTGAACTGAGTTTTTGAAACACGTTTTTGCTCTGATTTGAACTGATTGATTCAGACTTGAATTTTGGATTTTGTAGAGGTGCGTTGGGGTGTTTTGAGTAGGCCATCATATTCGCGAGAAATTGTTGAGGCGCCTATTCACCACCCCTCTAGTCGCCATTCCGATCCCACAGAGTTTCCACAAGTCTGGTCTCTTGTGCTGAAATTGTTGCTTGGTCTTTAGAACTCCAAAAGTAACAATTCAAATATGTTGAACAGTTTCATGTCTTGTGTTCTGAATTAGGTGATGTGTTTCAGAGGCATGTTTTGTTGTTTGAAGGATTCTGAAAACTACACTTGTTCTGAAATCCATTTCCAAACCAGAATTCTAGCACTGCTCTGAAATCAAATTCTGTTAGAAGTGAATCTGAAGTTCTGTTTTCAGGCCTGAAAAGTTTTGAAACTCTTGCTAAAAGCCTTTCTATTGTCAGTTTGGCTAAACTTGTAATCTGACAGATTGACAGTGATATTCTGGTGTCTGTTTTCAGGGAAAGTTTTATTGCTTCTGATCAGATTCAACTTGTGAATTCATTTCTTAACTACAGTTCTATGTCCCATGAAAATACAGTAGTGTTTGCTCTAAAATGCAGAAAATACTAGAATTGTTTGTTTCATAAATCTGTTTGGACTGTATTTAGTTGCTAAAGATTGTTCTTCAGAAATTGAAACCTGTTCTCAGACTAGATTCAGTCCTTGAGAACATGTTTAAACTTCCACTCAGAGGTTCTATGAAAATACATGACTGGTACTATACTGAATTTTATTTACTGTGAATGTACTGTTTGTGATGGAATTCAATTCAGTTTCAGTATTGTGATTAAGATTTGAATGCTGTTTTCAATGCTAAATCATATCTGATCAAATTTAGATCTCCTGTGTTGGGTATTCTTAGTTGATTAAATTTGTCTCTGTTTTAACTGCAAATCTGATATAATCTGAAAACTGCTTGAAGGTTGATGTGCTAGAATTAAATTTGCTCTGAAGTTGAATTCTGCAAATTGAATCAAACCTGGATTCTGAACCTTTTTGAAATTTACTGTTACTATTCATCGTCCAGAGTGTTTCAGAAGTGTTGAGATTTCATTTGAAATTCAATTGTTACAAGCTGATTCTCTATTACAAATTTGATTTGAACTCTTGTGTGAGTGTTTTGATATTTGTCGATCAAACAATCTTCGAACTAAGCTGAATTGTGTTTTTCAATCTAATGGAGCTCAAATTTTGTACTGATTGATTTAAAACTTGAAACTGAGTTTTTGGAGGTGCGTTGGTGTTTTCGAGAAGGCCATCTAATTCAAGAAAATTAGTCGAGGCACCTATTCACCCCCCTCTAGTCACCATTCTAATCCCACAATTGGTATCAGAGCCGGTTAGATCACCAGTTGACCTTACCCGGTTTGTGATCCTTGTGGCGACATGGATAAGAACACTAAGATTCCGATGTGTGATGGTCGAGATTATGCTTATTGGAAGGTGCGCATGGAGGCTTATTTGCTTAGCCAAGGAAGTGCAATTTGGGACATTGTTGCATCCCAATATGTGATTCCTGAAACTTGTACCTTAGAGACTGAGAAGTCACATTATGAATGTAATAGCAAGGCTAGAAACATTCTTTTTATTAGTCTGAGTCGGAACGAGTTTGATAGGGTCCAGCACCTTAGAACTGCACGAGAAATCTGGACGACCTTGAGTACTTTTCATGAGCGCACTTCGCAGATTAAGGCTAGGAGGCAGAGCACTTATAATCAAGAATACCAAATGTTCATGCAAGGCCCTGGCGAATATGTAGATGCCATGTTTGCACGCTTTGATGGAATTGTTAGCAACTTGCGCTCTATTGGGACGCTAGCTTACTCTGATCACGATAGGGCGATCAAACTTCTCTATGCTCTGGATTGTAGCATATGGGAAGTAAAGATCTCAAGCATTGAAGAGTCTGTGAGTTTTGATACTTTGACATGTGATGAACTCTTCAGTAAGCTTAAGTCCACCAAGATTGCCAAGGCATCTCGTTCTGGGATTGAGAACTCTTTTCCACAATCCATGGCACTGGTTTCCAGTTCCGGCAGTGGCACCTCATCTTGAGGTGGTGTGTCTGGTGTTTGTGATTTATCTAGGGGTTTTTCCTTATCTTCTTTGGTCTTTATCACAAAGGAACAAATGGACACATTGGACGATGAAGAGCTTGCTCTTATAGTCAAAAAGTTCACTAGGTTCTACAATGATAGAAGAGATCAGAGGAGAGGAGGCTCTCGAGGGTGTTTTGAGTGCGGTGATCTTAATCACATTAAAGCCAATTGCCCAAAGCTGAAAGCCAAAAATGAACATGAACACAAATATCAGAAAAGAGATAAAAAATCGTTTTACAAAGGCAAAAGAGGAAAAGTGGCGAAAAGGATGGCTAGAGCTTTCGTGGCAGCACTCAGTAACATCGACAACACCTCGAGTGAAGAACCAAGTTCTGACGAAGATGAACCAGGCAAGAATGAAGAAAAGATGAAGGACTTCAACGGCCTCTGCTTCATGGCCAATGGCAAGCACAGCGGCGATGAGCTAGACTCATCTGAGGTTAGTCTATCTCTTGACCAATTACTTGTTCAAAACGATGAATTAAATGATGCAGTTATTTCACAAGATAGACTGCTTAAACTTGCTGCTAAAGAACGAAAGGAACAAAAGCTTAAAATTGAATCACTTTCTACTAAACTTGCTTTGTTGAAGTTTAAATCTAAATTGCAGAATGTGAGTCATGTCTTATCGTTATGGATGGACTTGCTCAGTTGCATCTGATTCATACTCAAAACATTGAAAAACTTGAAAATATTCAGAAGCAACTCTTGGTGGTGGATTCTAGTCCTTGTTCCATCAATGAATGCTTAAATTTCCCTTTACTGATTGAAAGCATTAGTCTGAGAGATAAGCATATTAATGAGCTAAGGCTACATTGGAGAGTGCTGAGTGTTCTAAGGACCAACTCAGCTTTGCTAGAGAGCAAGTAGAAAAACTTAAGTGTGAGAATGATTATCTGCTTTCCATGGTAGACAAATGCACTGAAGGGAAAGGGAAAATGGATTTGCTTTTGGATAAAACAAAAATGTGCGCCGATAGGGCAGGGTCAGCTCTTGGGTTAGGCTATGAGAGAACTTCATCTAATACCCCAAGCCAGACTGTGTTCACTCCACCTACTACCCTTGAGAAAGAGAGAGCCCAGTTAGACACACCACAAAAAGCCAAAAATCCTACCCAACCTAAAAAGACAATCATTCCACCACTCAAGACAGACTCCAAGCAAAAACCTAGAAAAACTGTGAGGTTTGTACCAGAAACCTATAAACCTACACCCAAGAAAGTTTTTCATTGCGCTTATGGTCATCGTGTAGGTTATTTGATTGGTTTTTGCTATAGACGCATGAAAGATGAACGTCGTGCTCATGCTTTACATTTCCATGATTATTGTGGGATCGGAATGGCGACTAGAGGGGGTGAATAGGTGCCTCGACACTTTCTTGCGAATGTGATGGCCTAATAAAATCACCCAACGCTCCTCCAAAAAAATCACAGATTCAATTTGAAGATCACATTATACATTCAGAACACACAATAACTCCAAATAAATATTTTGTCTAAATCGTCACTTGAACAATCGATCTGAAATTGTCGGTAGATGAAACTCTGAAACAGACTTCCTAGATCGACAATTGGTTTGTCGACAGGAGCCTATTGGTAATTGATCAGTCGACAGAGTTCAGAACTCAACAGATGCTCGGAGATTCAAAATTTCAATTTAGATTCAAAAACTGATATTTCAAACAGCTCATCCAACAAATTCAGAACACTTTGAATCTCAACACAATTTTCAGTACTTGAACTAGATAGATTTACTTGCTGAAAATAAGAACTATAGATTTGAAAAGTGAGTGCCGACAACACTGTAGCAGAACTGAAAACCAATTGCAATGTACTGTTTTAGGTCAAGAAAATTATCTCACAGAATATTTCTCAAGTGTTTTGATTGAAAATGCTGAGATAACTTTTGTGTTTCAGTTCACACAACAAGTTCAGTACTCATCATACAAATGGTAACCTAGATTTAATTTCAATTTAGGTTTAATTTCAGCACAATAATCCTCAATTCAGTTTCAGAATAGCTCAACTTTAAGTTACAACATACACTGAAATACCAACCTGGGAATACTCAATATAGAGCATCTGAATTTGAATCAATATGAGACAGCATTGAAATTTGCATTCAAAATTTGATCACAGAACTGTGTATAGAATGAATTGCAATCTGACCATGGTATTGACAAAAACAACTCACAGCAGAACAGAAACAGTTTTGTTGCTTTATCAGAAACACTCAGAATGCAGGTTTATGATTTGAATCACTGATAACAGGACTGAATTTCTTGTAACAAAAGTTTGCTCAATTTAACAAGTCAAAACAGATCTGATTACACTTGAGTAATCTGAAGACTAGAAGCAGTTGAAACAACAAATGACAAGCAACAATATATCTCTTAGCACAGAACAACAAGAACATGAGAATGGTTTAAACATTCAGAGTTCAGCACCCTTTGTACATAATCAACTCAGCTTGACTAACCAGAACACAAAGGTTAATAAACTGAAATAGTCTTGAAAATGAATAGTGTGAGAAAGAATCAAAACAGTTTCAGATTGTACCCATTCAGAACAACTTTCATATAAAGTAGCAAGTATCTAAACCAACCTCATCTACTGCAACTAATCCTCAGGATCAACTTCATATATGATAAACTTTATAACTAAATAGATTAGACACTTAGGTACTAGATGAAAACAGATATTTCAGATAGTTGAAAACTGAACAAAGTAAACACACATCGATACAAATAGATCAGCTAGAGGTTCCTATTATAATCTGAAGATGAAGAACCTTTCAAGTAAACAAACCTAATTGTTAGCGTGATGTATAGGCCCACGGGCCCAGGGGGGGTTCGGCTGGAACCCTAGAGGTGCCTCCCTCCTTGGTTTTGGTAGTATTTATATTTGGCAAGGATTCCCTAGATTATTTGGCAAGGATCCCCTAGATTAGCTGGATTAGCTCCTTCCTTGTTTACCTCTTTCCATGTTTAGCTCTTTCCTTTCTAGATTAGAGCTTTCCTATTTCCTGGGACATTCTTGCCTATATATATTGAGCCTTGGGCTCCCCCCATAATCAATCTACTAATTTTCCCAGCCATCCTCTTTCATGGTATCACGAGACCGGGACTCTTCCCTCTCGCCCTTTCGCTGCCCCTGCGCACACTAGCTGTGCACCGGTATGGCGATGCTTCTTCGCAGACCGACGCCGAGGCTCGCCGCGCCCTCCGCGAGGCTGCTCTGGCCGCCGCTCAGGCCGCTGAGCAGGAAGCCGCCACCGCCTCCAACGAGCGTGACGCCGCCGCGGAGCGCGTCCGCGCTGCCCTCGCTCGGGCGGCCAAGGCCCGGGCCGACGCCGCCGCCGCGGTTGATCCCATCGATCAGCCTCACGCGGGCGGCAACATGAGCGTCACCCACGCCATGATGCTCCACGAGGCCGCTGCCGTCCTCAACCTCCACGCCCAGGCAGTCTCCGTGCAGAATGCACGCAGCCTGGTGCCAACCGTCCTCGACACCGCCGGCAACTACCCCCGTTGGCGCGAGCAGTTCCTCCTCGCCGTCACCAAATACTCGCTGCTGGATCACGTCCACAGCGACTCCGTCTCGGCCCTTGCTGACTGGACTCGGATGGACGTCGTCGTCAAGTCATGGCTCTACAGCACGGTCTCCACTGACCTCGCCGACGCCGTGATCGACCACCGCGCCTCCGCCCGCGAGGCCTGGCTCGCCATCGAGGATCACTTCCTCAGCAACGAGGAGACCCGTGCCCTCCACCTCGACGCCAAATTTCGCGCGTTTGCTCAAGGTGATCTCTCCATCACCGAGTATTGCAAGCGCTTCAAAAAGATGGCCGACGATCTCGCTGACCTCAACGAGCACGTCACTGACCGCACCTTGGTCCTCAACGTGCTTCGTGGGCTCAACGAGCGCTACAAGGACATCGGCGTCCATCTCCGGCGCGGGCGCCCGTTTCCCTCCTTCGCCGTCGTCCGCAACGAACTCCTTCTCGAGGAGATCAACATGGTGCAGCACCCTGTTGCCCCCTCCACTGCTCTTGTCGCCACTGGCTCCTCTCGCCAGCCTGCAGCGACCGGCGGTGGCCCTCCTCGGACCGGTGGTGGTGCCCCCAAGCCGAAGAACAAGAAGAAGAAGGACCGTCGGGCTGGCAGCAACTCTGCTCCAGGTCCCAACGCTCCCTCCTCCGCACCTGGGGCGCCTGCTGGGTCTGGCGCGACCTGGCCCTCCGTCTACAATCCGTGGACCGGGTCCATTCAAATGTGGCCCGGTCCCCGGACTCCCCCGCTGGCCCCGCTCCCTCAGGGCCGTGCCGGCTCTCAGCAGCAGGCGCTGCAGCAGGCTCTGCTGGCTCAGCAGATGCAGCTTCCCCAGCCGGCCTACCTGCCGGCCCCCGGCGTCTCCGCCCAACAGGC
This sequence comes from Zizania palustris, assembly GCA_019279435.1. Classification (NCBI taxonomy): domain Eukaryota; kingdom Viridiplantae; phylum Streptophyta; class Magnoliopsida; order Poales; family Poaceae; genus Zizania; species Zizania palustris. The sequence continues at coordinate 11,349,619 of JAAALK010000079.1, forward strand.
CTTCCAGCCGCAGCAGCTAGCACCGTCCCACTACCAGCCCATGGTAGGCTCTCCGGTTTGGGACCAGAACTCACTGGCCTCTACATTTAGTACCATGACGGTCACTCCGCCGGTGAACAACGAGTGGTACCTTGACACTGGTGCTTCCTCCCACATGACTTCTGATGATGGTACTCTCTCACTCCTCAATCCCTCGGTTTCCCTCTCCCACATCCATTGTTGTCGGTAATGGTTTACTCTTGCCCGTCACTGCCACCGGCAAGGCGCAACTTGGCCCCCTTGTTTTAAATAACGTTCTTGTTTCACCTCAGCTTATCAAGAATCTTATTTCTGTTCGCCAATTCACTATCGATAACAATTGCTCTGTGGAGTTTGACCCGTATGGTTGTTCTGTGAAGGATCTTCTCTCGCGGAACATGATCATCAGGTGCAATAGCTCCGGTCCGCTCTACCCCTTGCAGCTGCCTGTCGCTCACTCCCTTGTCGCCAGCTCTTCGCCACCCTACCTGTGGCACCGTCGCCTCGGCCATCCCGGTCGCGAGGCCCTCTCCAAACTCGCTTCAGCTATTCCGGCTTGTAATAAAAGTTTGGATTCTCTATGTCATGCGTGTCAGTTGGGACGACATGTTCGTCTTCCTTTTGGTACTTCAGCGTCTCGGGCGTCAAACAACTTTGATCTTATTCATTGTGACTTATGGACATCACCTGTTGCTAGTGTCTCTGGTTACAAATATTATCTTGTTGTTCTTGACGATTGCTCACATTACTTCTGGACATTCCCTTTACGCCTGAAATCTGACACTTTTACCACTCTGTCTAACTTCTTTGCCTATGTGTCTACCCAGTTCGGCACCCGCGTTAAGGCCATCCAGAGTGACAACGGCAAGGAGTTCGACAACTCCAGTGCCCGCACCTTCTTCCTCACTCATGGCGTCTTGTTTCGCATGTCGTGTCCCTACACGTCCCCACAGAATGGTAAAGCGGAGCGGATTATTCGTACCACTAATGATGTCATCCGCTCTCTTCTGTTTCAGGCGAGCATGCCCCCTCCATATTGGGCCGAGGCGTTGCACACTGCGACCCTCCTCCTTAACATCTTACCAACCAAGACGCTCGATTTCTCGACCCCGCACTCTGCCCTGCTTGGTAGTGCGCCGTCCTACGATCATCTCCGCGTTTTTGGTTGTAAGTGTTATCCCAATCTCTCGGCAACTGCTCCCCACAAACTTGCACCTCGTTATGCCCTTTGCATCTTCCTTGGCTACTCCGCTCACCATAAGGGGTACCGATGCCTTGATCCTACCACCAATAGAATCATCATCTCTCGTCACGTTGTCTTCGACGAGTCCACCTTCCCTTTCGTCGAGCAACCCTCGCCACCCACGGCTACAGACTTCACCTTTTTAGATGAATTCCCTAACCCGACAGTCCCTTTAGGACTACCGACCATGTCTTCTACAGGATCTCCAGGCTCTCGTGGTGCCGTTCTTCCTGCACCCCCAGTCCCCCCGGGGTTCCCCGCACTCCCACGTGCGGGTACGGCGTCACGTGCGGCCTCGACTCCCTCCTCGCCGACCGGGGCGCTGTTGTCCTTTCCACGCGCGGCCACGCCGGCCCCCTCCGCACCCCAACATGCGGGACAACCGGGCGACTTCCCCGCGCTGCCACGCGCGGCACCGTCTCCACCAAGCGCGCAACCCCCAGTTCTACGCGTCTACTCCAGGCGCCCCAAGCCGACCGCTCCAGCCCCGGCTGGACCGGCTCCTGTGCCAGCCCTTGCAACACCGGCTGCTCCCCCAGCACCCGGCCTCTTCCCCGGGGTGCTGTCGCCGTCCCACCTACAGTCAACCAGCATCGCATGGTGACTCGGGCCAAGGATGGCTTCTGCGTGCCGGTACTATACCATGTTGCGCCCCTGTCTCCGGTTCCGAAGACCTTCCGTAGTGCCCTTGCCGATCCCAATTGGCGGGCTGCTATGGAGGAAGAGCATACAGCGCTTCTCCAGAACCAGACTTGGGACTTGGTTCCTCGCCCCCGACATGCCAACACTATCACGGGCAAGTGGATCTTCAAGCACAAGTTCCACGCCGATGGTTCTCTGGAACGCTACAAGGCTCGTTGGGTCCTTCGTGGTTTCACCCAGCGTCCTGGAGTTGACTTTGCCGAGACCTTCAGTCCCGTCGTCAAGCCTGCCACAGTCCGCACAGTGCTCTCTCTGGCTCTCTCCCGCCAATGGCCAATTCACCAGCTCGACGTCAAGAATGCCTTCCTCCATGGCACCCTGACAGAAACGGTGTTCGCTGCTCAGCCCTCCGGATTCAAGGATCCTGCTCACCCCGACTTTGTTTGTCGCCTGAACAAGTCGCTTTATGGGTTGAAGCAGGCTCCTCGTGCTTGGTACAGCCGCTTCACCACGTACCTGGTCTTTCTCGGCTTTGTGGAGGCCAAGTCAGACATTTCGTTGTTCGTCTACCACCGAGGATCTGACACGGCCTATCTGCTCCTCTATGTCGACGATATTGTTCTCACTGCTTCTTCGACACATCTTCTGCGGAAGGTCATCCTGGCTCTCCAGCGGGAATTTGCCATGAAGGATTTGGGAGAACTTCATCACTTCTTGGGGATGCAGGTTCAGCGCACTGCTGATGGTATGGTTCTCTCTCAGCGGCAGTATATGTTGGACATCTTGGATCGTGCTGGCATGGCGGAGTGCAAACCTTGCACTACACCTGTTGACACCAGTCCCAAGACCTCAGCCGACTCTGGAGCTCCAGTCGCCGACCCGTCAGATTACCGCAGTCTTGCTGGCGCCCTGCAGTACCTGACCTTCACACAGCCCGACATTGCCTACGCCATGCAGCAGGTCTGTCTTCACATGCATGATCCACGAGAGCCTCACCTGTCCGCTCTCAAGCGCATTCTTCGGTACATTCGGGGTACTCTTCACTTGGGTCTTCATCTCCGACCATCGACTCAGGATGACTTGGTGGTCTACTCTGATGCTGACTAGGCTGGTTGTCCTGATACGCGCAAGTCCACCTCGGGCTATGCTGACTTGGTCTCCTGGTCCTCCAAGCGTCAGAATACTGTCTCTCGCTCCAGTGCAGAAGCTGAGTACCGCGCTGTCGCCAATGGTGTTGCTGAGGCTTCTTGGCTACGCCAGCTCCTCCACGAGCTCCACATTCCGCTTCGCCGCGCCACAATTGTCTACTATGATAATGTCAGCGCAGTCTACATGTCCTCCAACCCGGTACAACATCAACGGACGAAGCACATCGAGATCGATCTTCACTTCGTCCGTGAGAAGGTCGCCATGGGTGCCGTGCGGGTTCTTCATGTTCCCACGACATCCCAGTTCGCCGACGTCTTCACGAAGGGGCTGCCTTCTTCGGTGTTCACTGAGTTTCAGTCCAGTCTGAATGTCCGTGGCTAAGCACCGACGTTCAAACTGCGGGGGCGTGTTAGCGTGATGTATAGGCCCACGGGCCCAGGGGGTTCGGCTGGAACCCTAGAGGTGCCCCCCTCCCTGGTTTTGGTAGTATTTATATTTGGCAAGGATTCCCTAGATTATTTGGCAAGGATCCCCTAGATTAGCTGGATTAGCTCCTTCCTTGTTTACCTCTTTCCTTGTTTAGCTCTTTCCTTTCTAGATTAGAGCTTTCCTATTTCCTGGGACATCCTTGCCTATATATATTGAGCCTTGGGCTCCCCCCATAATCAATCTACTAATTTTCCCAGCCATCCTCTTTCACTAATGAACACTCCAAACAACTGAATCAATCAAACAAGCAATTAACCACAGTAATCAGAGCAGCACACAGAATCTCAGATCAGAACTCAAACTGTTCATATAAGTAAAGTAATAACGGTAGTTTGAAAATTAAACTGGACAAGAATTTCAGATCAACCTTTTAGGCCTTCTTCACATACACAAATCATAGAATCATTTAGAACCAGAACTAACTTCATGGATCAGATGAACTGAAAACATTCAACACAAAACCTAAAACATGGTATTCTCAAGAAAGCTAACTAAATTCACGGATTCATCATGATCAACATAGAAAATACATATTCCTCAATGAATACTCACAGAAAACACCCCAATCAAATCATCACAAAATTTTCAGAGAAAACAGATGAAGAACTCACATGATCAAACGCTTGAACACAGGAGCTGCTGGATGATGAACAGCACAGCCGATAACACTGTATCGCTTCCGAAAATCCTTGCCCGAACACTGTTGCTCATCCAAAATTCCAGCGCTAAGAATTTTTCTGGTTTTTGATGGAATCAACTGAGAAAATTTTCATTGCGTGCTCAATCTGTTCAGCCATGGGACAGAGGATAAAATATCCCACCTGCCCAAGGTTCTAGAATACCTAGTTTTACACTTTGCCCCCTAGAAAACTGAAAATACAATTCTGAAAATACCCTATTAGAACTAAAAGGAAAAATTACAAAAGACCCCTTTTTAGTATATTTTCAGAATAGAGACATTCCAAAAATACACTAAAAAGACCAAACTATGAAACTAAAAAATTAAACTAATACATGACATAATTTTATTGAATTAGTAAAAACATTTAAAGTTTTGACGGTTTTCAGCAAAAACCGACAAAGCCTCTCCTGATCGCCGACGCCCGTCATCAGTCCACGAACCCGACCGCCAGCAAGTCTCTCCCGCTCTCGATCCCTCGAGCTACCTTGTCACTTGAACTGGCTTCCCTTTCGCTGACTCGATCGATGCTTCGTCTCGATCAATCTTCAACTCAATGTCCCGTTCGACCTCCATGCGTACATCAGAGTCCACTATCGACTTCGACTGACACCCTCGACCATCTAGCATTAGACTCCCCATCTAACCCTGATCCCGTGCCATCGATAGTTGACGAGTAACTCAAGCCTGCACACATGAGACAAACACAGACACACACACCAAAACCAGAACATCCAGACACAACTCATGAATTCACCCTGTCAATCACTCATCACTACCTTGAACACTAGTGACACACCTCACTATGTTCCTCAATTATCCTTCATTTGATATGCATGACTATGGTTATAATACTTATACTGATTATGAGGCTCCATACAGTTATATGAGTGTCTATGCCCATCGTGGTGTATATCATACTTCATATGATGATAGACCACGTAGGCATTTTGGTCCAAATTATTTTAGGAGACCTTAGCAATTTGCAAGGAGACCTCATGTTCAGTATGATTCTCATCCCACATAGTCTCTTGCTTTACCTACTTCTCGGGTAGTTCAGTGCTGGATACCTAGGCATCTTATCTCTAAACCCAACGCTGAGTACTCGAGATCTCCCGTCTCTACTTAGGGGAGTCATGGGAGGCTAGAGGACAAGTGGATCATTGATTCCAGGTGTTCACATTACATGACCGGAAAGTCTTCATGGTTCTCCAGCTTCACCTCAGCCAGGCATCGAGAAAGCATCACATTTGGAAACAATCGCAAAAGCAGAGTGAAGGGCAAAGGTATGATCAAAATTAATGAAAATTTCACTCTCGCAAATATTGCTTTGGTTGAGGACTTAGGATACAATTTGCTTTCTGTCTCACAATTACTTGATGAGGGCTTTGAGGTTCATTTCAGTCGTGATGCTTCTTATGTGCTTGATTTGTCTGGTGTTTTCATTTGCAAAATCTTAAGAGTAGGGAGAATTTTTGGAGCTAATTTCACTGAGTCTTTTGGATCTTCTCATTGTATTTTAGCTGAACTGTCTTCTGAGCTTTGGATGTGGCATAGGAGACTAGAGCACATGAGCTTTGATCTTCTTTTGAGAAGAATCTCATTTGTGCTCCATGTCGTCTTGGAAAAATGGTTGCTGGCTCGCATTACCCCATAAACATGGTGATGACTGAGTGACCCGGTGAGCTTCTTCATATGGATACAGTTGGTCCATCCTGGGTTAGTTCTTTAGGTGGAAAATAGTACGTACTTGTTGTGGTTGACGACTATTCTCGTTACTCTTGGGCTTTCTTTCTCGTAAGCAAGGATGAAGTGTTCATACACTTTCAGAGCTTAGCACTGAGACTATTCAATGAACTCCCTGGTGCAATGAAAGCTATTCAAAGTGACAACGGCACCGAGTTCAAAAATAGCTCTTTTGTAGAATTTTGCCTTGAACATGGGATTGAACATCAGTTTTCTGCACTGAGAGTCCCTCAACAAAATGGTGTGGTTGAGTGGAAAGATCGCACACTTGTGGATATGGCTAGGACGATGCTGAATGAACACAGGACTCCTAGGAAATTTTGGGTTGAAGCCATGAGTATATCATGCTACATCTCCAACAGGATCTTTTTGCGCTCTTTGCTGAATTTGACTTCTTATGAACTTCGCTTTGGGAGGAAGCCCAAGGTCACTCACTTCAGAGTGTTTGTATGCCGTTGCTTCATCCTAAAGCGATGTAATCTGGAAAAAATTGAATCACACGCATCTAATGTGATCTTTTTGGGCTATTCTTTACATGGTCACTCTTATCGTGTTTTCAATCTTGAAACTAACACATTGGTTGAATCTTGTGGTGTAACTTTTGATGAAACATCTCCATGTGTTAGCACTAACTTTGAATTTGCAAGTGATCATGATATGAGTGAAACGCTTTTTGAGGAAGAAGATCCATCAAACAATGAAGATCCTAATGATGTACCACTACCTCCCTCTACGGCAACTCCAGAAGCGTCGACCACTTCAACAAGAGGACCTGAAGATTCTACTTCTGAGAGCCTGGAGCAAACTTCGGCAAGAGTTGAGGGGGAGATTCTATCGCAGAGAGAAGCACCGCTTCATATTCAAAGAATGCCTCCCCCGGAGCTAATCATCGGCGAGCTAAATGAACGAGTAACCCGATCTCACGCTCATTTTGGTGATTCTGCTTTTGTTGCAAATTTTGAACCATTAGATGTTAGTCATGCTTTGTCTGATGCGAGATGGATCAATTCCATGCATGAGGAACTTGAAAATTTTGATAGAAATCAGGTTTGGATTCTCGTTGATCCACCCCTAACATTCACATAATTGGTAGAAAATGGATTTTCAAAAACAAACAGGGGAAGGATGGGGTGATAGTGATAAATAAAGCTAGGCTAGTGGCTCAAGGGTATTCACAAGTCAAGGGAGTTGATTTTGGAGAAAATTTTGCTCCAATAGCTCGACTTGAGGCCATTAGGATCTTGCTTGCTTTTGCCTCTTCGCGCAGCTTTAAACTTTTTCAAATGGATGTAAAAATCGCTTTTTTGAATGGTTTCATACTTCGTAGGAGAGGACATATATGTCAAGTAGCCTCCTGGCTTTGAGGATCCCAAGTACCCCTATAGAGTCTTTAAACTTCACAAAGCACTATATGGGCTCAAGCAAGCACCGAGGGCCTGGTACGACCACCTTAGGACGTTCTTGATTGAACACGGGTACAAAATGTGGTCTGTTGAGAAAACTTTGTTTACTCTCATGCATGGAAAAGACTTCCTAATCATTCAGATATATGTCGATGATATAATAACTTTTTTTACTCTCATGCATGGAAAAGACTTCCTACTCATTCAGATATATGTCGATGATATAATTTTTGGTGGTTCATCTCATACACTTGTTGACGAGTTTGCAGAATCAATGAGAAGGGAATTCGAGATGTCAATGATGGGCAAGCTGACCTTCTTCTTGGGTTTGCAAATCAAACAAAGCAAACAAGGAACATTTTTTTGTCAAACAAAATACTCAAGAGATTTGCTTAAACGATTTGACATGTCTGATGCTAAACCACTTGCTACCCCGAAGGGTACTTCTATTGCTCTTGATCCATATGTAGACGGGGAAGAAGTGGACCAGAAGGAGTATCACAGCATGATCGGCTCCCTTCTGTACTTGACGGCTACGAGGCCGAACATACACTTTGTTGTGTGCCTGTGCGCTCGTTTTCAGGCTTCTCCCAGGGCTTCACATCGTCAAGATGTCAAACGCATCCTAAGGTACCTCAAGCATACTCTTGAATTCGGTATTTGGTATTCTGTATCATCTTCATTATGCATGAGAGGTTTCTCTAACGCTGACTTTGCTGGTTGTCGGATTGATCGTAAGAGCACTTCTGGGATGTGTCAGTTTCTGGGGTCATCTCTTGTGTGTTGGTCTTCACGTAAAAAGTCTAGCGTTGCACAGTCTACAGCCAAAGCTGAATATGTAGCTGCTGCTAGCTATTGCGCACATATTTTGTGGATGGTTTCTACTTTGCGGGACTTTGGGTTGGAGTTTTCTCGTGTTCCATTATTTTGCGATAACACAAGTGCAACCAGTTTAGCAAACAACCCAGTACATCATTCTAGGAACAAACACATTGATGTGCGTTATCACTTTTTAAGAGATCACAATGAAAAAGGCGATATTGAATTGCGTTTTGTTGATACTCAAAATCAGCTTGCAGATATTTTCACCAAGCCTCTTGATGCTTCTCACTTTGTATTTTTGAGGGGAGAGCTTGGAATTTGTCATCCTTGTGGCATCATGTGAGGGGGAGTTGTGTACCTTTGCATATGCTTCTGAAATATGATTAAATGCTTTCACATGTACATGCTTGTGTATGCACTTTACAATACTGTCCTATATTCACTGTTTGATTGTGCTTAGAATGAACTCATCTATTTATATGGTTTGAGCATGGCTTTTCTTTGCGAAAATTTGAAAATGATCACTACCAAGTCTGGATTCTAGCATGAATGGGCTAGGGTGCTTTTGCTATTCATTTCTTACTTGATAGCTTTGTCATTTTCACTTGGATGCTCATATGCAACTTGATCATGTTTTGCTCAAAAATAAAAATTGAAAAATTGAAAAAATGAAAATGGAACAAAAATGCAAAAGTTGTGATAAAATTGAAAAGATCTAGGTGGGTTTGCATAGTCACACTACTTTGTTCTAGACTACTTACCATTGCACTTTGGTTTGAACTGGGACATTGATTGTATACCAAGATCAATGCCTTAAGCTTCAAATGGTTATCCTAGGCTTGGCTTGATCGGTTAGCATAAGGTTGACTTGCAAACAACCCCTGACATTAAAAATAAAATAAAAAGTTTAATTTTCTCGGATATCAAGTTTGCTGCAGCTCCTTGTAGTGGGATGTGCTTTTCAAGTTTGCTTGTGACTAGCTTTTGTATCTCTTACCTTGCCATGTCTAGTACACTAGTCTAGGTAGTGATGCTTTTATTTGCTTAAACTTAAAAATGCTTGCTCATACGGATATTTAGATTGTGTTTATTCAAAGCTTGCCATACAGTTTTGCTAGGACAGGTTGTGAGGCACAAGAAGTGCTTGTACTATAATTGGACTTAATCATATTCTGGAAGCATTGCATGGTCACTTTACTCTCTCAACTCATGGGGCTATCTTGATGTCTGCATTGCCAAAGGGGGAGAGTACTTGAGTTTTTGGTGAATGTGTTGATCTTTTGAGTTTTTTAGGTAGTTTTTGCTTTAATCATCTGACAAGTGACATGTTTCTTCACTTTGCTCTCTTTAGAGCTTTCATGGTCACTTGTGTGCTGAACCTTTGCTTTATATTTTTTTTGGATCTTGTGTTGTCAATGCAATCATCAAGGGGGAGATTGAGGAACATAGTGAGGTTTGTCACTATAGTTCAAGGTAATGATGAGTGATTGATAGGGTGAAATAATGGGTTTGTGTCTGGGTGATTTGGATATGGTGTGTGTATCTGTGTTTGTCTCGTGTGTGCAGACTTGAGTTACTCGTCAACTGTCGATGGCATGGGATCAGGGTTAGACAGGGAGTCTAATGCCAGATGGTCGAGGGTGTTAGTCGAAGTCGAGAGTGGACTCTGATGTACACATGGAGGTGAACAGGATGAGAGTTGAAGATTGATCAAGACGAAGCGTCGATCGAGTCAGTGAAAGGGAAGCCGGTTCAAGTGACAAGGTGGCTCGAGGGATCGAGAGCGAGAGAGACTTGCTGGCGGTTAGGTTCGTGGACTGACGATGATCGTCGATGATCAGGAGAGGCTTTGTCGGTTTTTGCTGAAAACCATCGAAACTTTAAATGTTTTTGTTAATTCAATAAATAGGAGTCTAGTGCTAGTTTAAATATTTCAGTTTTATAGTGTATCATTTTGGTATAATTTTTAGAGTGGTTCTACTCTGAAAATATATTAAAAGGAAAGTCTAATTGTAATTTTTCTTTTAGGGCTTATAGTGTAATTTTCAGAATGTGCAAATCTGAAATTACCAAGTGCTATGTGTAAAAAGTAGCTTCTAGAACATGTGAGTTGTTGGGATATTATCCCCTGGTTTTGTTCAGACGAACACAACCTTTTTGCACAGCTATTTCCAATCAGAAATCAAGAGAGAAATTCATTTTGAAGAAATTTTGACAAGGAACAGTGATCGACTGATGGTTTTCCGGATCCGCTATAGCTTTGTCGAAAATACTGTTCCGGGTAAGGTTTCCTGCTTCCAGCGTCTGAATCAGTGAGTTCTCTTTCGATTTTCTTTGGAAATTTCTGATGATCTGGATTGATTTCTTGTGAGATTACATCTAGAAATGTTTGTCCTCTATGCTGAATATGTTTGATCCTTGAATACGTTTAGTTTTCATATGAATACCATGATTTATGCACTGAATCTGTTTGAGCACAGTTCATCGTGTTGTTTGTTTCAGTTCTGCTTCAAATATGTTTCTGTGATTTGTGACTATGAATATTTCCTAGTAGGTTTTCTATGTGATATTAGCTAGTTTTAGTCATCAATCTACTTCTCTTACCTTACTCCTATTTACTGTTTCGGTTGAAGAGATTTGAGGGTACATATATTCACTGCATATTATCTGTTCTATTGATGCTAAACAGCTTAAGAAGTATATGTGATTGACTGTTTATGTGTGGTTAAGATCTGAACAATTCTGCTTCATAGGTTGTTGAATTGAAACAGTAATCTAGTAGTGTCTCTTGTTTGGTTTTAGTTCAATCTTTTCATCTTCTTTTAGGTTCCTGCTGTGAAGTTTATTTTTTCAACTCAGAATAGATTTGGTTACTTTGAACTCTTGTATCATTTCTAAGTTGATTACTTCGGGATTTCTAAAGGATGGGTGTTTAGCTCCTGAGATCAGCATTTTTAACTATTTTAAAAGACTTGTTTTCAAGGTTGTGTCAAGATCCTATGTCACTAAGTTTTAGTGCTTGATTTGAATTCGATCAGTTTATATTTAGTATTTGAAACTGTTCTGAAGTCTGAGTTTCCTCAATTCTGGTCTCTTGTGCTGAAATTGTTGCTTGGTCTTTAGAACTCCAAAAGTACCAATTCAAATATGTTGAACAGTTTCATGTCTTGTGTTCTGAATTAGGTGATGTGTTTCCAAGGCATGTTCTGTTGTTTGAAGGATTCTGAAAACTACACTTGTTCTGAAATCCATTTCCAAACTAGAATTCTAGCACTACTCTGAAATCAAATTCTGTTAGAAGTGAATCTGAAGCTCTGTTTTCCGGCCTGAAAAGTTTTGAAACTCTTGCTAAAAGCCTTTCTATTGTCAGTTTGGCTAAACTTGTAATCTGACAGATTGACAGTGATATTCTGGTGTCTGTTTTCAGGGAAAGTTTTATTGCTTCTGATCAGATTCAACTTCTGAATTCATTTCTTAACTACAGTTCTATTCATCGTATAGAGTGTTTCAGAAGTGTTGAGATTTCATTTGAAATTCAATTGTTACAAGCTGATTCTCTATTACAAATTTGATTTGAACTCTTGTGTGAGTGTTTTGATATTTGTCGATTAAACAATCTTCGAACTAAGCTGAATTGTGTTTTTCAATCTAGTGAAACTCAAATTTTTTACTGATTGGTTTAAAACTTGAAACTGAGTTTTTAGAGGTGCGTTGGGTGTTTTCGAGAAGGCCATCTAATTCAAGAAAATTAGTCGAGGCACCCATTCACCTCCCCCTCTAGTCACCATTCTGATCACACAAGCATATTAGCTATTTTCTCGCCCAATGTGGCGAAGCATCGGCTAAAGAAGCACTAAAGGTTAGGTTTTTCCCACTGTCATTATCAGGATCAACCTTCACATGGTTCTCGTCACTGCTTGAAAATTCCATCAGAGGGTGGACAAATCTGGAGAAGAAGTTTCATAAATATTTCTTTGCCAGCATACATGAGATGAAACTCACTGATCTAATGGCAGTGAAGAAGAAGATGGACGAGTCAGTCCAAGACTATGCACAAAGGTTTCACGATGTGAGGAGTAGGTGTTATAACCTAAACCTCTGCGATGCTCAACTGGCTAAGCTAGTACTCTAGGGGCTAATAAACCCAACAAAAGATAGGTTTTCATCACAGGAGTTTGAGAACCTATCACAACTAGCACAATGGGCATCGACCCATGAGAGACGATTCCAAGAGGCGAAAAGAGACATGTATCAAAAGAAGGTGGCATACGCTCATACATCCCATTCGGACTCTGGCGAGGAGAGTGGGTCCGACGCGGAGGTTAGTCTAGCTGGATGGACCAGGAACAAGAAACAAGTTGCATGTCCATGGGTAAAGTCGGTCGATAAAGAAGAGAAGTATGACTTTGATGTCAGCAAGGCTGACAAGATATTTTATCTATTGCTCAAGGAAAAGCAAATCTAGTTGCCACCTAACCACATGATACCACCCATCGATGAGATGAAGAAAAAGAAATACTATAAGTGGCACAACTCCCTGTCTCACCACACTAACGAGTGCAAAGTGTTTAGACAACAGATCCAATCAGTCATGGAGCAAGGCCGAATCAAGTTCGACGATGGGAAGAAGCCAATGAACATTGATGGCCACCCCTTCCCAGTCAACATGGTACATACGCACCACGATGATGGCCAACACTCGAAGAAAAGTAAGCAGTCCAACAGTGGCATCACCTCCTCAGGTTTAATCGGCAAATATGAGAGGAAGTCAAGAGAAATGATGAATGGAGAGGATGGTCATGAGTACTCACGATACCACATGATACCACCCATCGATGAGCTGAAGAAAAGGAAATACTATAAGTGGCACAACTCCCTATCTCACCACACTAATGAGTGTAAAGTGGTTAGACAGCAAATCGAATCGGCTGTGGAACAAGGCCGAATCAAGTTCGACGATGGGAAAAAGCCGATTAACATCGATGGCCACTCCTTCCCAGTCAATATGGTACATACGCACCATGATGATGGCCAGCACTCGAAGAAAAGCAGGCGGACCAATAGTGGCATCACCTTCTCAGGTTTAATTGGCAAATATGAGAGGAAGTCAAGAGAAAGGATGAATGGCGAGGACGGTCATGAGTACTCACGATTCAAACTACATTAGAGTTGTGAGTTCTTCAGATTTTGCTGGAATGAAGGGATCCTCCTGTCATCGAGGGAAGACTTCCCTGAATGCGGCAATAAATATAGGTGGCAGGACGGTCACGACTCGAATACCGATTGGGTGGGGTCACATAGCCAGGAAAGGATGGCCACCCATAGGAGGTCATCACCACAAAGGGTGTCGATAATTGAAAGGGTAGGACATGTCAACACCAAGGAACACACTTAATCGACCGATGCCGGCGCCATCGCGGGAGAGCCACATGAAGGTTATGCCCAAGAAAATTCAATGGATTAGAAGTTCCGATAGGTAGTATCAGAAGTTCTGGTTAATTTATGGTCTCGATATAGAGAGAAATTATTGCTTCAGAAGTTCCGATATGGTATTGGAAGTTCCGATGAGCCAGAAGTTCAGATTTGGAATCGGAGGAATTTATACTAATCGGAAGTTCTGATATGGTATCGGAAGTTACGAGGTGGGCGATAACATATTGGACCTATTGCGTGGTGTACTGTATCAGGAGACCTAAAATACCCTGTCGGAAGTTTCAATGCGGGATTGGCAGTTCCGACGTGGGCAAATAGATTGGATCTATTACGGTTTCAGGATAAGCATGACCTAGGTGCCCTTAGCCCTATATAAGGAGAGGAGGAGGACCTCTTGGGTACAACAATAAGCCTAGATTAGACCTAGCCACCCAAGAGTTCTCTCCTCCCCTTCTTGATCTCAACTATTGAGGTCAAGGATCCCCGTCTCTCATGTGCGGTGCTAGCACGCTGCCGTGCAAGGTACTCCATCCCTGTACGTGTGGACTCCGTGGAGGTGTTGCTCTAATAGCGACGCTCATAAACGTCTACATGCGAACGACTACGTCGTCTTCATCGACCGGATCAGCGAAGGACGGCAAGGACGAAGCGATGAGAGGCTAGACGCGCTGCTCCAACATCTTCTTCCACTGCACCTAGCGTGTCAAGTGCTAGAAGGTACCGATCTATGATCTCACATACGCTTGAGCCTAGGGCCATAGGGTGGAAATTTTGAATTTGCTGACTAGTGTAGCTCCCCTATTCCCCAAAAGTGGTATCAGAGCCTATGTGTGTAGTGTTCGATCTGGATCCATCATGTATGGAGATACATGGTGGAAAAACAGATTAGATATGTTTCTGTCCACGGCAGATCGGAAGTTTCGATGTGATCGGAAGTTCCGATACTGATCGGATATTCCGATGTCGAATAATCATTCAATACAGAAGGCAATTGTTGCAATGTGGGATTCCGATATTGATCAGAAGTTCTGATAGATCAAAAGTTCTGATGCCAGATCGGAAGTTCTGACCTGCGCAATTTTGAAAAACCGAGCTAGCTAACCTGGGTTTTTCATATCTAGAATCGAGACATTTGTAGATTGCTCGCCTAACTTTGTTTTGCATAGAATGTCATGACTAGCATGGCCTTGGTTAAAATGTGATGTATGAGATGCATGCAATGAATGTAAATTAAATATGGCCTGCGTGTCATGGTTATTTACAGCCCAAGGCTGGTGTAAAATATATTATGACTTGCATGTCATTTCCACGGTGCTTCAGCCCATGTAATTAATATAGCCTATGCGAGATGGACTAGTACTCTTCATGGAGGTCGGGAGCACACACTCAAATACGGGGGCCATGGAGATGGAGATCTCCATGTGAAGAAGGTCATGCTATGTCACAGTTAATATGATTGTCTGTGATGCTTTCTTATGTTCCTATTATTCTATTCTTGCATGTTTTGTGTACGCTAGGAACGTTATGATGCTAGAATAGTTTTCCCTCAGAAAATTAAGTGTTGATGCTCTTCTCAATAGCTGCACCCACCAGGGTTCATGCTCATCGATAGTGGGTTTGCCAAAGCAGGGCGCTATCTTTTATCTCGACCAGTTGGGGCGGAAGTCGGACTTCTGCATGCATAGTGTTGGTTCACTTGACGAGGCTATCAAAACAGTTTTGGGCCTTGGAGCATAGGAATTGAGGTCGAGCATTTGATGCTTCTCCAACGACAAGAGTCACATACGATGTGATTAGCAAGGAGTTGCTTACCTATGTCCACTAGCTTCTAGCATGATGCCAAAGCTCACTAGGAGATAGTGTGACCATGGATCTTGCGCCACTATTAGTCATGAGAGGGGAAGTGACTGGTTTAGATAGTGGAACATCTTTTATTGGATAGAAGATAAACATTCCATAGTGCTAAACCTCGCATTTAATCTTTTGTAGATCATGGCACCTACTACGTCTACTGTTAAGAGCACTCCATTTTTTAATTTGCGATCTATTCTTGAATGAGGGTAAAAATAGGAGGAAGTAGGCTAAAACTTCATATACGATCTCTAGTGTGAAGTCTAAACCAATTGGAAAGTCCAGGTCTAGTCCTACCAACTCTAATGTGTGCCTCCATTGCCACAAGCCTGGGCCTTGGAAGCGCAATTGCAAGGTGTACCTGGAAGAGTAGAAAAACAAGAAGGGAAGTGGGACTTCTGCTTCAAGTATTAAAGTTATTGAAATTAATCTTGCTACTCGTCCAAATGATTCATGGGTATTTGATACTGGATCGATGATTCATACTTGCAAATCGTTGCAGGGGCTGAGTAGAGTAAGAAAGTGTGCAAGTGGCGAGCTTGATATCCGCGTCGGGAATGGTGCAAAGGTTGCAACGTTGGTCGCCGGCGTCTATTCACTATTGCTACCATCAGGATTAGTTTTGGAGTGTAATAATTTTTATTTCATTCCCGCCTTAGACAGAAACATTATCTCTTCTTCATGTTTAGAGGAAGATGGTTTTGAATTCGTAATAAAGAACAAAAGTTGTTCAATATTTTTGAATGGCATGCTCTATGGTGTTTGTCCATTAGTGAATGGATTATATATTCTAAGTCTTGATGATGCACACGTTTATAACATTAGTACTAAGAAACAATGACTCAATGATTAGAATCTCACCTACGTCTAGCATTATCGTTTGGGTCATATAAATGAGAAGTGTATAAAGAAGCTCCATAGTGATGGGCTCTTGGAGTCATTTGATTTGAATCATATGACACATGCGAGTCTTGTTTACTTGGCAAAATGACAAAGACGCCTTTCACTTGATAGAGTGAGAGGGCGAGTGAGCTTTTGGCCATAGTACATACTGATGTGTGTGGTCCAATAAGTCACACGACTAGGAAATGATTTCAGTACTGTATTACTTTTACCGATGACTTTAGTTGATATGACTATGTCTACTTGATGAGGCATAAGTGGGAATCCTTCAAAAAGTTCAAGTAGTTCCAGAATGAGGTACAAAATCATACGGGCAAGACAATTATATTTCTATGATCGGATCGTGGGGGTGAATATTTGAGCCATGAGTTTAGTGATCATCTAAAGCGGTGTGGAATTGTTCCACAGCTGACTCCACCTGGCATGCCCCAATGGAATGGGGTGTCCAAGCGGAGAAATCGCACATTGTTGGACAAGTGCGGTCCATGATGAGTCACACTGATCTTCCATTATCCTTTTGGGGTGACGCTCTAAAAACCGCAGCTTTCTCGATTAATAGAGTTACATCTAAGTCAGTAGAGAAGACGTCATATGAAATGTGGTCTGGGAGGCATCCTAGTTTGTCTTTTCTAAAGATTTGGGGATGTGAGGCTTATGTCAAACGTATGACGTCTGACAAGCTCATTCCTAAGTCTAAGAAGTGCTTCTTTGTGGGGTATCTTCGGGAAACCAAAGAATATTATTTCTATAATAGAGAGGAGGGCAAAATGTTTGTCACTCAAAATGGTGTGTTTCTTGAGAAATAGTTTGTCTCAAAAGGAGTTAGTGGGAGGATTGTGCTTCTCGAAGAGGTTCGAGAGCCACTAGAAAGTGTTTCAGATCCCACTGAGCGAGAGCAGGAGGTGCAAGTTTTTGTAGATCCTGTTGTGGATGCGCCAACCCCATGGAGGTCTAGGAGAGTAGTCCATGCGCCAGAGAGGTACATGTTCTTGACCACTAGGCATCATAACGTGTTGTTGTTGGACAATGATGATCCTAAGACCTATGCGGAAGCAGTGATGGGACTAGACTCTGAGAAATGGCTTGGAGCCATTGGATCCGAGTTGGAGTCCATGCATGTCAATCAAGTTTGGAACTTGGTTGATCCACCCAATGGTGTAAAAACTATTGAGTGTAAATATATATTCAAGAAAAAGATAGACGTTGATGGAAATGTTCACATCTATAAGGCACGATTGATAGCGAAAGGTTTCAAACAAATTCAAGGTGTTGATTATGATTAAACGTTTTCACCCGTCGCTATGCTCAAGTCTATTCGGATCATCCTAGCTATTGCCACATTTTATGATTATGAGATCTGGCAAATGGATGTCAAGACGGCTTTCCTAAATGGAAACCTAAGTGAGGATGTGTACATGACACAACCTGAAGGTCTTGATAGTCTGAAGAATGCTGGGAAAATTTGTAAGTTGCTAAAGTCCATTTATGGATTGAAGCAAGCTTCTCGGAGTTGGAATCTTTGTTTTGATGAGGTAGTCAAAGGGTTTGGCTTCATATAGAATGAAGAAGAGCCTTGTGTTTACAAAAAGGCTAGTGTGAGATCACTTGTGTTTTTGGTCCTATATGTGGATGACATATTGTTGATCGGAAACGACATTCCTTTGTTGAATGCTATCAAGACTTCACTGAAAAATAGTTTTTCGATGAAATATCTTGGAGAGTCAGCATACATTTTGGGCATAAAAATCTATAGAGATAGATCAAAACAGCTAATTGAATTAAGCCAAAGTATGTTCATTGACAAGGTTTTGAAATGGTTCAAAATGCAGAATTCTAAGAAGGGATTCCTGCCAATGTCACATGGTATTTCTATTAGTAAGACTCAGTGTGTTGTGTCACCTAATGAGCTAGAGAAGATGAGTGTGATCCTGTATGCCTCCGCAATTGGATCCATCATGTATGCCATGTTGTGTACACGCCCAGATGTGTCATATGCTCTAAGTGTTACGAGCATGTACCAATCAAACCTAGGTGAAAGTCATTAGGCTGTAGTAAAGAGTATCCTCAAGTACTTGAGAAGGACTGAGGAAATGTTCCTGGTTTACGGTGGTGAAGAGGATCTCGTTGTAAGTGGTTACACAGATGCTATCTTTCAGACCGATAAAGATGATTCTCGATCGCAATCCAGTTTTGTGTTCTGCCACAATGGAGGCGCAGTGAGTTGGAAGAGTTCCAAGCAAGAGACAGTGGCCGATTCTACAACAGAAGCTGAGTATATCGCTGCTTCAGAAGCAACAAAGGAGGCTGTTTGGATCATGAAGTTTGTTTCTGAGCTGGGTGTTGTTCCTAGTGTGTCCAGTCTGGTGGACCTCTATTATGATAATAGTGGTGCCATTGCACAAGCTAAGGAGCCTAGGTCACACTAGAAATCCAAACATATATTTCCGCGATATCACCTGATCCGCGAGATCATTGAGAGAGATGATATGATGATTTGCAAGGTGAACATGGATTTGAACATGGTGGATCCGTTGACGAAGCCTCTTCCAAAGCCCAAGCATGAGGCGCTTATGATCTCCATGGGTATTAGATACTTGCGTGAGTGAGTCATGTGTTTGTGGAAGATGCTAGTAGAGTTTATGCTAATGTATGGGGATAATTGTTATCTTGTTCCTTGAATAAATATCGTTTGCATTTAATTAATGAGTACGACTTGTTATGTGAAACTTTTTACTTTATGACGATGTTGTTCAAAAGGGTTTCTAATCTTATCATCAAGTGGGACAATAATGATACATGGATTAGCACATCCGACTTATTGATGATTGTGTTTCACAGATCATAGACATAGAGATGTCAAATTAGTGATGTGGACACATGTTTGTGAACATGGTGTTGGATAGACCCACTTGAGATATTACTGAGATTGTTATGTGCCAACAACTGTCATCTCAAATGGTGTACCTAAAGAGTCCTTAGACCTGAGATCGTCATTTGATTCCAGAATGCATAGTGATACACTTAGATGCTTCCTAATGCTATTCCGTAAGAGGGTAGTAATAAGGGTTGTTTTCAGGTGTGTTATGAAACATGACTTGAGATATGAGCGGTCAAGAATGAATTTACCCCTCCTAATAACGAGAGAGTAATCTCTGGGCCCCTCGAGGTATTAGATTGGAAAAGTGCATGGCCATGCCACTATGACTAAGGAGTTAGTCATGATTTGAATCTGATACTTGATCGAGTGAAATTGTCAAGTTAACCAACAAGGGTGGCACGTATCTCGCCTTGAGATTGACTGACGACGTGTGGTAAAGGTGTAGGACCGAAAGTAGCGACCAGAGGGGGGTGAATGGGCACCCAAAAAAATCCTTTCGAATCAATGGCCTACTCCCAACACCCAACGCCCCTCAACAGACAATAAGCAGAAGAACAATAGATCACAGGTACTAAAAATAATCTAGCCTAAAAATGACCGGTGTCCAAAACGAAAAGACACCAACAAAGTGTTTAAAAGCAGATCAACGATGCATCCAACTCACAGGCATTACAGGAAGCGCAATGTAACACCCCAAATTTTCAAAACAATAAAAATATTATTTAAATTAATTCCTGGATTTTATTATTTTGGAAATACCTTTAAATACTTCCCTTTACCATTTTGAACTACATCATAGAGTTAATGACCAAACCAGGAGCTGAAAATTTTTGTATAAACTCCCAAGGCCAAAATATATTTTTGAGAATTTTTATAAATTTTTATCAACTTTGGAATTAGCCTTATTATTTTAAACCAATTTCTGCAATTATTTTAAACAGAAAACATTTTAAACAATAACGGGCTCCCTCCCCTTCTTTCCTCTCTCCCGGCCGGCCCAGCCCACTCCCTCCCCTGCGCTCGGACTGACACCCGGGCCCCGCTTGTCAGCGAGCCCTCCTCTCTTCGCGCGCGCGCCCGATGCCTCGGCCCCACCCGTCAGCCCCCTCTCTCGCGCGCTCGCACCCGCTGACCACCTTGGCCCGCCTGTCAATTCCGTCGTCAACCTCATGTCGCCGCCCCCAAATCACGCCGGCCGACGACCCCTGCCTCGGATCCGCCTCGCTGGCCCCTCCCGCATTCAATTGGCGCCATTAATCGGTTCCCCGCACCCAGTCGACCGTTTCCCACCGTTAAACCACGCGTTTAAGCCCCCGGGAACGCCGCACCGTGCATGGCCGAGCCCTCGCCGGTGAGTTAAAGCCCTCCCACGGCTTTCCTTGCATGCGAGCTCCGCCGGTGGCCCTATTTAAGCCCCTGGCCTCCACCACGTTCGACCCCCACGACCATTCACAGCGAGAACGAACAGAGCGCTCCCCTCTTCGGTTTTTAACGCCTCACCGCCGCTCCTACTTTGGTCTCCCCTCGCC